>JAQPPZ010002300.1:1200000-1800000 GCA_028583015.1 Wollemia nobilis
AGACGTTTGAGGAGAAGAATCAAGTTATTCCCATGATTAGAAGAGAAGGAATACATTATTCATCTAAAGGTGTGTTATAAATGAAATATCATGATATATAAAGGTGGACTAGAGTATTACTAAGCAAAGAATGGAAAGAAATAATGCAACATAAAGTTATCTAGAGAATTACAAAGCGAAGGAGATTATAATAAGAATTTCAAAGGAAGAAGTAGATGTTTCTTGGAAAAGGAGTACCACCATTTGGAATTAATAAGAGGAGTGAATATTTGCAGTGTCAAGTGTTACAATGCCAAGTGTAATGTCTACGTTGCATGTAAGACAAGTCACTCTTAAGATAAGAGTATAATCTAGGCAAAGGAAATGAAATATTTATGTACATCATTAAAACTAGCAACAAGAGAATAATATTCAAAGTCTTAGAAGGCTAGAAGGCATAAAAAGAAGGTGCAATAAATGTTGTAAGAAAGGTGTCATAGTGCATTGAATACAGTGAAGAGAACAATTCCTCAATTAAAGTACAAGTTGTAGAGAAGTCAAGGAGAAGCAAAATCCATACATAGAACACCATAATTGAGAAAGTATTAAAAATATTTAAAATTAGCTTACATTTTACAAAGGTAAAGGAGAAATAAGGATTATAATTGCTAAAGGTTAAACTAGTTAATCTTTTATGCTTGAGATTATAGTTGGAGGTATAAGTAATTGCATTGATATATTATAACCTTAGATGTATTATTGAAAGATTTAAAATCTTTTTGAAGCAAGAAAGATTTAATTGAAAAGTATTATTCAAGCATAAGAAATATTTGAAAATAACATTTGGAGGAATAAGGAACTCTACATAGAACTTGAAACATTAAATTTGTAAATATCCATATTTTCTAAATTTTGAATTAGGGAGTTATAAGGAGTTCAACATCAAAATAGATTATTGAAATTTAGAAACTATACTGTTGAGAATTGAAATATACAAGAAAAAAAAACATAGAGCCATTGAAATTTTGGAAAACTACATTGAAATTATTCTCCTCCTCAAATTAATGAGACATAAGAAATCCAACTTAAGGTCTTGAAAATGGATAACCTTATTAAAAATTTAAGGTCCATTAAAATTATATTTAGCTTTCTATTCACAAATAGGGAGCAATAAGGAGAAGAATAGAAGTTGAACATTAGGGAGACAAAATGAATTCAACTCAAATAAGACTAAGAAATTTAAGTACTTTATCAAGACCACAGTATATTCAAAATATTTGATGGACACAAAATATTCTACAAAACTTGGAAAATTGAAAATATCATATCAAACTTGATCATATACTCTAAACTAGGGAGTCATAAGGTAGACAACTTTAAATACTTTGAAAGTCAAAATATTCTATCAAAACTATTCTCAATACACGATACTAAAGAGCTAAAAAGAATTCTATTTAGAAATTTGACTATTGATTGATAATATACTACAAGAATTGAAGACTAGAATCTTGGAGTTAAAAATATTGGGAGATATAAGGAATACTACAATCTCTTCAGATAATGGATAAGTTAGCAAGAGGAACATATCATCACAAGATACACTATGAAAGGATTCAAGATCAAAATCCATACAATATTCCATATCAAAGATGTAAAATTACTTCAAGTAAAAACAAGTCTACAGGTCAAAATGAAAGGATATTTGGTTTATTGATTCTGGTGCAACGCATCACATGACAGGAAATTTACAATGGTTTGATTGCCTTGAATTCACTAACAATTTTAGGATGAAAATTGCAGATGGAAAAACCTACCTTATACATGGATATGGGCATGTAACACCTAGTACATCATTTAAAAATATTTTGTTTTATGATGTAATGTATGCTCCCATATTAACATCAAATATTATTTTAGTAGCCAAGCTGGTAGATAGCAAAAGAATGGTTAACTTTAGATATTTAAATGGAGTCAATAAATACCACATCATAAATAAAAATGAGATATAAGCTACACGATCAATCCACAATGATATATGCTCTAGACTCAAATGATATTTCACAAGATATTATTGTATTTCAAAACAACACTAATGCATTTTTTGAGGAACAAATTGTCGAAAATGGAAGTCCATATACCATAAAATTCGATGGGGAAATAGAAGATTCGGAATGAGAAATATGGGAGCACAACAAAACTATGGACTACTTGGTCATCTGCAGATTAAAGAAGAAGAACCTAATCAAGTTGAAGAGCATATGAAATATGAAGATCCATATTGAAGACTAAATTCTTTAATAATCAAATAATGTAATATAGAGGGGGTGTTGGAATATATTATATTATTTGGTACATGAAAATGTACCACCTTGGGTATATCTTTAGATTAGGATTTTGTCTTAGATTAGGATTTGATTATTTACTTTATGCAATGTAATAAATGCACAAGTGTTAGAATGTGCAAAGTACTTGATTATGTAAATGTACATGTACTCCACATGTGCATGAGTTATACAATAGGAATATGAAGAGTCATAGGTAGGTTAAATACCAAGAGACATATCTCATTATATAAGCCTTTTATAGATAGAGTGATGGACACATAATAGTAAAAGATATATAGAATATTAGAGAATAGAGATGAGTAGAGAAAGTAGATACAATGTAGAGCATGTATGAATTATGGAGTGTTTGAGACCTCCATTATACAACATTGTACTATTTTCATGAGATTTCATTAATGGCAGTTTTATGAGTTATTGTAGAAGTTTCTTATAAGTTTTTCTTACTTATTATATTGTCATTATCATATAGTTAATATTGCATGCTCATTTTAGTTCTTGTGGTTACATTTCCTTAAATATATAGCATCATAAGCTAACATATATTCTCTTGAATTTGATGCTTGATATCATAATTTATCAAGTTCAAGCACATGTATAAAGGATCATTTGATGAAGGGAATCAAATAGCAAAACTTGTGAAGTGGCCTATCTAACAATATAATCATACCCCTATTTGTATCACATGTATTTTCTTGTATTTTGCTACTACTTGAAGCATCCATTCATGTTGCATTATTAGCTCATATGCAATAATTTACATTGTCATGGTTACCTTTCAAATATTTTGGGAATTGATCATTAAAAGCATAGATTTTTAATTTGACCTATCAACTACCTATATTTTTTTCTATCAATTAAACCTAGGTATGAGACTTGAGGAGCTACCTCTAATATCTTATATAGTTAATTTTTCTAACATGATGGCGATGTTTTTAATCCTTTGTTGTATATATTATGAAACTACCACATGTAAGATTATCCAAGTAAGACATCACACACATCTTATGAGTCTTCATATATATTTCATCCATAATGGATTGGTTGCACAAGAGAGTTGACACCAATGTTAGTTGACTCGTATATCTCACTTAATTCAAATTCTAAATGAATAATTTTTCTAGTGGGGTGTCATTAAAAATTTTTACTTTTTAACATCCCTAAAGTCTAGGTGGTTTGGTAATACATTAAGCACTTACCAAGAGAAGACCTAGGTTCAAACCTTGAGGGCATGCCCAATGTGGGAAAAGGTAGTAGTTTGACCTAAGTCTACTAAGTGTGCACAAGCTTGATGACAATGGTACCAATATCAATCCACTGAGGGTATCCCTCACTCTAGGTTATGTTTATCGAGGCAAGATAGGGGTTATAGTGGTAGCACCATGATTTGATGCTACAATTAGAGGCAATGTGACTTGACCCTGTGACTAATTCAAAAATAAAGGTAGTTTTCAATTTCTCTATGTATAAAAAAATATCTATTGAGCTTGAGTTCATTTATTTTTCTTTTTTGGCTTAAATTAAAAATAGGGTTTGAAAGGCTCATACCCTTATACAAGGCAAAACAAGGTTAACCAAGTATTACATATTAAATAGGAATAGAGCTACCTAGAAACCAACAACCAACATAGCACAAAGAAAAAATAAAATACAAGATAAAAATAGCTCCAAAATGCTACAAACATTACTACATAAAGATACAAAACAAAATCCTAAATCAAAATAACTCTCAACAATCGATCGCACAAAGAGATCACTTCTCTTGGACCATAACTAAGACCTTCAGTAGAGTCTTCATCAAAGGAGGCAAGATCCAAACAATAAATTTTCCCTATCTAATTCTAGAGCACCCTATAACAAGGGCTACTAACTACTTGAAACTCATTTAAATCCACCAAAATTTACCCATAAACAAACTAGGAAGGATGTCTAATATTCTTGGACTATGAATTTTATTGAGATTCACTACAAGGGCAAAAAAATAAAGATTAATTAAAACCATTACTTTTCACAAAACATATGGAAGAAAATATTTTCACTTAGCTAATCTACTTTGAGTGGTAAAGAAACAATCTGACTAGTGTAGGTGCTAAATCTGGAACAACAAAGTGAATTATCATTTAGCATGATACATAATAATGCATGCAATATTTTTCTAGGGTAGGATACTAGTAAAATTAATAATACAAGTTTACAAGAAAAACCCCAACAATTTAGAGTAAGAAACATATAAATAACTACTTAATATATTGATAGCAGAACAAAGAGGGCAAGATGCTACAACCAATCTCAACTTGAGGTTGAGCAAAATGACACTCAACAAATATGGATCCCAAGCAAGCAAGGATGTACTTGGAGACCTCAATGAGGCTCTAATACCAAATGATATGTACCTATAGTAAAAATTATAAAAGTTGATAATGAATAATATTTTCTTGCCTTGCTTTTTTTAATATTAATTATAATTATAATTGAATTTCACATTTTTAGTATAGATCATAAATGAAAATGCTAGATAACATCATACGTCTGTGGAAACTGATTTGGCATTTATTTTTCCTCATCTATTTTAACATAATAGAACTAAGATATAATGAAAAGTACTACCAAGGATATACAATCAAATTTGGAACATAATAGGGAACTATTCTAGTCAAGAGAAATTGGGAACAAGCTAGGTAAGGATGATAATAGCGCAAACAAGATATATTTTCAAAAATGTGCATTTCCAAAATTCATGTTTAAGATCAAGTCATGTTGATTATAAATAAAATGTGAACATATTTGTAGTAATCAAATCTTATCAAAATATTCCTCAATAATGAGTGCATTGTGGAAGATTCATAAGGAAATAATCTTAGAGGTTGAGTTTGTTAAATGATTCTATAAAGGCTCATTAAATTTATAAAAATAAAAAAACTTGCATGGGCAAGTCCATTTTCCACTTTATATTAAGATAATAAACAATCATTTTATATAAATGAATGAGCAAAGGATTAAACATTTTTGTCCCATTTTATCAATGCCAGTTCTTCCAAGGTTTGTAGCATATGAAATAAGAAATATTAATAATAAGATGATATAAAAACTAATACTTTATTGATTTAATAACAAGATATATCTTTCCATATAAGTTGAAAGTATCTAACTAAAGACTTCATTGGGCCAACCTCTAAAGAGGTCTAACTTACTATTATTTTACTTAATCAAAAAGATATCATAGGAATTAAATTAAAAATTTGATATCCAATTGTGTAAAGGCAAAAGCAAGTCTATGAATAGGGAATGTTGTGTAATCATGTACAAGACCTAAATCATTGATATGTTCTCTAAGAATATTAAAATTTTATTTGAGAATAGCTCCACTAACTAGAACACTTAGAGGAGGTCCTACATCAATCAATCTCATTCCTCTCATGAAACCATCTGTATCACACATAACTATAACCCTAATCTTATTATTTCTTAATAATTTTGGTAATTTGCAACTTGAATCAGTTGACCAGTATGATTTTGATCCTTGAGTATTAAACAAATTTTAAATATAGGGCATATTATCCATAGGAAAATATACATTTAATACTAGGCCAATGATTTGTGAAATATGTCCTATATTATTTTAAATTAATTGTGGAAAACCAAGACCATCAAGAGGATAAATTCTCATTAAAAATAGAAAAAATAAAAAAAATGAAAAATGATTCAAACTATTTGCTAATCTATCAAACAAAAATTATTTATGTATCAAGTTGATGGGTCAATAATGACTAAAAGCTATCACTTTTATTTGCTTAGTAATATCTTTGAAAGGTAAACTTCAGTAATGATTTGGAAATGGATTCATTATTCCTATGAATAAAAATTTCAATCAAAATAAAAATGTACAAAAACTTATTAAATGCCATTAACTCTTCAATGGCATCTTACAAGTTTTACCCACTATCGGATTTGAACTAATGACTCTAGTTGTATGAAACATACACTCTAACCACTAATTTAAATTTGTCATTTATCATCATACATAGAGTTAAACTTATAAATGATTTTAAATGGAATTCCTTTTATAGACAATATGCTCCTAGTTATATAATATTAGATCATATCAGATCATGAAAAATTATACCTTGATAGAAATTGATCCAATTGACTAGTATAATATATCATTAATACTTTTAAGGGCTATACCTCAATAAGTTAGAGCACCTAATTTACACCTACACTCATGATTTTCAATAGAGTTTATTATTTTGTCTGATCAAGAAACTAGACCTTATGTGATATTGTCTTACTTTAAGAAGTGAGATAACAATAGCATGAAAAATATGAAAATTGATCTAATTTGAATTCTAAATCTAGTTGATATAGTCTATATCAGGGGTTTTGAATGTAGACATAATGAATATAATATGGAGACTTCAAGTTAATTATTTTCACTCTATGAAATTTGAGGTGTATGAAGTCTTTTATTATTTCACTTTTGAAGTGATAGAGACTCTATTTGAATTTGAGTTGATCTATGTCTAAGAAAAACAAGTCTTTGTCAAGAAAAACTTTTGAATAATTTTAGAATTCTAAAAATGGCATTTAGAGAACACAAAATCATTTTATTATCTTCATAGAATGAGGAGAATTACAGACTATATGATCAATCATTTTGGGTTCTTAGAATAGATCAAATCATTTTGATAATAATAACTTTGATATGTTTTACTAAGAAGCTCCAAAGTTTGATCATGTACAACCTTATATCATCTATAAAGTTTTTTACTCTTATATTCCCTTTTTTTTCATATTGTCCTTCTGACCCAGTCCTAACCCGAAAGGCTCTTTCAGATTGTATCCACTCTTCTCTTCTACTTATGAAAATCAATAGGAACATGGGAACAGGGCAAATCATTAATTCTCATTGATCGAAATTGATTTGATATTAGATGATTGGATCAGTTAACTGTTGTTTAATAAAAGCAATTTTTTCATCTACCAAAAAATATATTGTTTTCATCTACCAATAGAGAAACAAAGTATTTCATTCCTCTAACAAGTGATAAAGCCATGTGTTTCACTTAGGCCTTAACATATGAACTACTATTAGTTACAAATGAACTATTATTTATCATTTAATTCATTACTAATGGATCGGTATATAATGTTGGATAGATTTTATTAATAAAAATACAAGTAGTTATACAAGAATTTAGTGGTTGCTTTAAATAATTGTCTATCAACAACCTATATGGGTGTGAATCCTTATACATACCTAAAATGATGTAATATTTCTATCATTACTACCTCATTACATCATGTTGCATATAAGGGTAGGAACATTGGTAACTAAATTTCAAAAACATAATAGCCCAATATTTTTTTATCACTTGATAAATACAACACACATGTAGTTCACCAAAGTACATAAATATCATAGACTAGGATAAACATAATAGTTTTTTACTTACATCAATTATGAAAATGGACATGCTCGACTAATCACTTTAGTGAAAATTTCTTAGTGGGAATGACCTTATAAACTTTAAATCAAGGACAAGGACAAACAAAACCATCCATGAGTGGATATAGATATGCATGGTATCCATATTCATACTTGTGAACAAGGACACACATTTATCCACAACACCTCTATGAGCAGGGATACACTCAACCAGTCATGGGTACATCACTTCTCGTATGAACAATAAAACACACAACCATTCACGAGATCATATGCAAATAAGAAAACACTCTACTATTTACAAAACAATAGTTGGATTGGGCCTCTATTGCTCTCAAATGAAGCTCTATTTCTAGTAGACAATGCACTCTAACTTCAATTTTTGAAATGGATTATAATTTTCTCAAATATATAACATCTATCAATTTGAACAATGTCTTGATCATGTCGTCTTTAAATAATTACATCCACCGGCATCTCTTCAACTACAAAGGTTGCATCAAGCTTGAAAAATGATTTTCAATGAGTATTTGCATACACTTATACTTAGAAAAACATATGATACAATTAAGTACAATTATTTAATCTTCAAGTTGTTTTACAATCTACTATTAAAAATATTAAACTAAATTAAATCTTTCTATTAAAGACTTTAGTATATAAAGAGCACATTGCTCCTTGCACAAAGTATGTGGGGTAAAATTATTTGATTTTACTTGATGAAATGTGTCCTTCAAAAGATCAAAATGCAACAAATTTTGATTAACAAAGAACAAATTATTTTTACCTAAATACCTCTTTATCTTATGTCCACCTTATCAACTTCATGAAACTCAAATGTGTCCTCTTCTCAATGTAGTTATGATTTATTCATAGTAAAAAATGGATAGTAATCTCATCTATTGATATACTAGATCTAACAACTCATGTTCTAATAGGATTTGCTTCCAAAATATTAAAAATTTAAGTTTGGCACAACTTATCTCTTATTTTGTTCTATAGTGACTATAAAATATATGTTCCTATTTTTCCTACATCTTAGTACTACGATAGTATCAATTGCTATCTTTTTTGATAGCTTCTGCTACAAGAATGGCAACAATGACAAGTGTCACATTAATACAATACATAGCCAAGTGAAAGTTCCCTTTCCTCTTTGTAATTCCTACATATTTATACAAATATCCATGCCATTGCATAAACCTTTGTATACTTGTAGTTCCTCATTCATATTTTTTTCTCAATTTTTTAGTGTGTATCTCTTCTCAGTTGAAATGGTGTATCCTTCCACTCAAGTAAATAGCTTCATGTTGCATATGTCTCCATTTAAAATGTTGATCCATAATCATATCTCAATATTTATTTCTACTTCAACTACTCACAATGGCAAGGGGACCTCTATAATGACATCTCTTTGTCCTTATTTATATATGACCAAGATTTTCTAAAATTATCTTCATTCTCCAAAGATAGTAAGATATCTTAGAAGATTACATCCTACCTATTTATAGATGACAAAAACTCATTTGGTGCTTGTAATATCCACCTACACATGATATTTTATTATTTCCATATAAAACCCCTCCCTTAGTCCAAAATTATGGACAACTTGTCTTTAAATTGACACTTACATATTTATTTCTTGGTATATGACCTTTTCTCAAAGACGATCCAATGCTTATCCTTTGATTACATTGCTTGATTATCCAATCATGTTTTTAGCAAATCATTGACAGATTTATTCTTGAAGAACACAAGCTTATACTGAGAGGGGGGGTGAACAGTATAAGACCTCTTTTTACTTTTCCTTTATACTTCAATACAGTAAAGCAATATATCCAAAGCAATATCAAAACAATACACAATATCATCCACAAAGTGACACCAATTTTAACGTGGTTCACCCACAAAAATTTTCTCTAAAAGTTATCTCAAAGTTCTTTGGGAAACCTTCCCAATTACAATGTTTATGAGCCTCGGCCCAAAGGAGATACCTTCCCCCAATCTGAATTTATGATCCTCTGCTCAAAGGAGATACCTTCCCCTAGCTCTGATCTGTCTGGTGATCCTCTAGAAGACCTCTGCCTCTACTGCCTTTAGCAAATGGAACTCTATCCATAGAAAACACCTATCTTCCCTGCTCTGGCTGGAGACCTCTGTCCTCAACTCTGTCACCTCAAAACTGGTCCTCGAATCTGCACTAAACACAGTCCTTCGGTCTAGCACAAATGTCCTCTTTCTCTTTCTCTGATCTGTACCAAACACAATCCTTCGGTCTAGCACAAATGTCCTCATCCTATTTCTCTTATCTGCACCAAACATAGTCCTTCGGTCTGGCACAAATCTGTCCTCAAATCTGCACCAATCTCTGTCCACAACAAGTCCTCAAATCTGGTTCACAAAAATGGTTCACAATCTTTCACTAAAGCTTTCTTGATCTTCACCCAAGTCTTTACCAAGACTTGTCTCAGATCTGCTTTGCAAGTTCTCACTAGAACCTTCCCAAACTGTTCCACAAGCTCAACAAAAGCTTGCCCAAATCTGTCCAACAAGCCCTCTTAATGACTTGTCCAAAACCTACTCACAAGCTCTCACAAACTTGCCCAAAACCTCAGCAATCTCACCAAGAAAAACTTGCTTAGCATGAACCCACAAAGAGAATTTTTAGAGACCCAATGTGATTCATCAACCTCATAGAAGCATAAAGAGAATTTTTAGAGACTCAATATGTTCTATACTTAACTCCCAATCTCAATCTCAAATCTCATAGAAACATAAAGAGAATTGTTAGAGACTCAATATGTTCTATACTTAACTCCCAATATCAATCTCAACTCAATCTCAAATCTCAAAAGAATAAGATAGATGTAGTATGATTTTCTCAAGAACATGAAACACAACCCAACAATTGCCAACCATGCAATATCTCATATAACAATGATACTCATGTTCTTTTCACCAACAATTTGGGTTTCAACAACAATTCTCATCAAACAAGGTTTAGTCAACCAACACCATTCAACTCAACATCAACCTTGAAGCATTCACCCAACCACTTTCGAAAAGGAAATCACAAACAATCCTTTTCCCTCCAATGATATTTCAGAAATCAACCACCATAAACAATTAATAGAAGAATGTGCCCATACCTTTTATGAAGATGAAAAAAACCTCTTTGTTAATCTGCCACAATCACAAAATTCTTTTGCCGATCTTCACAAGGGTTAGTAGATCACAAAATAATCAACATTACTCCACTTTTCAATAATCATCACCAAGGCCTTTAATTGCACAACTTCCTTATCTCTCCTAAAACCACTTGTACCATAAAATAAAATAAATCAAAATATTGCATACCTTGTCACCTCATGAAATAATTAATCCTCTTAAAAAAAGAACAAGGAAAACTTCACTTTTGGAACCCCTTTGCAAAATCAGAAATATCTCTTTACACACACCTTATTTCTCCTTCTAAATAAGTTAGTCAAATAGCCCTCGAACTAAGTTTTTCGACGATATATAATATGCCCACTTTTAAAAGGAAAAACACCAAAAATCTCTCTTTTTCTAACCATGCATCAAGCTCCTCTCAAATAATATCCAACACCATACACCCTTTTCTCTCCATTACACTTTAATAAAACCAAAAAGATAATATTAATTTTTCTAACCTTATACCTCCCAAACCAACTTTGGAAGTACCATAGACAATGCAAAATATGTTTTATTCACTACCCTTCCACATAAAATGGAGTTCACGTGGATACCTCTTACACCCCTCAAAAAGGGGATTCGGCGCAATTTGACCCGTCGTCTCCTTTAGCCAAGTCGCTTGGCTAAACCGTGTGGGCCATCCACACCCATGTGAAAAATGGAGAAGGGCCTCCCTCTTATCTTTGAACAAGTCTCCTCCTTGGCATGAAAATCGAACGTTGTTCCCCCCTTTGATCGCAGTGCAATCAATGAACATCCACCGCGCACAACACGAACTGCTTCCTCCTTTTACTCTCACAAAAATCGAGGCGCATGCATTAATCAAAACTCCATTGGTTCTTATCACCGCGTGCACCTCCTCCTTGGTGCCACGACCAATCCCGTCATACCTTTGACCACGTAAAGCTTGTCTTCCTCCTTCGCTGGCGCAGGGGCTCGATGTCGAAAATGAAAAGCACAGGGATTAATATCGACTTCTTAGCACAAACATTAATGAAATCATTTGCCTCATTTTATATGCACTTTGATGCATTTCCAAACACGTCGGCCCTTTTTAACATGATTTTTGTCGATGGAAAATATTTTAATTTAATTTAAAATTTTAATTTAAATTTTAAATAAATAAAATTTAAACTAAATATTTAAAATTAAATATCTCTATCACCGGGGCACCTTTTTCAATGAAACGAAAAGCCAACTTGGGTTTTAAGAAAAACCCATTTCAAATCTGTTGTCCATGGTTTTAAATAAAACCTTTTATTTTATCAGCCTTGGTTTTCACAAAAAACCTTCCTTGAACTTAGATTCTTTTGACCTCAAATCAAATTGCTTCAAGAACTTCTTGACATCAATGACAACATCTACACTTGAGCAAAGGCAATGTAACCAAGGTACCCAAAATTGCCAACAATTCTAAATAGATGACCTATTCTTCTTCTTCTTCTATACAACCCTTGCACACTTGATGACACTTCCCTTGAAAACAAGATGACACAAAAAATCCTACTCTTCATTGTTTGAATATCATAGATGGAAAACATCTCTTCACTAGATAATACATAGCACATAAAATAGAACTTCTCTTGTGAGCATATCAATTTATGATTATCACATTGGTAGTTGAATATTAGACAACTTTATATCTTCTCTAAACAATCATTTTACTTCCTTAATGACAAACATAGATGATGCCTATCCTCCTACACTTTTTTCTTTGACTAAGTCCTCCTTGGCAACCACTTATTTGTGATCTCTTCTCTTTTATGCGCAACACTTCTTGGCTATTGTAACAACTTAACCAACTTGAAAAAATAAATTAAAAAAGAAAATAAACTTCTTCATTGGCAACTTCACATACAATATCGACAATAATTCACACTTGATAGTTTGTTGCCTTTGATTATTCAACATCCTTGTATGTCTCTATCTAAAGAATATATTCAATTATTGTTGTCTTCATTCAACAACATTTTTTAACTTCAATAGCATGAATTGTTCCCTACAATGGAGTTGTCTTCAAAGTAGTGGTTCAATGCAGTAATATCTTTCCTATGGTAGTATATATCCTTGAAAAATATTTTTCTCATAGGTTATATCTACTCTAATACCACATCATGGATTAGTGTATAATGTTGAACAAATTGTATTGATAAAAACATAAGTATTTATACAATATTTTGGTGGTTATTTTAAACAAACATCTATCAAACACCTATATGAGTATAATTACTTAATGCATATCCTAATTAACCCATACAATTATGTAATATTTATAATTATAAATAATGTGTAATTAAATTAAATACGTTATTTTCTTACCATCTTTTCTTTTAAAAACTCAAAAGTTGTATTGAAAATTGTCATCTATTTCTTACCATATCTTTGTTCAACTGATTATAATATTGTATCTCTTGACTTGACTTCTTTAAATGTTGGAAAAAAAAAAAGAATTTGATCAATATTTTTTGTCTTTATCAATTATTATTCTTTACTTACCATTCTTTCATTATGTGCATAAAGTAAATTTGAAATTCAACATTCTCTTATCCACTTTTAATCTTTACTAAAGAATTTATTCATATATTTTATATAAATATTTTTAGTGCTTGGTTAGAAAGGATATTTTTATGAATATGTTGATCTTATCTAAACACAAATCAAAATTTCATTTTCTTTCTTCCTCTAAAATCATAACATATTCTTTACTAAGTATTTTTATTGGGATACTACATATAAGCACTCTTTTGCAAATTGTGTTCTAGTAGCATACAAAAAACTTAAAAATCTTTGTTAATATATTGCATATTGGATCTAAACTAATATTTGCTTGAATCACCCACATATTTAGAATTATTAAATAGAGTATGCATACTTCATTAAATGCATTAATTAACTCTAGAATCTATAGATCTATTAGAAAAAAACTCTCACCCTTTAAATAAAAATTCTATCAACTACATCCCAAAGTCTCATTTTGCATTACTAGAATAACTCTATTGTCTTTCTTGTTATGGTTAAACCCACCATATAAACTTGTAATTAACTTTAGAGCCTTACTTTTTTTGTCAACATAATATTAAGTTCGTGTAGTTGGGATTTTGGTGATGGTATAATTACCCCTCATAACTCCATCATTTTATCATTAGAGTGTTTTGATTCTTATATATAGATAATATAATGATTATTTATGGTGCTTATGGGTGCATACTATATCTCTCTATTTTTTTATTTTATGCTTTTTATAAAATACTTAAGTGGATGGATGCTTCTATTCATCTATAGAAAATATTATGAAATATGACATGGTATCAGAGTGTGTATGGAGCGATATTTGTTGGTCATGCAGGAAGTATACTTAGAGCCTTTGATTCTTCCTTAAACTTCTTGGATAAATTATCCTCCAAAGTTTTATAGGCCAATTATTGCATAAAATATATTTGTAGAACAATTTCTTTTTTTGTCTCCTTTTTTTTACTGCATGTATGAGTTCTTCAATGGAGCAAACCCATATGGAGGAAAATTTAACATTTTAATTTTTGAAAAAGAGAACCACAAGTATTTATCCCTCCATTTTATATTTTCATAGAGATTTTATCAAATATAGAGGGTGTCGGAGGTCATTTGTAGAGGCTCCTGATTCAAAATATTTCAAGGATATTAAAAATTCAAACTACTAGGAGAACATTTTACAGGTAGGCTTTTAGATATGGCATGCCATTTTGGAGATGACATGAAAACCTATTATTTTTTATCATATTTCTAAAAAAATAGGATTCACCAACTGATGAATTACCTTCCTAATCCATCCATGTTGGTACGTAAAACAAGTAGTGGCCAACCATGTAAGTTGTTTGTGAAAGAATACAATGATTTGAACCCATATTTCTTCCATTTTTTGAGAATACGAAAACTCTTTGTAGCACTAAATAGATATATTCAAGGAGGAATATAACATATCATTGCATCCATGGATGATGGAATTGTAGTAGACAAACATTGGCAAAGGATTCTAAAGGCAAGGTCCAAGGTTCAAATCTTCCTTTTTGCATGGACTCAAAATGGCTTTAAGTTAATAGGGCAAGTGGGCCATTTGGATTCCAATACCAAGGCATGGAAGGGTGGCTAGCCCAACTTGTTAAAACCATCCCCCACCCATATTTTGGTAGTTCAAACCTCTTTCTCTTTGTTCCTTCACATTTGTGTCTTCTTTCACTCAAATACTAACCAAATTAGAAATCAACATGGCATCCAAATAGAATAAAAGTCAAATCGTTTATATATTTATATTAAAACAACCAATCAAAAACAACCAAGTATCAAAGTCACATTGGTTTGGAGGTGTTGAAGTAACAAATGATAAGTGGAATACAATAGAAAATCATAGATCTCCAAGTAGAAATAGGTAATTAGATATTGCTTCTCTAAGGTTTGGAGTTTCAATTTTTTTATTTTAGGGGGTATATTATGGAAAACCTTCCAAAGGTCATAACTTTCACATATAGTAGTGTATTAAACCTATTTTTTTAAATCACATAATATTTCAAACTCTATATGTTGGTGGCATTAGTTTAAGGACTTGTTTTATTATAAGGGGTGGGATTGTATAAGATGGATCACCAAACCCTAGTTACTCACCTTAATGGATAAAACTATAGTATTTGGTCAAATCAAATGATTTACCTATTATGGAATAAAAACCTGTGGTGCATCTTTCAAGAAGATAAAGCAATATCTCTTAATGAAGAAACACACCATCAAAGAGAATAAGAAGCTCTTGGTGGATGGTCAACCAATAAAAAGCAATAGCTCTAAATGAAGAAACTCACTATCAAAGATCGAACCTATTAAGGTGTGGTGAAATTTTCATGAGTTATTTAGAAAATTTATTACTATAAAAGTAAGTCATTCAGAATTAGAGCTTTCTTCCCTCAAGTTGAATGAGTTTAATAATATTGAGGACTATATTATGATATTTAAGCAATTGAGAGTAGATATTGCATTCTTTTGAGGGAAAAAAAAAATATGATACAAAATGCATGAATATTATCCTTGGTAATATCTTCCCTTAATTTTAGATGTTAGTGCATATGAATACCATTGCATTGTCCATCTCCACACTGAAGGTTTCTTATACCTTATGATGATATATTTTAGTTGTTGAATGATTACCTCTTGATTTGTTGACTTTACTAGAATCTCTTTAATCCAATTGGTGAAATAATCTATGGTTATTAGAATCTAGCCATGTTTGACATTAGTTGAAGGATTAATATTCATAATTAAATCTAGACCCCACTATTGAAAATTATTTGTTACAACCACAAGTTTCAAAGGCATAGGTGCCTTTCTTCTATGACCTATAAACATACATCATGCTTTACACTTATTCATTCATTGAAAAATATAAATGAATATGGTAGGCTAATATTACCTTGCTCTCTTAATCTTATGAATGATCATTTAGGTTGTGTAATGGTCATCCTTATCATGATATTTCCTTAGTCTTTTATTCTTACTTATTTGATGTATCTTAGGAGCACTACATCATGTCCTTTATAAAAATGAATACCATTAAGCAAGGTGTAATTAATAAATTTTCTTTTGAACTTTTTTACCTTTTTAGTTGTTAGATTCCTCAACAGTTCTCTAGTTAGCATATACCTCCTTATGTCACCCATCCATCCCACTTGTTCATTCTGAATTTTATTCCACTAGATTCGCCTATTCACTGATGTGAGTCATGTCTAACCTTTAACAAAGAGATATTCCTCTTACTAGTTTTCTAATATAGGAATGTGACCTTTTAACAACATGGATTTATGCTAAAAAAATATCCAAAAAATCTATTTTTGATTCTACATGTATTGTTAGGGGCATTACTTTGTGCTTGGCACTCTATTTTGATCCATTCAAGAAGCATTGGAAACATTAAAGAGAGAACAACATTATACATAGGATATGAAGAACACAAGCTTATACTGAGAGGGGGGGGTGAACAGTATAAGACCTCTTTTTACATTTTCCTTTATACTTCAAAAAACATACACCAATCATACTCATAAGAAGAATGTGCCCATACCTTATTGGAGTAGAAGATAATTGAACCTTCAAGCTTATAAATCGCTATCCAAGAAACTCCGAATTTTGCGACATAAAGACGTTTTAATAAAAACGTGTGTTACTCTAGCAAAGCACCCCCACGAGACTCGAAACGGTGACCTCCGCAAATTTTCAGAAAGGGTTTAAAAACCCTTAAATAATTTTAATAAATTAAGAATTAAAAAAGGTTTAAAAACCTTTAAGTATTTTTAATAAATTAAAAATAATTTCTCCCTTAATTAATTAATTAAAACCTTGAAGGGTTTTAAATAATAATTAAATAAATAATAAAGAGAACCTCCATTGGTTTTAATAAAAACCATTTAACTTGGTTTTAATAAAAACCGGTTTGGTTTTAATGAAAAACCCTTGCCAATGGAATCTCTCCGGATTCTCTTAAAAAGATTCTCTTGGAATATTCCACCTTTGAAACCAACACATCCTCTTAACATTAATGCAATTTCCTTTTGACATCAATGACAACTCATAGACAAGAAGCTAAGATCTCAAACCCAAAATTGCCAATAATCTCCCCCTTTGTCATTGATGGCAAACCATGCTTCTCAACAACACAGAAACTCAACATAAACAGCTCCCCCTGTCTTGAAGCTCTCCCCCTTACTCAAATATCTCCCCCTTTGTCATCAATGGCAAAGGGTCACCTTTGGGGCTTGGGACTAAGAATGAGCCTCTTAGCTTAGTTCGTCCCCCACCTCCTGATGAGGTGATTAATTCTTGGGTGGGAGTAAAACTCCCATTAGGCACTGATCATCATCAGCGTCTATAACTTCCTTGTCGGGCCTTCTCTTGAACTCTTTGTCCATATTCCTGTTCCTGTCATCGTTCTTGTTCTTGTTCTCATCCCTGTTCTTGTCCATGCCTTGATCCTTGGACCTGATCATGCCACTGCTTCTCGTTCTCGTATTCTGGAATTTCAGCTCTACACCGTCTGATTGTGTGACCTTCATTGTTGCACTTGAAACACTTGACGATGTTGTTTCTATGAGGTAAACCTGATATTTGAATCCTCTAGTTCTGACCAAACCTGTTCTAACCAAACCTGTTCTGGCCAAACCTATTCTGACCAAACCTGTTCTGGCCAAACCTGTTCTGACCAAACCTGTTCCTGTTATTTTCCTTGCAATAAACTGCCTTATGCCCAAACTGTTGACAAGAGTAGCAATACCCTTGAAAGTAACTAGCACTTCTAAAACTGTCATTTACCTCCTTCACTTAAGCCATGCAATGTGAAGCCATGTGACCAAACCTATGACAAGCAAAACATCTGCCTTGAAACTTTCCTTTAATTAATCTCTTAGGTTCTGAAAACTTCTTCTCATTTTGAATTTTGTTTTCTTTTTATGTGCATCTATCATTCAAGGACTCCTTTTCTAAAATACTTTCCTCATCAGAACTCTCTTCCTTTTGGAGTCTCTTACTAGACTCTCCAACTTGTTCCTTGTGTGGCTTAACAAAACCAAGGCCTGTTTTATCTGTTGTCTTTCTTTGACCTTTGATGAGTGACTTAAACTTTTTGGAGCTATCTTGAAACTTGTAAAGCTTATCCTTGTACTCTTTAGTTTCATCTTTCAAAGAAGCCATTTTTTGTTCTAACTCACTATACTCAAGAACCTTAGACTCTAACTCATCCTTGAGTTCTTGTGTCTTAGCCATAGAGAAGTCAAGACTTTCTATAAGATCATCTCTCTCCATACAACATTCATCTAACTTATCCTTGAGTCTAGCATTCTTATTTCTTTCCTTTTTCAAAGCACTAAGAGCACTAATAAGTTCACCTTCAAGATCTACTTCACCTTCCTCTATATCTTCATCTATTTGTTTGCTTTTTGAATCATCAAAGCCTTTTTCAGATTTCTTATCACTAGAGGTGCTACCCTTTTCAAAAACCATACATGCATCTTCCTTATAGTTTTCTGAAGCATCCTCATACATACTAGAAACCAAATCATTATTTGTGCAATCATCCTCAAGGTGACCAAAATTTCCACATCTAAGACATTTCATGATAATGAATCTATGTTTCGGTTCTTCCTCTTTTTCTCATATGAACAACATCTCATTTTCATTATCACTTGAAGAACTTTCACTATCACTACTAGAACACTTACTTGCTTTGTCTAGGTAGAAACTCTTCTTGTGCTTGTGAGAATACCTCTTTCCTTGATTGTTGTGCTCATCTTTGTTTTTCTGTGATGCTTGTGCTTTTCAGAATCCTTGCTCTTAGAATCCTGTTTATCTTCATCACTTTCATTCTTGGAAACAGTACAATCAATAGCATAATGACCAAACTTTCCACAATTGAAACATCTTATATTTTTCATACTTTTGTGCTTTCTAGAGAACTTGCATTTCTTGCTGTAATATGCCTCTTCATCACTAGAAGACTCATCACTATCTTGAAGCTTTTTACCCTTGGAATTATTGGTAGCCTTGAAAGCTGCCTCTTTCTTGACATCAACCTTCACTTGAGTTCTCAACTCAAATTCTGCAAGTATACTATGGAGCTCATCCTTTTTCAAATTATCCAAATCTTTAGCTTCCTCAATAGCAGAAATATTTTCACTAAATCTATTAGGAAGAGATCTTAAAATCTTATCACAAACATCATTTTCAGCAAGCTCAAGACCTAAGTCTTTCATAGAGTTAACAACCTCATCCATACGAAGCATGTAGTCACTAATATTTTCATCATCATTCATCTTGAGTTTTTCAAACATACCTTTGAAGTGTCTCAACTTGGCCTTTCTGACATTTGTATCACCCGTATGAACCACCTTCAACTATTTCCACATTTCACTAGCTGTCTTTGCTATGAATCACTTTGGTGAGATCTACTTTTTGTAAGCCTTTCGGGATTGCATTCATTGCTTTTGAATTGCTGTGATGTAGGAGCCTTTCTTCTTTAGTATTAGGACCATGTTCAGGAATAGTGTACTCATCTTCAATCACTTCCCAAACCTCATTCCTAAGTGCCATTAGATGAACCTTCATCCTTGCACTCCAAAGACCAAAATCTGACCCATCATGTGTTCTTTACTAGCTTTTCCTTCAAGCTGTTAAGGCACCTGCTCTGATACCAATTGAATAACACAAGCTTACACTGAGAGGGGGGGTGAACAGTATAAGACCTCTTTTTACTTTTTCCTTTATACTTCAAAAAACATACACCAATCATACTCATAAGAAGAATGTGCCCATACCTTATTGGAGTAGAAGATAATTGAACCTTCAAGCTTATAAATCACTGTCCAAGAAACTTCAAATTTCGTGGCATAAAGATGTTTTAATAAAAACGTGTGTTACTCTAGAAAAGCACCCCCGTGAGACTCGAAACGGTGACCTCCGCCAATGCAATGCCCAACCGCAGCCTTCGCTGCCACTAGCCCACGCGGGCTACGAAGTTCACAAGTGAACTTCCCTCCACTTCACCCTCAAAAAAACTCTCGAAGACTTTTCAACCGCATGTGCTTCTAAGTCTTCCTTCGCTGCGACTTCGATCGCAGCGAATACAGATCACAAACACCGCAAATTGCATTCAAGGAATTTTGAATTCATTAGACTTCCAACCTTAGGAGTTGGAGAATAAATAGTCTCTTCGAAGACACCTTGATGTCGATGAAAATAAATACCATTTCAAAATTAATCAAAAGTCTTTTCAAAAAGGGTTTAAAAACCCTTAAATAATTGTAATAAATTAAGAATAAAAAAAGGTTTAAAAACCTTTAAGTATTTTTAATAAATTAAAAATAATTTCTCCCTTAATTAATTAAATTAATTAAAACCTTGAAGGGTTTTAAATAATAATTAAATAAATAATAAATAGAACCTCCATTGGTTTTAATAAAAACCATTTAACTTGGTTTTAATAAAGACCCTATCCAACTTGGTTTTAATAAAAACCGGTTTGGTTTTAATGAAAAACCCTTGCCAATGGAATCTCTCCGGATTCTCTTAAAAATATTCTCTTGGAATCTTCCACCTTTGAAACCAACACATCCTCTTAACATTAATGCCATTTCCTTTTGACATCAATAACAACTCATAGACAAGAATCTAGGATATCAAACCCAAAATTGCCAATAGGATACTCTATCATAAAAAATTTACCAACATGTTTGTAGAAAAATGCTCTAGATACCCTCAAAAATGCAAAATAAAATCTTACTAAAAATAGTAATTTTTTATTTTTAGATTTTCATAGCCAAAATGCATTTATAGCTATTTTGACACATTAGTAGAAGACAAAATATAAGAGGACAAGTCATATGTATGTAATTTTCATTTAAAATGTACTTTGTAACTCATATAAGGTGAATCGCCACATTTTCATATGGGTGACCTTACAACTCACAAAAGGTGAACAATCACATTTTCATATGGGTGACCTTCCATATCCTTGAAATGTTTACACACAAATTCTTGTGTAAATAAAGATACACCCCTAAATGTAAAAAGTATGAGTAATGGATGTAATATTATAGCTTCATATATATTCCCAGATATAGCTTGCATTGTACTCTATTTTTTGAGCAATAAAATAATTTTATTATTTTGCTTACATATCTATGTTCTAATTTGCTATACTCTTTTATTTTTTACCACACTCATGATCTTTCTTAACTTGAAAGTTTGAGTTTTGAATCATTCAAAACCCTAAGTTTTGCATAAGTGGTATCAAAATAGTCTATATTTTGATTATATATCCATAAACATAATATTAGGATATCAAAAGTTTGGGTATCAGATGCAATATCCCTTTGATTATCTCCCTTGTTATTCCAAATGATCTCACGTAATAAGTAGAATGGACAATATTAAGATAGTCAATCCTTTCATGGAGATGTTGAATGAATTCCTCATAAAATAGAGGAATGAGATGATGGATCAATTTGCTCAAACTATCCAAGGACTCTCTGCTTCAAAGTCTAAAAACTCCTATGGATGACCTCTCACTGACCTAGTGAAATTTAGTGCTTCCATACTTTTTAAGGTACAGGTGAATTTTGATATTTCTAATTTTGAAGGAAAAATTAATGTTGATACCCTAGAAATTTGGTTGGATCAATTATCATCATAATCCTCTATGAATGAGTTCATCGATAGTGAGAAAATCACTTTTGCACTCTTGAAAGCTTCACTACCTATTCAAAATTGGTGTAAAGAATATTGTAATCGAGTTATATAAAATAATGAATATGAAGTAGCCTTTACATGGGATAATTTTATGGAGGCAATAAAGGAAGAATATTAACATTTGGGAAACTATGAAGACCAATAGATGTGAAGGCAACAATTACATCAAGGTAAAGACCAATATATTCAATATTATATTGATGCCTCCCACTCCATGGTACCAAAGGTAGGTATTCAAGATACTAAAAGGCATCTAATCCTAAAGTATTATAATGGGATACAATGGTACATTCAAGAGGACATGGATCTCTTTGAATTCAATACATTAGGAGAGGCATATAAACTTGTTATATTGGAGCAAAAGCACAAAAATAAAAATAGAAAAGGAGCAAATAACAAAAACCAAAAAATAAAGTATTAGCTAAAGAAGGGAAAGAGTGACTCTCTAAAGAATTAGTATAAAGGGGGTCAACCCTAAAATAAAAATTGAAACCAAAAAATACTTCCAATAAAATAATCCCATGAAGGTTGAGAGTGTCAAATGGTGTAACTATCATAAGAGTAATCAACATTTAAGGGAGGAGTGTCAATCAATTCAATCATTTTTTATTAAGTTGCAACTTCTACACTCACTATACCATTGCCTCCACATCCATAGATTGAGGATACATGGAAGTGAATCATGGAAGTTGAACTAAATATGACCATTACCACCACCCATGTTGCACCTAAGGGGTCAAAATAAGAGGAACACTTGTTTCACTCATAAATGTGGGTCAATGGTAAGCCATTACATTTCATTATTGATAGTGGGAATCAAAATTATTTGATTTCTACTCATATGGTGAGGGATTTGAATTTACCTTTTACACCACATCCACAATTATATAATTTTGGATGGTTACAACAAGAGAGATACATTCATGTCACTCAATAATGTATCATATTTTATTTCATCAAGCCCTTCAAAGATAAAAAAAATTGATGTTGCACCCTTAGAATTTTATGATGTGATTTTGGGTTAATCATTTATATGGAAGAGGCATGGTGTCTATGAGTTTAAGCCTCAAATTTTCATCATCACTATCATACGTTAGTGTTACAATATTCCAAAGGTATCTTCTCCTACCTTTGTTTCATTAATTAGTGCTAAAAAATGTACAAATATAACAGTCCAAAAAAATAAAATTTATTTAGTTGATGATCAAGCCATAGAGTAGGAGGACCATAACTACATCAATTATATGCCCTATACAATAGAAGTAGATGGACTAGATTGTAGCATAAAATGATGACTTGTTCAAGTCACCAATTGGGATTCCACTTCATCATGAGGTAAAGCATTCTATTAAATTAGTTTTATTCTCCTTAGCCTAATGCATCTGTTTATCATAGATTAATCCTAAAAAATGATAAAATTAGGAGATAACTCTAAGAATTGATTCAAAAAGGACACATTAGACCACATGCTTCACCATGCGGTAGTCTAACTATCATTGATCCAGATAAATATGGAACATGAAGACTATGTATTGACTATAGAGATTTGAATAGAATAGTTATACACTCCCTTGAATAGATGACTTGTTGCACCAGCTTCATGGTACAAATTTCACCAAAATTGACTTCAAACTAAGCTATCATCAAAGACCCATAGAGCCCATTGACATATAAAATATTACATTCATATCCAAGGAGGGTTTATTTGAGTGGTTGGTTATGCCTTTTGGCTTGACCAATTCATCTGCCACATTCATGAGGATGATGGATGACATCCTACATTCCCACACTAGTTCATCTATGATATTCTACTTAGATGAAATTCTCATCTATAGTAATATATGGAGGGAACATCTACAACATGTTTTGTAGGTTCTTCATATTCTTCAAAGACAAGCTATATGATAATTTGGAGATGTGCTCATTTGCCATGATAAATATTTAGTGCATTGGGCATATTATTGAAAAATATAGAGTCCATGTTGATCCTATGAAGATTCAATTAATTATAGATTGACCTACACAAAACACTCAAACAAAGCTTTGCAACTTTTTGAGTCTTTTCAATTTATATCAAAGATTTATATTGGGGTTCTCACACATTTCTTGGACACTACACCAAGTGACCAGAGGAGGTGCCAAATCCAATTTATATTTGGGAGATGCACAAAAAAGGGCATTTTAGAGGTTGAAGGACCAACTATGTTCAACTCCTACACTTTTTGTACCTAAAATTCATAAACCTTTTGAGGTAATGATTGATGCATTAGATTATGCATTGGGAATTATTTTAACATAGCATGGACATCCAATTACCTATCATAGTTAAATATTCAATAAAGCTATTTTCACATACCCCACATATGACAAAGAGCTTTATGCCATTGTACAATAATGTAAATAGTGGAAGCACTACATATCGAGCAAGAAAACCATTATCTACATAGATCACAAACCTCTAAAGTTCATTAAGATGTATAGTAAGATAAGGAATGAAATACATTAAAAGTGGGCTACATATCTACAGCATTTTTATTTAATTATCAAGTATAATAGAGTTCTAATTCAATAATAGATTATTTGAGCTATCCTCCAATCATAAAACTCATCATTATTCTTGATTCTTGTGGGTATAATACTTCCAATTGGTCCACCTTGTATGAAGTAGATTCTAATTTTGCAAATACATACCAAGCTCTTCATGTGGGTAAGCATATTTCTAATTTTTATTTGTAAGATAACCTCCTCTACCACATGGGATATATTTTTGTACTAGATTGTGAGTGCTCAAAGATGATTTGGAAATCACATTTTAGTGAAATTTTAGGTCATTTTGGGATGAAAAAATATTGGTAGTACTTCAAAAGTAATTCTATTAGCCCAAGATAAGGAATAATATCGAGAGGTACATCTAGTCATGTACCCCCTATATTGTTTCCAAACCACCCAATAAAAATTAGGGACTGTATACACCATTTTCAATACCATCCAAGCCTTGGGATTCTATCTCCATGGATTTCTTCTTATGTTTTACCACATCTAAGCATAGTAATGATTGTGTTTTTGTAGTCGATCATTTTTCAAAAATAGCTATCATGATTCCTTTTAAAAATCAATTTTAGCTTATGATAATTTTAAGCTTTATTTTATTCATGTGTAGCTCAAATTTGGCTTACCAAATTCCATTGTCTTTGATAGGGATAATCTATTTTTTTATCATTTTTTGGTCCACCCTATGAAGCATGATGGACACTAAGTTAACCATTTCCATAACCTTCTATCCTTGGACTAATGGCTAGATAGAAGTTGTAAATCAATTGATTGTACATATTCTTTGAATGTATAATTCCAAGCATCCATGTGCATGGAATAAAGCCATCCATATATTTAGTGTGGGCATAATTAAGCTTTGCATGACTCTATGGCCTATTTCATGTTTGTTTTTGGTTCGAAAACTTGGAACCCACTAATGTAGATCTCCTTATGCAACCCATGGGGTTCTCACTGTAGACACCTAAAATGCATCATGTCGAGGTGACTACTCATATGGAACATGCTAGAAGGCCATATGGAAGACCTTGTACAAATACCAATGTATAGCAGTGGTTTTTACCACTCATTTGGGCACCGCTACCTATTCAGTGCTAGCCATTGTTGACACCCATGGTTAGCAGAGCTGACCGTGCTTGTCAACCACGATCAGGCCTCAAATTCTATTGGCCTTTGACCCATTCAAAGTTGGTTCCAATGGTTATTTTTTTATGGATTGGATTAGTTTGAGCGAGGAAGGTTCTGGATCTTTCGATCCAACAGACTCAACTACCCATTATTGATCTTGGATTTCTCATAAAGCTAGGACATTGCCCTTCAAGGTTCTATAAGACCGCCATCTAAAATGGGAAAAGGAGAGATGCATAGGAGAATAGTAGCAAAGCCCTATCGAATTCAGCATCCACCTAATTGCATCTAGCCATGGAAGTCCTAGGAGGTTAAGAGAATCAAGAAATACAATTACACCCATTTCACATGCAATCAGAGCATTTCAACTACCAAATATGTTAGAGGACACAAAGGTGACCCTTGACCATCAATTTGGCAAGAGAATTCAAATATCTAGCCATTGTATTTGAGGATAAGCACACTTCAAGCCTCGTTGCGACTATTAATCATGGTTAATAGTGCTCACCACATCATAGAGCTACGATGAGGATGGTATCACTGATTCTCTTATTTTCTCACCTTATGAATTTTTAATGGTAGTAGATTAGGCATAATATAGGTTTTATTGCATTCTTAGAGACTTATGACCGATAGAATTAGCTTGTTTAGTTGCTTGCCTTAAATATATTAACTAGGATACTACTGGATATTTTCATGCTTCCATGCTTTCAAATTGATAATTTGGCTATTAGATAGTTGCATATGCTTTTCTATAACATGGTTCATAGAATATTTTCATGTTTCTCATAGTTTTATTAGTTTTCTTGCACTTTCTTGATTATATGCTAATAATATCATCTTTGTACACACTTTCTTAAAAAAACCTCATCTAGAGAGGCATCCTTTAACACTGATGCTTCTTGTTGTTTATTGCACGTAGGACTAACAAGGTTTTTACATGCAAGGCAACAAATACCTCTAATCATGGAGAAGAAGGTCATTGACACCTTGGAGTTGTTCGTGTCATTTTGAAAGGTATTTGAAATGCACCTACCCTTGAGAGGGATTTAAAACTATTATAATTATTGTATCAAATGGGTATCCCTAAGAGGGATGGATTTGTAACTTGACTTGATTTGAAATTAATAAAAGATATTTGTATTTTATTTTTTCATTCTTTGTCAATTTGTGTATGCCTTTTTGCATTATTTTCAGTAGTTTCAATATTAGGTGCGAGCCTTTTTAGATGTTACAAAAGGCGATCACTATGGGAATCTATATTTTATACCACTAAATATTAATTTGTGTGATATTCTAATGATAGGTGCTAACCACGGTTGACAGTCATGGTCAAAATTTGTCACCGTGGTCGATACCCATGGGAAATAGTCTCAACCGCACCACAGAACCACGGTCAATATCTAACAGGTCATACAACAAGGAGCAAAAGGTTAATTGGATGAGGATTTTAGGTAGGTCCCAAATTTCCCTAAATTTCTATATTTCTCTATCTGTATTTTTCTAGAAAATGAAAATTATTAGCATAATAAGGGAATACAACAAGGAAGACAAAATGTATTAAGTCCCTAGGTCTTTTTCTTAGATTCCACTAGTCATTTATAAGAACAACGGATCTCTGAGTGCAATCCACCCTAGTATCTAGTGGTCTAGGTCCTTCTTGTATGTTGGTTTGCTTACATGAGGTCCATCTAGTGGCCACTTCATCATTTTCATTAGTGTGCATTTTTTGAAAGTCATTTAGCTTAATCATGCATACTTCTGAAAGTTGAAATGTTCCTTTTAATTTGCATAGCATGTAGAAGAGTCATGGATGTTGTTTTATGCATTTAATTTTATGAAAAGTAAAAAGGAACCACACACACCATGACATATTGTAAATGCTAGTGAGTTGGAAGTCACATCCAACCACTAGTAGGGTTCAATAACGGTGGTAGTGATTTCTATCCATTGGACCAAATCCCTAAATACTTGTGTTACTAGACCAATACCGAACCAAAGAACTATTTGTAGCCTAGAAAATTTGCATGTACTTCTCTTTGGAGTGTATAACGCTGACTGGGTGAGATTGGGTGAGGGTCTAGTATGACCTACGCTCCCTGACTATGTGTGGACTTTATTACCACATATTATAGGTTGGATTACGCGGCTTGGAGTTCATTGTTAGGTTGTCGAGTTGTGAGTATACAGGTGAAAGTCCTTAAACAATTGAGTATATCATCAACTTATTGAAAACATGATGAGAGGTGCTTCTTGATGCAATAAATTTTAAAAACACATCAAACAATTTAGGGTTCACAACAAATATTTAAAAGAAATAACCACCTTTGTATTCTTTGTGTGCTAATAAAATCTAAATCTAGATATAGGATACACACTATGGTAAATACACAGAGAGGCTAACCTGGGCATAAACCTGAGGTCAAGGCCATAGCTCCTCCTAATACACAACAAGACATGCAACACCCTCAATCAAAAAATCCTCCTGAATGTCATTCAATGAGTATTAGAGGGGATAAATCTATGCATGGGGATTCTATTAAGAATACCCTGGTACAATGAACCAATAGACACTCCTTGATGCATAGGTCAGAGTACAAAACTTTTGAACATGAGGATTCTAAACATGATAGAATTTACTGTGATCGCACTTCACGTGCATCCATAGGATCTACTAAAGAGTTTGTCATTGAGGGATCTAGATTGATACCCCTTCATCCTATAGCTAAGGGAGGCTTGAGACCCCTAACATTTGAGTATAGATGAGCTCATGATCCACTCATTCAGGTGCAAATAGATGGGGTTTCTTCTAAGCGTAGACCCATACAAATTCCCCATATAAGTGAGCCTGGTAGGATCACAATAGATGTATTTAAAGTGGGATTCAATGGTATACCACCTCATGAGCCATGTGATAGTAGACAGTTGGATGACCTAGTTAAATATCTAGGGAAACTATATTACAAGCCTACTCTTATGATTTCTCACCCTGCGAGTGTACGTATTGGTAGTACCATTAGTATTGTCAAAGAACCTCGAGAATGATCCAAGAATCCTCATGATATGTATTCCACTACATCCCATGTAAGCACAGAGTATAAGCAAAAATTGAACATGAATATCATCTTCACATACAAGGGTAAAAGCATAGCAGATCAGTCCATTGGAGGACACACCCAGAAGACCACTTAAATAGAGCACATGCACTAGAGGCCTCACATGGCTGATCACATAGATAGATTGCACAAGTTGATATCAGAGCAAAGATGTTAGATCCTGCAAGACCAATTGAAGGATGTTTACATAGAGTGAGAATACCTTGAAAATGAGAACACTTAGAGACAAAGGTTCATAAGGTAACATTTATATGAAAAAAACATGCATGAGCAACACATCCTTTATAAAAATGAGCATGTTAAGAGGGAGGATTGATTGGCTAGTGTTGGTTTACACCCCCATAGTGAACATGACGAATGCATTGACAGATGAGTTGCTTTATAGCCTGATTTGTACCCTGAACACATAGATACTCATACTTGCCATGCAAACCAATACAGAGATCGATAGCCCCTATCCAAATATCATGGATACAGGTAGTACGAAGAAGTGGGAGATAAATTTGATCAAGAATATCCCAAAATATCCTAATTCAAGGAGGAATATGAGCCTATTCCTTCACCTCACCCAAAGAGGAACGTACCTCTAAAGGAGCCTCTAAGGCAATCCATAGAAGATGAGTTTTTACCTTCGTAAGCTTACAAAGCCTTGGCAGAAAAGTTCAAAATTATAAAAAAGCAAGGAATAACTTAACAAAATCCAACCTTGAACAAGATTCATAATGAACCTTTATGCCCATCAATTCCTACCCTGACCTATCCTGAGCATTTCAAGATGCCTAGGTTAGAAAAGTTTAAAGGAGAAGAAGATAACTAGGAGCACATCACAAGTTTTTTGGATATGTGCTTTCAGATTGAGAGCAATAATGCTTTACTCCTGAGGATCTTCATTACAATACTCTCTAGCCCAGGCTAAGAATGGTTCAACCAACTTAAGAGGTACAACATCACTAGTTTTGAGTAACTGGCCTATGCATTTATTGAACGCTTCTCATTTAGCATCAATAAGAAAGTGAACTTATATGATCTGGCTGCTCTAACGCAACATGATGATGAGCCAGTTATGGATTATGGGAAACAATGGAGGAAGATGATAGCAAAGTTTCCATTATCCATCCCTTCTTCTGAACTAACTTGGATGTTCACAAAGAGTTGTACCAAGCACATTTTGCTATTGCTATAGTTACAACAATACTAGACATTTGAAGAGGCTTTCGCACATAAGCCGAGGTAACAGAGGGTATCAAGTTATAGGAAGGTAACCTAAAAATAAGGAACAAAAAGGAATGGAATAATAAGAGCATCGAGAAATAGTAGGCCAAGCTAGCTCATGTTAATTAGGTGGCTCTGAACCTTATTTACTCAATTGTCAAAATCATTGATAGCAATCTTCTACTAGTTATGCAAGGCTAAGGCCATAAACCTACCAGAAGTCAAAATGGTGGACCCCAATCAACCCAAGCCTAAGGGGTATAAATATGATCAATACTGCATATTTCATCATATGAAAGGAGATGCCATAGAGATATATTGGTATTTCAAACATTTAGTGTAGAACATGATCGAAAGAGACATGCTTCTTGTGGACAAACCACAAGGACCAAAAAATTAAAACATGGGGATTTACAAGAATCCTCTATCCAACCATGAGGCACCAAGGAACAATTTTGGCCAGATCAACCAAATACACATCGAACCACAAACCCATGGGTTCGTTGGCATGGTCAATGTCATCATAAGACATGTGAGGCATGAGAGACCAAATAAGCCTTCATATTTGATTACAGTCCATGCTACACCTCCTCCGAGGCCAGCCTAACCTGCACCAAGCCCACCAACTAGACTGATGGTGACAATCAGGAGTAGGTTAGTTCAAAACCTATAGATAATGCCAGTAAAGTTATCTATTTATGAGCTAATTCAACAATATTCCAAGCATAGAGAGATGCTCATGGATATACTAAGGTCCATAGAAGTGTAGTCCCAAGATCCCAAAGCATTCACACACTTCATGGGACATGTGCAGTAGTATCAAAAATCAGTAATACAATTTCATGATCATGAAGTTAAGATGGTTTCCACTATCATATCAGATCCATCGCTCCATATCATTGCATGTGTAAATCACATACCCTTCAAGCAGGTTTTGATTGATATAGGGTCATCAATCAACATAATTTTGACCAAGGCATTGACATATCTGAAGTTATCAAAGTCATATATTGTACCTTCCACTTCCACCTTAAGGCCATTTAATGATGCATTATGCTCGATGGTGGGTACCATAGTTCTTTCGATCTAGGTTGGACTGAAGACCATCTTTGTGATGTATCATGTGATTGAAGACACTATGCAATATAATATACTTCTAGGATGACCTTGGATACGACAGATGTATTTTGTCCCTTCCATCCTTCATCAGTGTATCAAATATGTGCATGAGGGATAGGTTTACATAGTGCCTTCAGATGAAGAACCTTTTAAATATGTGAACCTTACAGACTTGTTGGGGGATTTCATGCTCCCCTAAACACACCTAGATGTATGGCCAATGTCATTGATCAAAGAGCCAGGAGGTAAAGTAAAGGAAGTGTGTGCTAAACCTAAAATATCTGCATCTCAATGATCGAAGTACACCATAACTGCTTCTACCAGACCGTCTATGTTCATAGTATATCAGTATGATACGAAGCCAAAAGCAAAAATGGACAAAAAAAGAGATAAATCTAGCACCCAAACAAGTTATTTTTTAGATCCCTAATCCCATAGAAGTAGAATATGTTCAAGTAGAAGTCAAGGAGGCACCAAATTTTGCTTCACCTGCATCACAGGTGATAGTCCATTTGGTTAATCTTAGATTAGGGGAATATATTGTGCAAAATGTGATGTTTACACTGATCATTAAGACTGCACAAGATATGGGCTGACCACGAGCCCATAACCTTCTTGTAGGGATGGTGGTACTGTTAGGGGTACTTCCTAACCAAATTAATTTTATTTATGGAGGGTTGGATTAGCTTGCATCTTGCACCCCTATGGATGAAGATGATGAGGAGCCATTTGTTGTAAATGTTCATTATCTTTCTAACTTGGAGTACACTCTATGATATTTTGAATGTTACCCTTGGTATGGTTATGAACTTGGATTGTACGATCAGGGGCGTAGGAGGATGTATGAACCACAATATCAGTTACCTATTGATAGGTTCAGGTTAGGGTATTATAATTGAGGATAAAATAAACTCCTCACATCTTCTTTAGACAACTTGTACCTCAGTCTAGGGGGTGAATTTGATTTCAATCCTTATCACCCCAATACCTCCATCCTTCAAAGGTATAACCGATTAGTATTTTATGTAACTATGGAATAGCCCGAGATGGACCATGAAGACATCTCGAAGGATACCAGTTTAGAAATTATACCAAGAGATAAATTGAGTGAACAAATCTGTACAGTAGCTGATGACACAGGCCTATAGGTGTACAATGCTAATATAGAAGAAGACTCCAAGTTAGAATATCAGTATGATGAGGACATAGTAGATTCCATCTCTCAGAGAGAGGAACAGAGTTGCTTGTGTGATAGTGATGACGATGGTGAGTCCTCAAACAAAGAATAATCTAAGGATGAAATCAAGTTGGCTTATCTAGATCATCTCAACTTACAACATTTGTTACCTTTGGAGACAGTCACCAAGGATGAATAATCCTCTATCGATGATGATGAGAACCGAGTGTGGGCTTACATGGGGTCCCATCACCCCAATATCCTAGTTCTAGTAGGTAGCATTGAAGGGTTCTATTATGATAGTGACAATGAAGATGAAACATAAAGAGTCTATTTGGGGCCTCCTTACCTACATCATCATAATACACCACACACCACTGAGGATATATACAAAGACATAAATCTTCATCTCCAACTCAGAGGAAGACCACCTAATTTGGATAGGATCTATCATATGGTTTTCCCTAATCCACTAACATTCATAGAGCTCCTAGAGCCCAATGATCCTATGTTCAAGTCTATCCATAGGTCAGATCTAGATATCCCAATACCTCTAAAACCACATCTCAGGGATGGAAATTAAACAAATGTAGAGTCACATAAATGTGGTCCTAGAGGTATAATCCAATCCATCAATATGATCTCCATTGATTTGACCACTCCACTCTGTAATCCAACTGATCCACTCAAGCCATTGTGTCTTAATGTAGACACTATTGATTGGGACCACACTGATTCACCCTTAGAGCCTAAATATTTCTTCCCCAACAAAGAAATGTTGCAACCATTTCATTTTGCTCCAGGCTATGCACATGATGTTTATCATGCTGAGGACATTTCCAATGTGGAATCCAAAAACCTGGTAGATGACATCCACTTGATCCCTACGCCTCATTGTCTTGAGGAGGGATCCCATATATTAGTAGAGGAAAATTTGAAGTGGATATCAATAACGATCCCACTAATCCAAGGAAGGTTAAATTTGGAGAAATGTTAACTCTTGATGAGCATGCCAATCCCTTTACTGAAAGAGAGACTTGATTTCTTTGCTTAGAATTATAAAGACATGTTGGATCTAGATCTAAAATTGGTTATTCATAACCTTTCGCTAGATCTTTCAAAGAAGCCAGTCAAGCAGAAACTTAGAAAGATGTATCCGAAAGTAGCCTTAATGGTTAAATATGAATTACAAAAATTGTTGGATGTAGAGTTCATCATTTCTATCGACTATCCATAGTGGGTATCAAATATGGTTCCTGTAGAAAAACCTTATGGAAGGATTCATTTTTGTACAAATTTTAGAGACCTCAATAAGGCACCACAAAAAGATTTATTTTCATTGCCAAATATAGATGCTCTCATAGATGCAACTGTAGGTCATGATATTCTCTCCTTAATTGATGGTTTTTTTGGTTACAATAAAATTCATATTAAGCCTAATGAGCATCACAAGACTACATTCATAATGCCATGGGGAACATTATTTTATAAAGTTATGCCATTTGACATGAAGAATTCTGGTGCCACATACCAATGGGCTATGACATATATATTTCATGACTACATGCACAAGATCTTAGAGGATTACATTGATGACTTATTGATGAATTCATTGCTATGTGAAGATCATACTAAGGTCTTGAGTAAGGTCTTCGATCACCTGATAGAGCATAATGTCAGGTTGAATCCTAAGAAGTGTATATTTGGCATCACTTCAAGAAAACTCCTGGGATTCATCATTTCAAAAAGAGATGTCGAAGTCGATCCAGTAAATATCAAGGCTATTTTATAGATGCATCCACCCATGAATATCAAGGAATTAATAAGCCTATAGGGTAAAGTAGCATCCATAAATTGACTTATCACACATTTATCAAATAAATGTTGACCCATGAATTGACTGCTACACAAGGAGGTCCTGTTTAACTAGGATGATAACTGTCAAGCAACCTTTACTGAGATCAAAAAATACCTAGAAATGCCACCAGTGTTAGCTCCACCAAGGCTAGATGAGCCTTTTCTGCTATATATATCGATAATCGACTTTGCATTAGGGACCATGTTAGCCCAAAATAATGTGCAAAATAAATAACAAGCCATATATTACATTAGCCAAACCTTAGTGAGTTATGAGCTAGGATGTGCATATGTAAAAAAATTATGCTTAGAAGTGGTGTTTGCTACAAATAAATTGTGGCATTATATGTTAAGTCATACGATGTATGTCATATCAAAATAAAATCCTTTACTGTATATGATGAGTAATACATATCATAATACATTTACTGCAAAGTGGATCATGCTATTGATAGAATTCAATCTGGAATTTATTTTCCAGAAGTCCATTAAGGGATAAGTCATAGCTGATCAATTGGTCGAGGTACCACTCGATAATAATAGGCCCCTCACCATAGAACTTCTTGATGATGTAGTATTTGCATTATCAAAAGCACCCAAGCCCGAAGAACTAGATAACAAAGCCGATATGACCTTGTTTTTCTATGGCTTGAAGTGTGAGCAAGGGGGTGGTGCAAAAAATATTGTTCATGCCACAAGGTGCTCCTATTACCTTGTTTTTTAAGTTGTATTTTCCTTGTACTAACAATAATTTTGAATATGAAGCTTTAATCTTAGGCCTTCAAACATCTATTGCCATAAATATTAAAAGTTCAAATATCTTTGGTGACCCCCTTCTCATTGTCAACCAAGTGAAGGAACTATTTCAATGTAGGTGTCCTGTCCTGAAGGCCTAAAAATATCTTGTTGATACTTATCTAGATCATTTGGAATGGTACAATATCGATGCAATCCCTCATTCATCAAAAAAATTGTAGATACTATGGAATATTTGGGATCCTTAATCCCTCATAATTTATCTGTCTATTTGACTACCATCCATGTAGAAATATTGTCACACTCTACAATGCAATGCAAAGCTTTGGATAATAAAGAGTCAATCAACATGATTTAGGAACCAAACCATGAGTGGTTTTGCATAGCTAGAGACTTTCTCAAGGGAGGGCCTTGGGGGTCATTGATATCACAAGGTCCAATGATGGATGGCACCACCATCTACATTCATGAATGTTGAAACACACGGGGAACATGCTATCTTGATAGTTGAGACTGAGGTCTATCAGAACTGGATGTCACAAATATATGACTTCCTAAAGATTAGTGTGATCCCTCAGGGACTGTTGCATGCTACAAGATGCACATTAATACATAAAGTGACAAAGTTTGTCTTGTTAGAAGATATTCTATATCATCGAACCTACAATGGAGTTCTCCTTCGTTGTCTTGAGCCCCAAGAATTAGTTTGGGCAATTGCTCAAGCTCACGATGGTACATGCCATGGCCATTTTAGTGACATGGCTATCATTAAGCGCATCCTTCACATGGGCTATTATTGGCATACTATGGAGAAGTATTGCAATGTATATGTTAGGAAATGCATCAAATGCTAGCATCATGCTAATCTTGCACACCTGCCATCACAGGTCTTATATCCCATTCAAGCAGCTTGGCCATTTGCTCAATGGGGACTGGATCTCATCATTAAGATATCTCCTCCATCATCAGGCCAACATACATTCATTATTATGACTACTGAGTATTTCACTAAGTGGGTGGAAGTAGTCCTGTTAACAATGACAACTGGAGTACATATTTTTGAGTTCATACTCACCAATATTATAAGTCATTTTGCAATACCATCCAAGATAGTTTTGGATAATGGCATGTCATTCAAAAAAAAATGTGAGAGAATTTATGTTCAAGTATAAGATCAAACATAATTTTGTGACTCCATACTATCCATAAGCAAATGGGTAGGCTGAAGCCTCGAACAAGATAGTGGTATCCATCTTGAAAAATATGGTACAAGAACAACATAAATACTGACACATACAACTACCCTTTGCACTATGGGCTTATAGAACTAGCATTCGGACACCCATTGGGGCAACTCTATTTTCAATAATATAATGTGCTGAGGCCATTATGCCCTTAGGGTTGGAAATTCCAATATTGTGTGTTGCATTGAAAGAGTTCATCGATGATGACATTATGTGGCAAGATCGCCTAGATAAACTGATGCTACTTGATGAACATCATGTGAACACCCTTGAACATCTCTATGTTTATCAGGAGTGCTTAAAATGAGCTTACAATAACAAAGTATATCTGAGGAACTTTGAGGTTGTTGATCTCGTGCTAAAAGAGAACAAATAGAACTCGAACTTGCCACTAGAATTACGAGACAAATTTGTGGCTAATTAGTTGGGTTCTTATATCATCTCAGAGAATATTGGACTTGGGACATATCACTTAACATCGCTCAAAGGGTTTTAAGAGCCTGAACCTCTCAACATCCTTCATCTTAAAGCGTTTTATACCTAAAACCATTGAAAAGGCTCCAAGGGCATCTGTAAGTCCCTTGGTCATCCCATTAAAAGGCTCCAAAGGCATTTGTAAGCCCTTTGGTCAAATAAAAATTTCAAAACTCATAAAAAATCAAAAAGCAATAAAATTCTCAAAACATTACAAAATTTTCAAAATATAAAAAATAGAAAAACAAATCATTTGCATCTTGCATTTTTATTTTGCACATTGCATTTTACTGCACTACATATTAGGCATATCCATCCATTGTATTTGCATTAGGATAGTTTGTGTTGGCAGTATTATAAATGACACCATGTCTATATTTCAATCATGCATATGTGCACTACAATCATCATTCATCACCCTTGTGAGTAATTGTGTTTTTCAACACAACCCATATTGTTGTTATGAAGAATATACTAGGGTTTTACGATTATTAAGCCATACCTAGTGGTCTTCTCAAGAGTTTGGTAGAAATATTGCTTTGAGTTTGTAGATTAGGTTTAGTTTTGATAGCCCTTAGCATATTAGAATCCTATCAATAATATCCAAACTAAACAATCCTAATTAGGACTAGGGGAATATGAATGCAACGAAGCGGGATTAGGTATCTTGATGTGAAAATTTTGTTGCTTCTTATCCCCTTGTGTGGACGGTATGATAAATATTGGCAATTGACAAAAGGACAAGTTTACTCCCTATGCATACAAATCCCATGCTTACAAATGAAGGAGTAATATCCCAGATTGATATCTCAAAGTCAAATTCTAAAACAGATCAAAATCAAGTTGCACAAAGAAAATAAAATTAGTATCAAATCCCTTGCTCAAAATATAAGAGAGTACAAAATAAATAGTTATTATTATCACTAAGAGAGTAAAAAATAAATAGTGATTATCATCACTTTATATGAGCAAGTATCTCGATAAACTAAAGAAAATAAGGGGGTGAGCTTGAATCCCTAGAATTGCCAACACTATTGTACCTTACGTATGATAATATATCTGATACATTAGCATATTTCTTGTATGTAGACCAATGTTTGAATGTAAAAGAGCTAGCTTCAGGTGTCCTGTATTGCCTAGTAGTCTAATCCAACTGAAATCCAAACATAGGATTGAATAGAAATTTGAGGATACCCAATACAGTAATGGGCTGAATAAATCTTGCCTAGCACTGGGGTATGCTTATATTTTATCTAATACACTCATTTGCACACATGGGTATTATGAACAATTAGGGCTTATCCAAGCGAAAGCCTTATTTTTCAAAAGTCTAGTATGGTCAGTGTACAATTTTTGATCGATCAACTAGGGTGTTTGAGTTTCATGGAAAACCTCAAAAATTTCCAAATATCAACAATCAACCAAATTACAATCATCAAATAACAATTTTTTCTATAAAAATTTATTTATTAGAACATCCACAATGTATATGTTAGATACTGGGTAGATGTCAAAAATGATATTTAAACGACCACTGACTATATTATCCATATTTTTGTAATTTACAACTCAAGAACATAAAATAATACATCTGTGCATCTCACACATGTGAGTCCAATAATCAATTATCATAATGAAATACAAAAAAAATAGTACATTATTGTCATACATCCTATGGTGTCATCCAGTAGACTGGTAAATTCATACTGCATTTATACATTTTTCTTTAAACAATTAAATCATACACATCCAATTACAGTACAACATCATCATCAAAAAAATTATGCAACTACATACATGACATAAATCATGTGATAATATCATAAGTTCAAGGACATACAAGTATTGTAAATTAAAACATGCATTTAATAGTAAACATTGCATTCATGAACATTCATCATCAATATTTTGTCTACACATACATACCATTGTGTCACATCATACATCACATAGCTATCCAATGCATATCATTAATCAATCACATCATATAGCATAAAGTAAAACATGATATCAGCACTGCATTCATATGCATCTCATAAACATAAAACAAATAATAAAAAACAACTACACATATAATAAGTCTTAAAAGTCTGATCACATATATATATGTATGTATAAAAAAATATACATGTAGAGTATGTCTGCATATGTTTAAAATCTCGTAGGCTACAACTGTGTAGGTCCTTGACCTTAGACATAAAAATGATACAATAACTATCATATATCTATACTACCCAGGGCCTGCGTCCCTAGCCTGAGAGGCTCTGCCCTTGCCGCCATCCTCCCTATGAGTCCTCCATGAGCTAGCACCTAAAGTCCTCTCTGATCTATGTGATCTGCAACTAGAGTTGGCTAAGGACTATCCTATCATTTGAGTGTGAGTCCTATGAGATCCTGTAGCCTCAGACCTATCAATAATCTCATCGTCAATTAGCACGATCACTCCTCTCAAGAAAGGTATGAAATATATGCAATCATCTGATACTATTGAACTAGAACCAACGTATCTTAATCGCAACACCATGTCCAACTCTACTGATACCTATACTACTAAAACTATTAATACTACTACAACAACTAGAGGCTCTAGAGCCACCTGTGATGATGAGGGAGATCCACTCCTAGACCTGAGTAAAATAATCTATGTCATCATCATGTCAACCTAAGACTGTAGAAGAGTATGCTACCTTGTAAGTCATTGTATCTATGTCTCTATAGTCATAACCTTCACCTCTAAGGTGGTCTTCTCCTCCTTATAGCTACACCACTGAGTCTACCTTGTTGTTAGTCTAGAATGGATATCCCCCACTATTGCCTTAAGAGTGGCAATGGTGGTATCTCAATGTAGTAGCTACATCTATAGAGAGCCTACCTGAGTCTGTAGGTTGGTAATATGGGCCCTGAGCTAACCAATATTGCTATCTAGGGCTACCTCATCTTCCTCTAGAGCATCGCCCTCCTCCTCAACTGGTGGTGCCTCCTCTATTGCTACCTCATATCATCATCCTCAATCCTATATCAAACTCAGTGCCCTATAGGATATACCTCTACACCCTTGCTGCCATTTGTTGCATCATATAAGACCCTCCCTAAAGGGCCCTTACCTCACCATACTCAAAGTATCCACCATATGTCATAGTTAGGAGTGGTCCTTGCATATATCTATGCTCACTCTTGAAAGTCATCATCCTCCTCACCCAGTGGAGTAATCCTAGACCAGATTAGTCCCTCTCTAGGTGGAGGTGACTGTAGATGGTTGGTAGATCTGGTATATCCTGCCTGATACCAAATTGTCTCAGGATGTGAGAGTAGTAGAAGAACTCTTGTACCTTGGACTTACGTTCAAGGAGCCATATGTCCCTACATGCTTGATTTAGTTGATCATTGACCTCCCATAATGAAGGGCGGTCTAAGTAGGGGTGCCACTCTATTTTATTGGCATGTAGTGTTGCAAACCATCCAATATAGTGCATTAGGTCCCTTGTATGTGATTAGATCCTAAACCCCTCCTGCTCATGAGACCAACATGCAACATAACACTGATGCCTCTCCTCAATAGTTTTAATATCTAGTGGTAGGTTAGTAGGATGCTCAATATTGATATACTACCATTTAAAAATCGATAGTAATAAACTACATCTGATACAAACTCTGATCCTCTAGGTAATCTGCTACAACTCATTATAGAGTTGTGCTAACAATGCACTACCCCAGGACAAGATCATAGGATGATCTACAAGGCTCATAAGGATGTCCAAATTCCTTGATAGGAGGTTCCAAGGGAACCTCATACTAGAAGAGTCGAGCAGGATGACTTGCATGATCAGGGTCATGAAGATGGTTGCTCGCTTAGTGAAGACCCAATGTGTATACCAATACTCAATGTAGACCCCTCCATGGTTCGAGTCTCACTCTGCCTCCATGCTATGATGGCCAAATTTTTGAGCGAATACAGTCCTCTTCACCTCAGTCGACAATTATGTGATGGCCTTGCCATCCAGAGGGATACGAAAGATATGGTAGACATCCTTCAAGGTCATTGTCATCTCACCTATCAGTAGGTGAAAGGTATTGGTCTATGCATTCCAACATCAAGCCAATGTAGTCATATAGGTCTGGTTGGCCATGATAGTTGGGAGGCATAAAACATAGTCAAATCCCATAGCCTTGAACCACTCCTGGTTCACCTAAGAGAGGGTGCCACACAAGTTACAAAGTATCTCAAATTACCTCACCCTTGCAGGTAAGGTCTAACATAAATAATAGTAAGGCAAAATAAATTAAAACCTATCAAAAACAATCTAATAACGACAAACAAAAGAGTAAAAATTTTAAAATACAAAAACAATGGAAAAATGCACTTCAAAAATAAAAAAATCAATTAAATCCTCATAAAATTTAGAAAAATTAAAAAATGATGCTAAGATTGTGAATCATGGCTCAAACCTGCGGTCAGGGAGGCAGTCAAAAATATGACTGTTAGAATTTGAATCCTGCCATGACTAACAGTCGTGACCCCAAATTTGTCAATTGGAGACTACTCCTGCTAGCCGTGACTAGTAGGGATGACATTTTTTAAGTCATTACTTATCCCTATATCCTTAGAAAATAGAAAAAAATAATAAAATAAAAACAAGAAAAATAAAATTTTTCCCTCCCACACATAAAAACAAAACAACAAAAATAAAATAAAAACAAAGAAAAACCCCAACACAAAAAATAAATTTTTTACCCTCCCCTTAAGCTAACCTCAGCTAAACCTAACTAGGGTGAGGTTCATTATCGATAGTTTAATGAGGTTCATTTAGCCCATTACATAGTGTGGTTAATTTTAAACTAGTGAAATAAATAAAATGGTCTAGGGTTTAGTGTGCTTCTACGTTAGTCGCATCCGCTCCTCCAGGTTGAGCTGCCATCATTCTTGGTGGTAGTGAGGTCGAGTTTTTAGCAGCGTTCCATGTCAGAATTGTTGGATTGCCTCCCAAAGCTCTCAAGTCACACAAGTTGTCAGGTTGATAATGACGTCAAAAATGATAGGAAAAATTTTAAATATTTTCTATTTTTCACCTAACCGTAGTTGGCACCCATGGGCACCAAACTAGGGTTTGCCACCCGTTGTCATTAGTCGTGGCTAGAAAAATTTTAAAATCCACCCACTATTGTCAACCGCAGCTAGAAACCCATAATAAATGCTCCAAAATCCCAGCATGAGAAGCTAAAAAATGATAAATTAAAAATATCCATATGACCAAAAATGCCAAAAACATTAAAAAATTATGAAGAAAAATCAGATCAACTAAAAAGCCAAATGCACCTCATACCTAGTAAATTACCCTATACACTTGGTGGTTGTAGCGACTTGCGATCCATGCAATCCTATAGGTTGAGTAAATTACCATAAGGACATTTGGAGCAAATGTGTCATCGTAGCACTGGTATACTTCATTTTAAACCTGAAGAAGACCTTAAAGGTTGTACCGCTCCATGGGAATGAATCAACCATATCACTTTTGCTATGATATTTTTTAGCAGATCATCGATGATATTATTGAACGTGTGTCTAATTGCAATTGCTATTGTTTCAATTCCATAAGAAGGCTTTCATAGCTAGACCGCTCCACGGGATAGAAATACACAATACCCTTTAACAGTTGGAATCATAGCTGATTAGGCCTTACCAAGTATTCTAATGCTAAACATTCAATCATTTAGCATCATTCATAGTGGTCAAGTGATAAGTCACTTCATTTAATTGACATTACCCTCATCGACTCATCACTTGAGGGGTAGTCATTATATCATAATCATAAATCAAAGTCAACATAAGATCCCTTGATCGTAGATCCCTAGATCTTGTCAAAATTACTTTTGTCTTACGAATCATTGCCAATGACTATCATAAGCTTACCCTCTTCTGGGAAAAAGAGCAAATATGATAGTTCAGTTAGTAGCTCTCCTCCTTTTGGATCTATATGGCACAAAATCCTATAATAGCACTAAATATACTTGATCGTCGATGCAGCTTGCAAAAACTTTGAAAATTTAAGCCTTCCATCTTGTTGGAAGCAATGTTTCTAGGATGTGCATCCTTTTGCTAGACCTAGGGCATCTAATGTTGATCAGACTAATGATCATCATCCAACCTACGTCATCATTTTAGGAGGTCTATTTTTGCTCAATGTTGTTTGATCTCATAACACATCTCAAAAGGGATATCTGTAGACACCTAAAACATGTCATGTCAAGGTGACTACTCATATGGAACATGTTAGAATGCCATATGAAAGAACTTGGACAGATACCAAGGTATAGAAGTGGTTTTAACCACTCATTTGGGCACCTTTACCTAGTCAGTGCTAGCCGTTTTTGACACCCATAGTTAGAAGAGCTGATCATGGTCAAACCCCAAAATTAGTTGACCTTTGACCAATTCAAAGTTGGTTCCAATGGTCATTTGGTTGTGGATTTGAGCATTTTGAGTGAGGAAGGTTCTGTATCTTTCCATCCAAAAAACTCAACTACCCATTCTTGATATTGGCTTCTCCATGAATCTAGGACATAGCCCTTCAAGGTGCTATAAGATCCCCATACAAAATGGGAAAAAGGAGAGATGCATAGGAGAATTTGAGCAATGAAGCCCTGTCGAATTCAGAATCCACATAATTGCATTATGACATTACTTTATTGCCCCCATTTGAGATATTGAAATGGCAATTATAGACATGGAAGTCCTAGGAGGTTAAGAGAATCAAGAAATGTAATTACACCCATTTCATGCATAATCAGAGTAGTTCAACCACCAAATCTATTAGAGGAAACAAAGGTGACCCTTGACCATCAATTTGGTAAGAGAATTTAGAGATCTAGCCCTTGGATTTGAGGACAAGCACACATCAAGCCTTGTCACGGCTTCCAGTCACGATTAACAGTGCTCACCACATCACAGAGCCACAGTCAGGGTAGTATCACTAATTCCCTTATTTTCTCATAGTAGGAATTGTTAATGGCAGTAGATTAAGCGTAATTTAGATTTTATTGTATTCTTAGAGACTTTTGATGGGTATAATTAGCTTGTTTAGTTGATGGATTTCAATATCTTAACTAGGATAATAATGGATATTTTTCATGCTTCCATGATTTTAAATTGATAATTAGGCTATTAGATAGTTGCATATGCTTTTCTCTGACATGTTTCATAGCATATTTTCATGTTTCTCATAGGTTTATTAGTTTTCTTGCACTCTTTATTATATTCTAGTAATATCATCTTTGTACACACTTTCCTCAAAAAGCCTCATCAAGAGAGGCATCATTTATCACTGATGCTTCTTATTTTTTATTGTACGCAGGACTAACAGGGTTTTGATATGCAAGGCATCAAATGCCTCTAATCGTGGAGAAGGTCATCGACACCTTGAAGTAGTTTGTGTCATTTTGAAAGGTATTTGAAATGCACCTACCCTAAGAGGGATGGATTTGTAACTTGAATTGATTTGAAATTAATAAAAGATCTTTTTATTTTGTTCTTTTCATTATTTTCCAATTCGTGTATGCCTATTTACATTGTTTTCAGCAGATTCAATATTAGGTGTGAGCCTTTTTGTTGCCACACTCACCTCATGGATAAAAATAAGCAAAAAAGGCTACACAGTTTTTGGAATAGACTTAACACATCCAAATAATAGGTCTATGACCTCTTGGAAAAGATAAATAAGAAATACAATCAATACCATGACCAAATTTGGGTCCCACATTAATTTAAATTTGGAGATAAGGTATGGTTACATGTTCATAAAGAAAGACTTGTAAGATCCCATAGGAATATCATACCTCTTTGCTATGGACCATACACCATCATCAAGAAGATGGTAAAAATATTGTTGATTTAAATTTTCCATCTTATCTTGGTTTGCACACAATCTTCAATGTGGAAATTCTTAGGACCTATCATCCACTCTTTTGGATACTATCATGGTATAAAAATAGTTGAACATTAAATAACTTAGTCTAGATAACTTAGAATTAGTGGATGGGAATCATATTGTTGATGCATAGACTAGGACCACTAGAAGGCAATCCACTCATATATAGAAAGCGGTCAAGGTAGTACAACTTAATCACCAAGGGGAATGACTCAAAAAATAAAATAAAGAAATAATTTATGCATCTGATGTCAAAAGTTTATGTAATGGGGACCACTATGTTTCAAGGGGGTATGAATGATCCAAGCATATGACATTTTTATATCATGACTTTATGCTAAAAAATGTCTAAAAATCTAATTTTAATCCTAATTGTGTTATTATGATTGTGACCAAAATTTCATTCTATTGTAGAGGCTAAAAAATTTCTATAAAATATGATATAAAGACCTTATGAGGAAGTTAACCTAGTAAAATTAGGTCATTCTATGTAGTTACTGCAACTTGATAAATTTGTAGGAATGCCATTACATTTGATTGATTTGATTATTGTATTTTTAGACCTAGATAAAGAATGAAATCATGGGGGTAATAGATGTATGACTAAGGTCTTGATTGTCTAATTTCTTGGGGAATTCTTCTCCAAGTTTGGTTGAATATGATATTGAAGTTTGTAATAGCTTTTTTGGGGTGTCTTTGAATAACAGTAAACTACATTAGCACTAAAAAATATTTTTCTAATTTATTGAAGTCTTTAATGAGTGGTGTAACTAATATGGCCTATGAGTGGATGCTTCCATCTTTAAGAGTGCATTACTAGTGTGATATTTTTCACTTGAAATATAGTGCAGGGAGTCTCACCATGATATCTTTGTCATGGATGTTATGAATAGTGGCCAAGGCCACCACATATTGACAATGCTCATATGTTATCTTCGCAATACCATCATAGGTAGGCAAAGCTTTAAATACCACTAGGGGGATATCATTGAGATGTGCAAAGTAAAATGGTATGTTATTGTTTCATCTAGGAAAGATTTTTATAGCCACGACTTCTAAGCTGGGATATGAAAAAAATCTTGAGAACAAGTGTGCATGGAATCTATCCTCTCTACAAGATATGGGGAAGGAGATGAGGATCTACTTTGTCTAGTTTTATAGTCTAGTAGTTCAAGGAATTGTAATGATTGTTCAAGTTTATTGGCTACTAATATTGTGATCATAAGCCTTTAGATAAAATGGTGATCACGTTTTTACCAATTGAATCCTTTTAATAGAGTCACTAGATAAATAATTAGATGATCTATGAGGGTCACCTAGGCTCTACTCAATCAAAATGTAGAACAATTGGATTGGTTAGTCCCATTAGGTGTGCCAAAAAATCTTGGAGAAAAATCTACCTAATATATGAAATATGCCCTATATCTCAGCCAATATTGGATGACTAGGGATTTCTCCTAAGCTCAAACTCTAGAGAAGTCATTCTCCTTGAAATTATAATGAAAATCAATAAAATTTTCAAGACTAAATATATAAATTTAAGGCTTAGAAGAGAGGAAAGGGTTTAGAGAATGCTTGAAATATGGATGGAGTATAATATAACAACAATGAAATATACAACACTAATATATTTACAAACAAGCTAAAGCAAATATTAACAAATCAACCAATAAAAAAGGCATTACGAAGTTCATTAAGCTTAGATTATATATTTTAAACACTCCAAGCACTTAACGAAAGTCAATCCAACTAGCAATCTAATTACACATAATTTGCTATAACATAATTCACCATGCATTAATTATAAAATAAAAATGCATTAAAGTACAAAATTCATATATAAAAACCTAAAAATGCTATCACCAATAGAGGCCAAATAAATTTCACTTTGATTGATTACAGAGCAAAGTATACAATATATGACAAGCAAATTCTAATGATCCAAACCTCATTTTGGGTGAATTGGGCTATTTATAAGTTCATGATAAATCTTGTAGCCTAAGCATTACAATACAGTTTATTATAGGTCTATTAGAAACAACCCGACATGTATGCTCATGGGAATTGATATCATTTTCGTGTTATGTATTAATCAACTACTCGAAAGCCAGTCCAAATTTCTTCTTCAATATTTTGCTCACACAACTTGAGTAGGTCCATAGATCTTTGATTGTCATTTTATATAACCATGTTGGGCCACTACAACAACCTATCAAAAATTCATTTTTAACTCAATAATTTTTGTCGAAGTGGTTGAGAATCATTTGGGAGGTTACAAATTTTGAAATGAGAGATCTTGATGAAAGGGATACATCTAGGTGATTACTCATTATTGATACTTTAAAAAAAATTAAACACTTTTGGATACATGGGATTCGAAGGTAAAATAAAAATCTTGAGAGGGTTTATTTGACGTTATTTTTTAGAGGAGGTATTAATGTGGAACAAAATTTCTCATGGGAATATGCCACTAGGAAATAAATAGCTTGTATAAGAATAACATCACATGAACCGGTTAGAAAGCAAGAGGGCCAACTACCCCCCACACACATTTTGTGACTCAATGTTAATAGGGGTGAGGAATCCCACATAAGTGGGACCAAGGACTTGCACCTTTAAGCCTGCTACCCCATTGGCAAAGAGTATGGCAAGTGTTGGGGCCTATAAACCACTCAAGTCCCACAACTAGATAAATGTGGGATTATTAACGCACACACACTACAGTAGAGGAGGTATTAATGTGGAACAAAATTCCTCATGGGAATATACCACTAGAAAATAAACAACTTGTTTAAGAAAAACATCACATGAACCGGTTAGAAAGCAAGAGGGCCAACTACCCCCCACACACATGTTGTGACTCGATGTTAATAGGGATGACAAATCCCACATAAGTGGGACCAAATACTTGTACCTTTAAGCCTACTACCCCATTGGCAAAGAGTATGGCAAGTGTTGAGGCCCATAAACCACTCAAGTCCCATAACTAGATCAATATGGGATTATTAATGTACACACACTACAGTAGAGGAGGTATTAATGTGGAATAAAATTCCTCATGGGAATATGCCACTAGGAAATAAACAACTTGTATAAGAACAACATCACATGAACCGGTTAGAAAGCAAGAGGGCCAACTACCCCCCACACACATGTTGCAATTCAATGTTAATAGGATGAGGAATCCCACATAAGTGGGACCAAGGACTTGCACCTTTAAGCCTGCTACCCCATTGGCAAAGAGTATGGCAAGTGTTTGGGCCCATAAACCACTCAAGTCCCACAACCGGGTCAATATGGGATTATTAATGCACACACACTACGATAGAGGAGGTATTAATGTGGAACAAAATTCCTCATGGGAATATGCCACTAGGAAATAAATAGCTTATATAAGAACAACATCACATGACCCGGTTAGAAAGCAAGAGGGCCAACTACCCCCCCACACACATGCCACAACTCGATGTTAATAGGGGTGAGGAATCCCACATAAGTGGGACCAAGGACTTGCACCTTTAAGCCTGCTACCCCATTGGCAAAGAGTATGGCAAGTTTTGGGGCCCATGAACCACTCAAGTCCCACAACTGGATCAATGTGGGATTATTAACGCATACACACTACAGTAGAGGAGGTATTAATGTGGAACAAAATTCCTCATGGGAATATGCCACTAGGAAATAAACGACTTGTATAAGAACAACATCACATGAACCGGTTAGAAAGCAAGAGGGCCAACTACCCCCCACACACATGTCGTGACTCAATGTTAATAGGGGTGAGGAATCCCACATAAGTGGGACCAAGGACTTGCACCTTTAAGCCTGCTACCCCATTGGCAAAGAGTATGGCAAGTGTTGGGGCTCATAAACCACTCAAGTCCCACAACCGGATCAATGTGGGATTATTAATGCACACACACTACGAGTAGAGGAGGTATTAATGTGGAACAAAATTCCTCATGGGAATATACCACTAGAAAATAAACAACTTGTTTAAGAAAAACATCACATGAACCGGTTAGAAAGCAAGAGGGCCAACTACCCCCCACACACATGTCGTGACTCGATGTTAATAGGGGTGAGGAATCCCACATAAGTGGGACCAAGGACTTGCACCTTTAAGCCTGCTACCCCATTGGCAAAGAGTATGGCAAGTGTTGGGGCTCATAAACCACTCAAGTCCCACAACCAGATCAATGTGGGATTATTAACGCACACACACTACACAAGTAGAGGAGGTATTAATGTGGAATAAAATTCCTCATGGGAATATGCCACTAGGAAATAAACAACTTGTATAAGAACAACATCACATGAACCGGTTAGAAAGTAAGAGGGCCAACTACCCCCCACACACATGTTGCGACTCAATGTTAATAGGGGTGAGGAATCCCACATAAGTGGGACCAAGGGCTTGCACCTTTAAGCCTGCTACCCCATTGGCAAAGAGTTTGGCAAGTGTTGGGGCTCATAAACCACTCAAGTCCCACAACCGGGTCAATGTGGGATTATTAACGCACACACACTACACTAAGTAGAGGAGGTATTAATGTGGAACAAAATTCCTCATGGGAATATGCCACTGGAAATAAATAGCTTGTATAAGAACAACATCATATGAACCGGTTAGAAAGCAAGAGGGCCAACTACCCCCCACACACATGCCACGACTCGATGTTAATAGGGGTGAGGAATCCCACATAAGTGGGACCAAGGACTTGCACCTTTAAGCCTGCTACCCCATTGGCAAAGAGTATGGCAAGTGTTGGGGCTCATAAACCACTCAAGTCCCACAACTGGATCAATGTGGGATTATTAACGCACACACACTACAGTAGAGGAGGTATTAATGTGGAACAAAATTCCTCATGGGAATATGCCACTAGGAAATAAACAGCTTGTATAAGAACAACATCACATGAACCGGTTAGAAAGCAAGAGGGCCAACTACCCCCCACACACATGTTGTGACTCAATGTTAATAGGGGTGAGGAATCCCACATAAGTGGGACCAAGGACTTTCACCTTTAATCTTGCTACCCCATTGGCAAAGAGTATGGCAAGTGTTGGGGCCCATAAACCACTCAAGTCCCACAACCGGATCAATGTGGGATTATTAACGCACACACACTACAGTAGAGGAGGTATTAATGTGGAATGAAATTCCTCATAGGAATATGCCACTAGAAAATAAACAACTTGTATAAGAACAACATCACATGAACCGGTTAGAAAACAAGAGGGCCAACTACCCCCCACACACATGTTGCGACTCGATGTTAATAGGGGTGAGGAATCCCACATAAGTGGGACCAAGGAATTGCACCTTTAAGCCTGCTATCCCCATTGGCAAAGAGTATGGCAAGTGTTGGGGCCCATAAACCACTCAAGTCCCAAAGCTGGATCAATGTGGGATTATTAATGCACACACACTACATTATAGGAGGTATTAAACATAAGCTCGTGTCTCCCTGGGTTGTGCTTTGATTTTCTAGACCTAAGAATTATTATACTTTTTCGTGTCTTGGTATGATGGCAGTGCTTGAAAATCCTAAAGTTTCTTCATTTTGGTCTTTGGCCTTCCCAAAATTTCATGGAACTTAAGCTAACATAAGTGCCTTAACATCTTGAATTTATGTTTATCTTAGGTCTAGGCCTCATGAAATTCTTTAGAGGTGTTATTATTGAAAAAATATTAGGAATGCGTAGTTTGACCTTCTTATTCTCAAATTTTTTTGAAGCTTTGTGTGATGTCATCACTGAAAAAGTCTAGGATCAATTGATTCTAGGTTTAAGCATTATCGAATCCTTTTTAGGACTTAGTCATTTTTTCTTTCCAATCAAATACACTTTGCTTTATTGTTTTTATGGAAATTTTCAAACCTTCAAAAAATATTTAGCCATATTAGATTTTGGCTCTATATTTATGCATTTGGTTATTTGATAGTTTCTTTGTACGACCATGATGCTCTTGGTCAAAACCTCTTGGTTTTGCCTTGGCAAAATTTTTACAAATTCTTAGCAAAATGGTAGTCTATCCTTACTTGCAAGGACTTGCAAATGTGGAAAATCACATTGAACCATAGTTATATCATTCTATGAATTGGTGAATAAATCCCCAAAAACATGCTCAAGGCACTCGTTTATAATTATTTTATATAAAAATAATATTCTATTTTAAAGTTGAAAATTCAATGCTAAAATTAACACTAATTACAAAATTTATATGTAAAATTGAATAAAATTATCATATCATGAGAAATGTTATTCTAGTTTTTATAATGGTATTTTTGCTTCTATTCTTGGCTACGCGTACATGCTCAAGCTTTTTCAATAGTTGTATGATATGAATCTTCAATTCAAAACCATTTTGGCCATGAACACTCTTGTAAATAATCTATGTTTATTGTTGATATAACACCTCTAAATTTGTCTACTTATCTAGTTTTTTAGGCACCAAAATCTAGCCACTTGTCATCCATTCGTAGCCTCCAATCACAACCATCCATTATTTATATACATATATATATAGATAGATATATAAATGTATATATATAGATATTAATATTCTATCTTATATTTATATATTTAATAAATATATGTGTATTTATATGAATTAATCCTAGCCATTCACCATATTTTAATCTCAACCACCCATCCACCTCAATCCATGCCACTTGCCCAAACTTAATCTACACCCTTCATCATGTTTTAATCTCAAACACCCATTTTGTGTCGTTGAAACCCTAGCATGTCCAAGGGTAGATTATAAAAGTGATTCATTTTTTATGAATCAAGGTCCACACATTTTGTCCATGAATATTTTCTTTGAGAAGTTCCTAAATCTAAGTTCCATCCACAAACCCTAGCCCTTTCACATCCTTATTCACACCTTGCTACCACCATTCACATCGCCTATTTGCATCATCGCCCATCCCTCACAAACTATATATGGTTTTGCCTCACCTCCATCAATCCTCGAACACCCCCTAGAGTTCACAAAATACCTTAGGGTATTTCTAGAATACTTATAGGCATTTACAACCACCATCAAATGCTCGCAGGTGTTTCCTATAGTAGATTCTGAAGGTTACAAGCCCTTAAATACTTATGGGTGTCCACACGACCATCAATGATAGAAGCATAAGCAAAGATCATAGCTGACAAGGTAAACGGTATTATTTGAATTATTTTACATTCTTGTATTTTATTTATAGTTCCATTCTGTAGCATCTAGGGTCTAGTAGTTTTATTCTTTAGAGGGCCTCATGTAGTGGAGCCCTCGTAGGTATTATTGATCCCTTGGGTATTTTTTACTCTTTGTAGATACAAGAATCATCTTTTTGGAAGTTGCTAAAGCTAGGGTGGTCCTCTAAGGATACACAAGGCCACTTGCAACCTCATTTGGATCAAATATGAGCAAGAAGACACTAGCTATTCAATGTATTAGGGCCTTGGACACCCTATCATTTGCAAAATTTGTATCAAAAAGCATTTTAAAAACCCCATATTGGGGCACATTCATTGTACAATTGAGAGATCTACCCACATTAATAAAATATTATTTATTTTGTACAATCTTGTGTGTTATCGTGTTTTTTGTTGATTTATCTTTGTATTGGTGTTTCATTTTTGGTTATCCTTTTTTGAATTCATCCTTTTCTATAAATTGTTAAGGGCTTCATCCAACTACATTCCTCCCTCACCTCCACCATTGCCTTCACCTTTGCCTTTAGATCCTAAGGTTTTCCAAGAAGACATAGAAGAGGTTGAGTCAAAAGAGTTTGATAATGTCATAGATGATATTCATCTGATCCCAATGCCCCATCAACTTGAGGAAGTTTCTCATATGTCTATTGAAGATACCATCAATGTGAGCCTTAGTTTAGACATAAACAATCATTAAATAGTCAAACTTGGTAAAAGTTTATATGCAACTGAACAAGAGCAATTAATTGCTCTCATCAAGAAGAAGGACATTTTTGCATGGTCCTACAAAGACATACCTAGTCTTGACCCTAACTTGGTTGTCCACAATCTCACCTTGCACCCTGATGCTAAGCCGATCAAATAAAATTGAAAAAGATGCATCCTACCATTGCCCTCATGGTCAAACAAGAGCTTCAAAAGCTTTTAGATGTGGGTTTCATTGTCCCCATTAACTATCCTGACTGGCTTTTGTTGTGGCCATTGCACAACTAGCCCCAAAACTTGGGGACCCACCTTTAATTTTTATTTTTTTGTTGAATTTTAGTCTCTTTGCGTGATAATTTTGATAGGTTGGTGTTTTGACTAGTGTCTCCTTTTGGTTTCTTTTAAGTTGTCTAGTGTGTTGGTTAGGTTCTTTCTTATTTTTCTTATTTTATTATTTTGGTTAGTTTTAATTTTTTGAATTAAACCAATTCAAACATTTGAAATTAATTAAATCAAATTTAAAATTTAAAAAAAAAAAATAACAAATAAAATTTAAATAAAGAAATAAAAGAAAATAAAAATAGAAGAAAAACTAAAAAACAAAAATCAAAGTACATAAGAATAAAATATATATAAACAAAATGAATAAAAAATAAAACAAAAGCAAAGCATTTTTTTTCTCATGGCACGCTAATATTTTTTACATATTGGTTTGGTATTAATTTTTATGTTGACTTTATGATTTTATTAAAGTTAGTTTGAATTAATGCTTTATATTGGTGTTGGCAGGTTTCTAAATAAATGAAAAATATTATTTAATTCATTGCTGACAAAAAAGCATTATGGAAGAAGCATTTTATTTGGAAGATATTTACCAGTTCATTGTTAGCATAAATCATTATGGAAGAAGCATTTCATTTGGAAGATACATACCAATTTATTGTTGGCAAAAAAACATTATGGAAGAAGTGTTTCATTTGGAAGATATTGTAGTTACAAAGAAGAAGTTACGTGACTAAGCCAAATGAAAATGGGGGAAAATTAAATGAAGAGTTTCCTTTATGGTTGGAAAGATTTAAAAGACCATGGAAGCAAAGGAAATAGGTCTGGAGACTTTTGAAGCAAGATTGTAGGTGGAAATAGAACGTTGGCACTAGATTTGTCTTGGAGCCTCTCCTTCCATGTCGCTGGACTAGATTTTTCACCATTGATGCCAATGGAAGTTTGTATTTTGCATGTGTATTGAGTTTATATTGAAAATATTTATTGCTAATATATTGGAAATTTGATGAGTTTTTATGCATGTTAATGGTAGACTCGATTATTATTTTTGATATATTGCATATTTTCCTTAGAAGATTGCACCTCATTAAAGGTTGGATTGCGTGAATGCGGATCACTTTAATGTTGGTTTTGTGCAGGATACTAATGTTTGCAGGGTCTATGGGGAATTTTAGAGTTGCAACATTTGTTTTATTTCATTTTATTTTCATTTATTTTTCTAACCTTACACTTTTTCAAATATTTAAAATTTTACCCATAAAATAAAAAATATAAAAAAAATTAAAATCCAAAAAAGAGTTACACAGATTCAAAGAATAAGCTTTAAAGTTTCATTTAGAGTAGTTTCAATTTTAGTTTGAAGCAAATTCGAAATTACAAAAATTATTTAAAGTTCAGTTTTTAAAAGGAATTTGTAATTTCAAAATTTAACATGATTTCACATTTTAAAGAGATTCAAATTTCAGGCTTTACATTTTTGTTTTCAAAGCAATAAATTAACTTCCCTTTATGAAAATTACAATTTCATCAAAGGGGGTAATTTATATGGCATTTCAAAGGCCACTACATTTTAAAGTTATTCATTTAGATTACTTTATTTTCATGCTCAAAGCAACATAAAATGAATCCACTCATTATTCAATGTTCACATTTCAGAGATAGATTTAGTCTTTTCTTTCATGCACAAAGCAAAGTTTAACAAATAAAACTTGTTGAAATCTGCTTAACAAAAGAAGGCAAAATCTACCTAAAACACTCCAAGATAAATGAATTAAATCACATTGGCAAATCAAAAATAAAGTTAAGATCAATTTCATGCACTCATTCATCATTTTATTTTTGCACATAAGGGAAATCAAGCCCTTTCAATTAATGAACAATAAAAGCATAGCATAATAAAGTAAGACCAACATAGGCCCCTTGTTAACAGTTTCTTGCAAATCACTAAGGTATTCTAGCACTTATTTGACACATTTTCACAAGCATACATGCACACATTAAGTAAAAGGAACCTTGGAGAAATGTTTATTTCTTTGCAAGAGAGGGTTTTCTAATCAAAATCCTAACTATGAGTGTGGTTTTGCAATTGGGCAAAATTACCACTCAACATTTTAGCGCTAGAAGGAGGGCCTGAATTGGTTTACTTTATTGCTATTGAAATGCTAACTTGTTCATGTTACTTGAAAGAGTTATTTGAAGGCATTGGTCTTGACTAACAAATTTTTGTTGACATGTGATCAATTTTATAGATTCAAACATTCTCTAATTGATTAAGCATCGATGCTAACCTTTTCCAAATTTGAGAATGTTCTTTAATGTTATGGTTTACTTGATGTAAATCTTTTGGTTGATAAACATGATGATTTAGATGTGAAACATTTGAAGATTTTTAGTCATTTCATGCTTCTTTGTAAGATATTTCTTTGACTAAAAAAATTGGTATTAAAGTTGTGTTCTTTAAAGGTCCACTAATGGCAATGCTCACTCCAAAAGAAATGGCATCCTAGATATTTTTTCACATAAACATCCCTATCCCATCAAATCCCTAAAGATGTAGAAGAATATTTACCTCAGTTTAGGTATGATGTGGTCTTAGTTGAGGAGCATATTCAGAGATACAAGTATATTTTAGTTTATTTGCAATTCATGCATGAAGATGTTGCTTTTAGGTTGTTTTTATACACTTTGGATGAGGTTGTGTTGGATTGGTACATCCATTTACCTCTAGATTCTAGCATGTCTTGGGATCGATTAGAGGTAATATTTCTCAACCATTTTAGAAATTTGGTTGATTACGATATAATATTAAATCATTTTATTTCTATATATAAAGAACCTATTGAATCCATGAGTCATTTTAATGATAGGCTTCATGGGTTGTATATCAAAATAGGGACACATTACATTATTTCAGAAGAAACCATTAAATCATACCTAGAAGCCTTAGACCCCATTACTTCTATATTTCTAGGGAGAATTCTTAAGAATCCATCCTTACCTAGAACCTATAGTGAGGCAATAACAGTAGAACAATAGTGGATTTCAAAAGGTGTTGATGTGGGTTGATTATCATTACTTAACCCTAAGGCTCAAAATCAAATACCACCCATGAGTCAGGTTGAGGCACAACCTTCTCCCATGATGAACTTTTTTTAGGATTTTTGGATTCCAACCAATACCAACCATCCAATTTATCACCCCTGAATATAACGATGTCTAATATGATAAATCAGTGGAATAAAGTTGAATGTCCAAATGTTATAACCACCTTAGATATCATTCAAAAGGAGATGCAAGTTTCAAAGCCAATACCCACCAATGAGGATTATGGTGAACAATTCTATCAGAATGTAGAAATTGACTCAATTTTTGAAACACTTGAACCATGAAAAGTGGTTGAAAGTGAATTTGAAAATAAATCAATAGATGAGTCTAAAGATTATGTAGAAGACACAATAGAATGTCATCACTGGATTTTAGAGGATGACTTTTATAATGGTTGGGGAAGATATAAGGAATAATTATTTTCTCACACTCCTATTGATTAAATTTCTATTTCACTTGATATGTAGAACACTAAAATCACCATATCACATGAAGATCTTGCGCTTCCTGTACAACCAAAATTCAATTATCTTGAATATGAGTTTATGGAACACCTTGTTGAAATAGAAAAGGAAGAAACGATAAAGGCTTCTAATGATTCATTTGTTTTGGATGAGAAAGAGATAAAATCTTCTTTTTCTTTCTAGACTACTAAAAATTTGGATACAAATTCACATAATTATCTATTGGATTCAAATGTTATTAATGATGAAATTTCATTGGAGGTTAATAAAGAACTAGAGTGAATTTTTACTCACACTACTAATAAGATTACTTCGTTGAATGAAACATAAGAGGATATGCTTGAATTTTTTAATCAAGTTTATCAATGGAATCTAGGATACAAACTTATAATGTTTCTCATTTAATAAATATCCTAGATGCTTGCAAATTGTTGCACGATTATGATTGGCCTAGAGACATAGATGGTGACTTTGCTTTAATTTTTTTAGAAATAGCCACCTATTTGAAGGAAATAATATATGCTTATGAAAATGAAAACTTAAATCATAGTGATGAATCAATTTTTAAAATTCACACCTCATTGAATAAGCAAAATATAGTTGAGAATCATGTATTTGCTTGCAAGTTTGTTTAATCAAAGTTTCAAAATGGAATTACTAATATCATGGAATCAAATTGGTTGGGTGAGACAGGCAAGACAAGGGTTTTTTCTTTTCTTGGCTTAACCTTACTTTGGTTGGATTTCTATAAAGCTTGGCATGCATATCATGATATATGTCTTTTAAAGTGTGCTAATCATGTTTAGGATCTAGGGAAATGATAGCCAACTTGTTGCATCATATTTCTATTATTCTATATAGATTTTGGTTTTCATGCTTTTTTTTTAGTCTTTTCTATTTTGCACTTTGTCCCTAATTTTTGGTTTGGCAAGTTTTGTGTTTTTTTCTAGTCAATTTGTATTAGGTTAGGTGTTGGTTTATTTTTAAGTTTTATTTTCCATATTTGCAAGTATTGTGTTTTGGGTTGATCCCTCTATTTGAGGTGATTTTTTGTGGTAGCTACTAATTTATGGCCTCTTGACTGTTTTTTGTGTTCCTTTGTCATGAAGGATGAATTGCCTATCATGTGGATCAATAAAAAGGGGATAAAACTATTTAGTTATCATTCTTATATCTTGGGATTACGATAGTGAATTTTGGATCAACAAATCATTTTGCTAAAGCTACTCAAGAACACATCATATTAAGGATGAAGTCATTTTGGTTTGCTAATTAAGGCAAAAAAATTTATAGACTCTATCTTTAGCCTTGAATGATCTCTAAATTGGTTAGCAGGTGAAGTTTGCAAAGCAATACAATGATGAACAAAAAACAAAACCAATTCAATCAAATGGCTTAGGTCATCTCCATTAGGGTTATAGATGCCTGGATGGTAGTGGAACAATATCTATAAAAAAGACAAATGCAAAATTAATCTAATACTTGGGTGATCAATGTCATCTCCACTGGGGCTATAGATGCCTAGCTAGTAGTGGAGCAATGCAAAGACACATTTATAGCCTAATGCAAAACGATTTATGGAATCCAGATGGTTTTCAATAATGCAAAATGAAATCACTTTTACAAACATTGAGTAAAGGCAAATGATTCATTTGTTTTCATTTGAAACTATCTATCCCACCTTCTTGGAGGTTGTTAGATGGTTTGTCTTTCTAATCTTTATTTTGTTTTTTTCATAATAGGGTTCTTCATCCAACCAGCAGAGTTGCCATTTGTTGTGGCCATTACACAACTAGCCAAAAAACCTGAGGACCCACCTTTAATTTTTGATTTTTTTTTTAATTTTAGTTTCTTTGCATGATAATTTTGATAGGCTGATGTGTTGACTAGTGTCTCCTTTTGGTTTCTTTTAAATTACCTAGTGTGTTGGTTAGGTTCTTTCTTATTTTTGTTATTTTCTTATTTTGGTTAGTTTTAATGTTTTGAATTAAACCAGTTTAAACATTTGAAATTAATTATATCAAATTTAAAATTAAAAAAAAAAAAAAAGAGAAAACAAGTAAATTCAAATGGAGGTCCCCGGTTCGAATCTCCACCCTACCAAATGCACATTGGGTACCCAAAATATTATTGGTAATATTGGTGTGATCAGGTTTGAGCATGACTCTTGGGTGATTTTGACAGTGTAGAACCCCCTGGTTGTGGTTTCTCAGACCAAGGCAGCCCCACAAGGGATTTTTCACTAAATTCAAAAAAATAAAGAAAATAAAATAAAAATAGAAGAAAAACTAAAAAAATAAAAACAAAGCAAATAAATAAACACACACACACACACACACACATATATAGAAAATGAATAAAAAAAACAAAAGAATAACATTTCCTCTTCTCATGACATGCTAATATTTCTTTACATATTGGTTTGGTATTAATTTCTATGTTGACTTTATGATTTTATTAAATTTGGTTTGAATTAATACTTTATATTGATGTTGGTGGGTTTCCAAATAAAATAAAAGCATTATTTAATTCATTGTTGGCAAAAAAACATTATGGAAGAAGCATTTTATTTGGAAGATATTTACCAATTTATTTTTGGCAAAAATCATTATGGAAGAAGCATTTCATTTAGAATATATTTACCAATTTATTATTGGCAAAAAACATTATGGAAGAAGCGTTTCATTTGGAAGATATTGTAGTTACAAAGAAGAAGTTACGTGACTAAGCCAAATGAAAATGGGAGAAAATAAAATGAAGAGTTTCAATTATGGTTGGAAAGCTTTAAAAGGTTGTGGAAGCAAAGGAAATAGGGCTGGAGACTTTTGGGGAAATATTGCAGGTGGAAATAGAACATTGACACTGGATTTGTCTTGGAGCCTCTCCTTCCACACCGTTGGACTGGATTTTTCACCATTGATGCCAATGGAAGTTTGTATTTTGCATGTGTATTGAGTTTATATTGAAAATATTTATTGCTAATATATTGGAAATTTGACGAGTTTTTATGCATGTTAATGGTAGACTCGATTATTATTTTTGATATATTGCATATTTTCCTTAGAAGATTGCACCTCATTAAATGTTGGTTTCGTGAATGTGGATCACTTTAATGTTGGTTTTTGTGTAGGATACTAATGTTTTCAGGATCTATGGGAAATTTTAGAGTTGCAACATTTGTTTTATTTCATTCTATTTTCATTATCTTTCTAACATTACACTTTTTCATTTTTTTTCAATTTTACCCATAAAATAAAAAATATAAAAAAATTAAAATCCAAAAAAGAGTTACAAAGATTCAAAGAATAAGCTTTAAAGTTTTATTTAGAGTATTTTCGATTTTAGTTTGAAGCAAATTTTAAATTACAAAAAATTATTTAAAGTTTTGTCTTTAAAAGGAATTTGTAATTTGAGAATTTGACACAATTTCATATTTTAAAGAGATTCAAATTCTAGGCTTTACATTTTTATTTTCAAAGCAATAAATTAACTTCTCTTTATGAAGATTACACTTTTATTAAAGGGGTTAATTTATATGGCATTTCAAATAGCCACTACATTTTAAAGTTATTCATTTAGATTACTTTATTTTCATGCTCAAAGCACCATAAAATTAATCCACTCATTATTTATTCACATTTCAGAGATATATTTAGTATTTTCTTGCATGCACAAATTAAATTTTAACAATTAAAACTTGTTGAAACCTGCTTAACAAAATAAGGCAAAATATACCTAAAACACTCCAATATAAATGAATTAAATCACATTGGCAAATCAGAAATAAAATCAATTAATATAGATTTCATGCACTCATTCATCATTTTATTTCTCCACATAAGGAAAATCAAGCCCTTTCAATTAATGAACAATAAAATCATAGCATAATAAAGTAAGACCAACACAGGTCCCTTGTTAACAGTTGCTTGCAAATCACTAAGGTATTCTAGCACTTATTTGACACATTTTCACAAGCATACATGCACACATTAAGTAAAAGGAACCTTGGAGAAATGTTAATTTCTTTGCAAGAGAGGGTTTTCTAATAAAAATCCTAATTGTGAGTGTGGTTTTGCAATTGGGAAAAATTACCACTCAACAACTTTCAAACATGGTACCTATTTGCAAACCTAACGGGATGATACGTATTTGCAATGATTTTTGAGACCTTAACAAAGCATTTCTTAAGGATGAATTTCCTCTCTCAAACATTAATACTCTTTTCGATACCTATGTTGGCCATGAAATGTTTTATTTAATGGATGGTTTTTCAAGATACAACTAGATTCAAATTAATCTGGATGACCAACACAAAATAATATTTACTACACCTTGGGATTCTTTTTGTTACAATGTGATGCTCTTTGGCCTCAAAAACATAGGTACCACTTATCAACATGCCATTACTTACATATTCCATGATCACATGCATAAGATCATTGAATATTATGTGGATGATCTCTTAAAAATATCCAAAACTCAACAAGAGCACATTTGTGTCTTGGAAAAAGTCTTTGATCGACTCCTAGAGCATAATGTAAGGTTGAACCCCAAAAAGTGTGTCTTTGGTGTCACCTCAAGCAAACTACTAGGATTTATTATCTCCAAAAGAGGCATTGAGATGGATCCAAACAAATTTAAGGCCATCATGGAGATGCCTCCCCCAACAAATTTGAAGGAATTGCATATTTGACAAGAAAATATCCAATGATACATCATTTCATTGCATAAATTTTTGATAAATATAGGACATTCAATCACCTGCTATAAAAGGGGTTGATATTATCATGGACAAATGAATACCAAAATATTTTGATGACATCAAGCAATACTTGGCTTCTACACCAGTCTTAACTCCTCATCCAGGGATCCCCTTCCATATTTGTGTTTCAACAATGAACTTTGCATTAGGTATAATGCTTGCACAAAAGAATGGAAGAAATTGAGAGTAAGTTGTGTATTAAATTAATTGAACATTGGTAAGCTATGAAACCAGATATGTTTATGTGAAAAAATTATGCTTAGTAATGGTTTTTGCCACTAAGAAAATTAGACATTACATGCTTAGTCACACCATATATATCATAGCTTACGAAAATCCTCTACATCACATGATGTCTCACACTTACAATAACACCCACACTGCAAAATGGATAATGCTTCTCATTGAATTCAATATTGAGTTCAACAGCCAAAAATCCATTAAATATTAGGCCATAGTTGATCAACTTGTGAAAGCTCCACTTCCTAGTGATCAACCCTTGATTATTGAGCTCCTAGATGATTTGGTATTTACTATCACTAAACAAGAAGAATATGTCATTCCGAAGGAAGATGTCGATATCACACTATTCTTTTATGGTTCTAAGTATGAAAAAGGTCAAGGTACTGGAGTCGTGTTTCATACACCCTAGGGGTGTCTATCCCCTTATCATTCAAAATTCACTTCCAATGCACAAACAATAATGCAAAGTATGAATTCTTAATATTAGGTATTCAAGTAGCTATAGCTATAGGCATAAAGCATATCAGGATATTTTGTAACTCCCAACTTGTCATTCACCAAGTAAATTGAGAATACCAATGTAAAGAACCTACCATAAAGCTTTACCATGCAATAGCAATGAAATTGATCGCTAAATTTGACTGGTATGAAATTGATAGTCTACCATGTTCAACTAATAGATTTGCATATGTGATGGCCTCTCTAGGATAATTGATTCCAAAGAACTCTGCAAGAGAGGTACAATCACTCATTGTCACAATGATCTCTAAATATATAATTATTTGTGTTGAATCCAAGGATGAAAAGGATGTTTGCTTTATCCATTCAGAGTCGTATGATCCTTGGTCCAACCAAATAATAGCCTTCCTCAAGTTTGAAATGCTCCCATTAGACATGTCATGGACTTCTAAATGCACTTTCAAGTAAATGGTAACTCATTTTACTCTCTTGGAGGACGTGTTGTTTAGACATGGTTATGATGGAGTCCTCCTTCATTGTCTCAAACCTATAGAGGCACAAAGAACCATAGTTTAAGCTCATGATGGTACTTGTGGTGGTCATTTTAGTGGAATGGCTATTGTAAAGCATATTTAATGCGTGGGTTACTATTGGTCCACCATGGAATGTGATTGTTGCACTTACATCAAGAATTGTCAGAAATATCAACAACAAGCTGTTTTAACTCATGTACCATCACAAGCATTACAACCCATTCAAATCCTTTGGCCCTTTTCACAATGGGGACTTGATTTGATTGGCCAAATCTCATCCCCTTCCTTGAGATAACATACATTCATCATCACAGCCATTGAATACTTCACAAAGTGGGTTGAGACAATTCCTCTAACTAGTACGATAGGACCTTGAATTATGGAGTTTATACTTCATCATATCATCTATCATTTTGGTATTCTCTCAAAAATCATATTTGAAAATGACAAGTATTTCAAAAATAAGTATATTTAAGCACTCTATGAGAAATATAATATCCAACATAGTTTCTCGAATCCTTACTACCCACAAGCAAATGGACAAGCTGAGGCTTCCAACAAGACCTTAATTGCTATTATCAAGAAACTAGTCAAAGAAAATAATAGATATTGGCATACTCAAATCCCCTTGGCACTATGGGCTTATTGAATAAGCATTCACATGCCAACTAGGGCAGCACCATTTTCACTGGTCTATGGAGCCAAAGCTATTGTAACTCTTGATCTTGATATCCCCTCATTGCAAATTTCATTGCAGGATTTCATAGATGATGATACTACTAGACAAACACATTTTGACCAACTCATGCTTCTTTATGAAAGGTGGGTTAATGTTTTAGAGCATTTATGAGTTTATCAAGACCGCCTAAAGCATGCTTACAATACCAAAAGTTCATCTACATGAATTCCAAGTAGGATATATCGTTCTTAAATAAAATAAATAAAACACCAATGCATTACCGCATCATCATGATAAATTTGTGGTTAATTGGTTAGGTCTATACATTGTCACTCAAAAAGTGGGTAAAGAAATTTATAGGTTTTCCATTCTAGAGGGATTTGAAGAGCACAAACCACATAACATCATACACTTGATAGCATTCTATGCTCAATGTGATATATATATATGGCTAATACACAAACAACATTGCATTTTACACTTTGCATTTTACACATTACATTGCATTTCACACATTGCATTCACCTTCACACATTTCATTCACCACATTAGGGGTCATTTATTTAGTTTAGACAATAATTGGTCCAATAAAGTTTTGTTGCCTTAATCAGGAGCACCTTCAAATCATCATCCATGTCATTGCACCATTCCATAAAGCAAAATTTTCATTCACAAAAACGACATTTCTATAGTCCCTAGGTGTTTTCGATCACTCAACCACTCCTAGTGTTTTAAGAAACCTCCAATACATGGCGATTTTTCTTTAGGACCGAGTCATATTTTCACTAAGAGAATCTTGATTTCTAGGAATTGAATCTAAATTTTTTGAACCAAACACAATTACACATATTAAAAATATCTTGTGTCAAAGAGGTATAATGCCATGTTTGGGTTGAACCTCGAAGCAAAAAGGGTATTCCTTGCTTGTCCCATCATGAACATAGTCCAAAAATAAAAAATAATGGTTTTAACCACTATCACAATTTCTAAGTACAAGAAATAGTAGTAAGGATAGGGTAAAATTCTCATCACACTTCAATTTAGAATATGATTCCCAAATTTCTAAATATTTTACACATCACACACCACATATCCTCAAGTTGTAAGGATAGAGCTACATTTACAGTCAAACGGTTAGGTAGTTTGAATCCCCAAAACATAGAGTTTAGATTCTTGGACTATGGAGCTAACCTCCACCAAAGCTATAGATGCTTGATTGGTAGTGGAGTACACTTATGTGTGGCAACACATATCTCTTGAAGAGACCTCTGACCTCACATATGGATAAGCTAGCTTCTTTATCTTCTCCATGACATATTTTATCGCAATTTACTCAAGATGGGTTAATGATCTCACTTGTGTACACACTGGTTCTTGATTGCCTTGAGTCATTACCATACTCTTGATTCAGTAAATTAATCCACTTCACACACATTTGGTCTTAGAGAAATTAGACAAAAATTAGTGAGTTTGATATCACTAATATGTCTGAGTATTTGCAAAATAGTCAGTCTTGCATATCAACATCCATATATTCTTCCATATCAACATCCATATCTTCTTCCATGTCAACATCCATATCATTTCATGAGTCTTTCATTCCATATGCCACCAATTTTGATGTCCCTGATTAAACAAACAATGCTATACATAGTCAACTAAAATATAAACTATAAATTATCATTAGTGCATTAATTCATTTGTATTAATACACATTATCATTGCATTATCATACATTACACATATACACATGTGTTCATACAAAAGTACATACACAAATGAATTCACACAAAATCATAACACAAGTAAAATACATATATATATATATATATATATATATATATATATATATATATATATATATATATATATATATATATATATATATATATATATATATATTGCATGTACAATGAATGCCCAAAGGTTATATACAATGAAGCACCAAGGCTCATATACAAAAAGTGCATCTAAGCACTAGCTATCACCTATAGGAGGATCCTTGTGACCCTAAAGGAGCCCTAGACCTAGATCCATTATGCCTAGACTCACTATGCCTAAAAAAACCTGATATGGAGAAGGAGGATAAATATGGAAACCCAATATGGTGATGCATCAATAGATCCTTCAAATCCTGGATGTATCCATCTCAGACCCAAAGTCATAGTATGTCGTGTCTCTGATAATGGTCCCTCTGAAGTAGCTCTACCTGGAGCCTAACAATCCTATCCTCACATCCACCTATAGTCATTCATACATCTAGCTTCACCTATAATCAAGCTATCTCTACATCATGAGCTTCTATCTCTACATCTCAATCCACCACCATATGCTCTAGCTTCATCCAATACTCCTCACTTTAACCTGGAGGTCTCTCTAGAACCTCCTCCATATCATCCATGCCATATCCATCACCTCCAATATTTGGATCTTACTCTGCTGCATCCCTCACTCGTCTCCCTTAACTACTAGATCATAGACATCTTGGATGTCTAGGAGCCTCATCCTCCTCTGCATCAGTCTTTCCCTCATCCTCATCCCCACTGCTCTCATCCATTATTTGACTAGGTACCCATGGTGGCCGTGTAGTGAAACATACATGATACTATACAGTAGTTCTACATCATCCACATTGGGGAGATTCATCTCCTCATTATCATCATAGGTCACCCACCATGCTTCCATATAAGGTAGACCTATCTCATCCTAATGACGTTGGTATAACACTGGTGCCTTAGAAACCCCCTATAATAGCCCAAACTATCATAGCACTTGTGAGAATTGGATCAAATCCACCTCACTCTTGTGCCTCCCAACCATCCATCTTGCTTTTTGCACTCTCTGTAGCTACTCCCCATTACTAGTCCACCTAGCACCCCACCACGGTCTCCACAACACCTAATACCATGTTAATCCTACCCATAGATTCTGATACTCCTAGCCATTTTGAATAGGAAAAATTAGTTGCACCTCCTAAATAACCCACCATATCAAAGCATAAGATTGCTCCTCATCCCACACTTTAGTCGATAAACCCACAAGTTGAGCCACACTAAAGTGCTCCCAATCCCAACACTGTAGCAGTAAATTGCACCCCAACCCCTTTTGATTTTGTCTCCTTACCTCATACAGCTCTTGGTATAGCTATGCTAATAGAGTAGGTGCCCATGCATACACTTGAGGCTCATTAATCATATCATACACCATACTGATCATGTTCCATGGGAATCGATAACCAGTGTTGTTTGGGTCTACTATATTGACCAAAACAAACATGACCAAGGTGGGTAATGCCTTCAACTTCTTATCTTCATACATCACCAAGTACCTTATCTGTCCATCCTTCACACTCACATCCTTCCATCGGTATACAAATATATAACTCATCTCATGCCCCTTTTCATGTCCAACCTCGATACACAACCCCTCCATCGATACTTGAAGAATGTGATAAACATCCTCGAGTGTCACCATCGCCTCTCTAATAGGGAGCTAAAAGGCACCCCTATTTGGATACCATATCTCTTCTAAGGTAGAGAGATACCCCTCATATGCCCTCACCACATCAATTTGAGCTATCCTAGCCAGCCTCACCTTCTCCATCCATTTCCATAGATCATACTGTAGTGCCTTTCTCACCCCTAGGATGAGAGGCAAGAACCAATGTCGAGCCTCCAAAATCCTCAACTATATCACAAAATATACACATTGCAAGCAAATATAATCTCACATTCATTGCATGTAAAAAACAAAATTTACACAAAATTTAAATAATATTTCCAAGGGTACTTACTTTAGATACCTGCACTACTACTTCTGCCACATATGCATCCTCCATCGCTATAGCTTCATCCCACCTCACTCCTTCACTCCACACTCACTTCCTCACTCACTTCCTTAGATGCAACTTCTAGAATTTATGAATGCAAGAATGAGTCCAATTTCATCTTTGCAAACCATTTATAGCTATTTTGTACTAAAATACCCATGAGTGTTCACAAGGTGCATTGGAATGCTCACCAATGTTTTTAGAGTGGCAAATGCTTATCGGCATCTACGCATCATGCGGACACTCATCAATGTTTGAGCCCATAATTTGCATAAAGATCAAAATGATCAAAAAATATAGCTTACTTCCACAAAATCACTCTAAATTCCATCCATGCATTCATTTCTCCATCATATCATGTTTTGTGAAACCAAAAATCAATTTGGACACTTAATTTTTGCTTGCAATCAAAAGTCGTAAAATCGCATTTCAAACTTCAAAACATCCCAAAATGGTCTAAAATTTTACAAAATGACCATATTCATAATTCTACTCATCCATATCATAATTTCATTCATATTTGTGATAACATGGATTGATTTGGGTGGTTAACATTTTTTTGCAATCAAAAATCGTAAAAGTATCCAAAATTACCCCAAAAACACTCCAAAATAATGCCAAATTTCACAAAATCATGCAATTAATTCATAAATGCATTTTTCATCATCACATCTTCATTTCAACATCATCAAATCCAAAAAAAAAAATATTTGCATCAAACATTTATCAAATTCACATACAATTTCAATTGCACCTCATATCTAGTGGTCGACTCTATCTCCTTGGCGATTGTAGTGATTGGTTGTCCATGCAATTCGGTAAGATGAGTAGATCACCATAAGGACACTTGGACATATTCATCATCCAATATCTTATTGTTTGAAAATAAAATCACTTTTGGTTCCTCATTTTTTGAGTGAGACTATGGCAAGACCAATTTGCTCAATAGTTATCATTGATGGCCTTGTTTGTGGGGCTTAAAACACGGATAAAATCACATCTCATCATTTATTTTACATTAACAGTCATCACGGAGTAGGCTTTACCTAGGTTGATTGGTTCCAATTGAGGGAATTATCCTACAATCACTAGATGGACCTCCAAGGGTTGAATCTTTTTATTTTTGCATTTTTCATCACTTTGCATTTTAATGATGCCAAAAGGCACTTTTATCAATAGCATGGAATCAATCCAAACTTGGGGTAACTAAATTTGATTTTGATTTCCTATAATGGGATACATCTTACATGATCATAGCATCTACATTTGGAAAAAAACCATTTATCTATTGGGGCAAAAATAGAATCAATCACTTGCATTTTACAACAACCCCTTTCTCTGTTGGGGAAAAAACGACATCAATTTACATCATTTGTATCATCTGTATTTACATCATACACTTGCACTTGCACCATTCACTCGTATCATTACCCACCATTTTTTTAATTGGCTTGTGAGACTCATTTTTCACTCATTCACCAATTGAGGGGGTAAGCTCCACACACAAATTATTTGTTTCTTCAAGTTCTTCTATGCATTCCAAGGAAAGAAAGTTGCTTCTTCATGCCAAACCAGGTATCTCATATTTTTGCACCGCATTGTGTTTCACGCAATGTGATATAAAAATGGGCATCTATAGACACCATAATCTAGCCACTTGCCATCCATTCGTAGCCTCCAATCATAGTCGTTCATTATTTATATACATACATACATATTATATATATATATATATATATATATATATTAATATTTATATTATATATATGTATATGTATTTATATGAATTAATCCTAGACATTCACCATATTTTAATCTCAGCCATCCATCCACCTCAATCCATAACACTTGCCCAAACTTAATCTACACCCTTCATCATGTTTTAATCTTAGCCGCCCATTTTGTATCATCAAAACCCTAGCATGTCAAACGGTAGATTATAAAATTGATTCATTTTTATGAATCAAGGTCCACACATTTTGTCCATGCATTTTGTCCATAAAAATTTTCCATGAACATTTTCTTTGAGAAGGTCCCAAATCTAAGTTCCATCCACAAATCATAGCCCTTTCACATCCTTATTTATCCCTTGTTATCGCCATTCGCATAACTAGTTTCCACTGTCGTCCATCCCTCATGTACTAGATCTAGTTCTGCCTCACCTCCATAAACCCCTGAATGCTCCTTAAAATTAATAGAATACCTCATGGTATTTCTATAATCCTTTTGGGTATTTACAGCCATCACCAAACGCTCACAAACATTTCCTGTAGTAGATTTTGAAGTTTACAAGCCCTCGAACGCTTTTGAGTATCCATGTGACCATCAATGATAGAAGTAGAAGTAGAGATCACAACTGACAAGGTAAACAATATTATTTTTATTATTACATTCTTGTGTTATGTTTACAGTTCCATTATGCAGCATCTAGAGTTTAGTAGTTTTATTCTTCATAGGGCCTCACATAGTGGAGCCCTCACAGGTATTACTAATCCCTTAGGTGTTGTTTACTATTTGCAGGTACATGAATCATTTTTCTAGAAGTTTTTGAAGCTAGGGTGGCCCTCTAAGGATACACAAGCCCACCCGAAACCTCATTTGGATCAAATATGAGCAAGAAGACACCAACCATTTATTGGATTAAAGCCTCAAAAACCCTATCATTTGTAACATTTGTATCAAAAAGCATTGTAAAAATCCCATATTGGGGCACATTCATTTTACAATTGAGAGATATACCCACATTAATAAAATTATATTCATTTTTTGCAATCTTGTGTTGTTATTGTGCTTTTTGTTACTTTATTTTTGTATTGATGTTTCATTTTTTATTTACAAGTTTTAAGTGAACTTTTCCTTCAAATCCATGTATTCTAATACTTCACAATGTCAAGCCTTGGATTAAGTATCTCAAGACTTGTTATCAATGAATGGGATTATAGAATCCTTTAACTTTAATGAATCAACTATTTAACTATTTTGTAAAGTGGATCAAGCAATTTTTTCCCTTAAAAACTTTTAGAGTTACACCTTTGAGAATTGATTGGCAACTAACATCATCATTGATAAATTAGATAATTTACACCTTAATTTTCTACTTTATTTTTCCAATTCACTTATTTATCAATTGTACTTACATCATGCTAACATTGTTATTTTTGACATGTTTGGCATTAGTGGATTAGACATTAGTATATTGGATATTAGTAGATCAAACAATAATAGATCAAACCTAATTTTATATCCAATGTTTAGAAATTTTTAACTTTTAGAAAAAAATAAAATTGGTTCTTTTTATTGCAGTAGCATGTTTTTTGATAGAAAGGCATTTTTAATTAAAATTTTCTTCATCCATGCTTATTTGCTAAAATTATTTCTTTGTTTCAATCAACTTAGTCTTTTTAAAAATAGCTATGTGATGGTATTGTGTTGAAAACCATTATATTTTTTATAATTTTTTAGGACATCATGCTTATTATGAAGTCAAATCCCAAAGGCCTTAAGTTTTAAAATGTGTTGTAGCTAGTCCTCTATGGTAGTAGAGTCATCATCAATGCTTATTCATTAGATAAAGGAATATTGATGATTTGTGGTGTTTGATAGATCGTACACAATTGTCAACAAACTCTCTCTCAATATTTTTTAGTTTTTGTTATGCATACTATAACTTCACTATGAAGTGCATGGAGTGTAATAATTGAGGTTAAAATTCCTTCTGTTCTAGCTTTAGGGAAGATTTTGGAGACTTGATTTTTTAGATTTTTTTCCTATATCAATCTCTTGTAGTCTAGCTTTATTAAATTTCTATTAATGTACCATGAGGCTAGCAGACCTTTAGATACCAATTGTTGTATCTCTATCATTATTTTAACAACCATATATCAAATGGTATGATTATTTTATATAACCATCTAGTTTGGTCTTCTTGTCCTTGATAATATTCATAAGAGAGACAATACTCCCATTATATATTTAAGGAGTACATTGTTCAACTGTTCATACATCATAGGGAGGATTTGGTCAATGAGGGGAGGCTTTCCATATAATTCTAGTTGAAGTCCCTTTATTTCTTTGTCACACGCCTTATTAATATTGTACAAGTTATTGCCTTTAATGCTCAAATTCTCTAAATTGGTGGCTAGGAAAAAGGTGTTAGGCAAAATAAGGGGAGACACTAATAAAATATGGCAAGAGTAAAAGTTTTAGCAACCTTAGAGTTCTATGCCTCAACCAGTTTTGAAGACACTAGGTTGAAGATAAAGAAGAAAATAAACTAAGTATAGAAGAGTGAGATATGTGAACATGACTAGTTATCCATCAACAAACACCTAATTTATTGACCAATCAATGATTCATTAGCAAAGCAGATGATTAATTAGTCAATCATTGAAGTGGGTGTAAATTTATAGATTTAGGATAATGAAAGTGGTGTTTTATATTCTAGCTACAAATGTAAAATTAAATCAATGTTACTTAGGGAAAAAGGTTTTAAAAAATTACTACAAGTAGGGTCTATGGGATCATTTGTAATATCTTTTAGCCATTTTTAAAAATGCTTTATGATTAGACATTATGATTTTGATATCATGATTATTAATGGAAAACTATGCTTACTACTTATAAGTCAACTATGTCCTTTGACCTTTTGGTTCATGAGTAATTGGTCTTTGTGGCACAAACTTCTCGTTTCTTGTTAGTCCTTTTTTCCATCAATTTGTGTTGCACTAACATTTTATCACACTAATATTGTTTTTTTGTCTCAAAGTTATCTAATTGATAACACACATTAATCTCGTTATCCCTTGGCTATATTTTCTTTTTGTTTTTACTTTTTTTTTATCACACCCTTACCTTTACAAATTTACTTTTTTTCATTTAGACTAGTTTAGAATAGCTATATTAGTAGGGAATCAATATGAATATAGATATAAATATGGTTTAAATCTCCCCTCCTATAGATATTTATGTGAAAGTGTGGGTGCAAACCAAATTAAATGTTTTCACGAAATATTAGTTTTTGGGCATTGCTTAGTGGGACCACTTGTTTTCCTAAAAAAATTAGCTTATCTAATTTCATATCATGCCTTAGATGTATGCCCATATTTTGTACCTTTTTTACATCTAAAATTGGGTTTATTTAGATGACTAAACTCACCTAAACCTTAAAAATTCCATTTGGTTCTTATACTACTCATATCTCACAAATTTTGCACCTTTAATATGGACCTTGAATACTTTTCCAAATATGGTGTAAATGGTGACTTCATTGATAATAAAACCATAAAAAATTATCCTAATTTTATAAAAACTCAATAAACTACCTTCTAATCCCAAAAATCACTTATTCATAAGCTTACTTCTTGGAAAATTTAGCAACTCAAAAAATTAAAATCTTCCAAGTGTGCATGCTTATGATTTGTTGACTAATCAGTGACTCATCGACCTTTGTGTATTTTAGTGTGAACCATTCATCTTAAAGTGTTCTAAGTCCTAATATCAATGATTCACATAAAAATTCAATGATATGCTAATATCTCATTGATAAGAGGATTACGACATTTCCTCTATTAAATGTTTTGAAATGATCAAGTCACCAAGTCGATGTTTCAATGACATTTTTAATGAATCATTGATATTTCTATGAATTCATTAACAAAGTGGTGATTCATATATTTATAGCTATATTTTAATGAATTTTATTACCCTAAGATGTGAGCATGGCCTACATAATTCAAGATATGGACTTTTCTTAGACAAGGAATTTTCAAATTATATGGTACGAATGTAAATTCTTGGAAACCTAAAGAATAACAAATTTATCCTATAAGAAGAGGAAGTGATAAAGATAAATAATATGAAGAGGATTCTTCTAAATAAGAAGAGGAATGGAATAATCAAGTAGACTCTAGGGAAGAACATGTTGAAGAAGAGATATCAATCATGGGATAAAAAAAAGTTGAAGGTTCAAGAGCAACAAATCTATAAGAACAAAAACCCCTAGAAATAAGCCTGAGCTAGAATCAAGAGGGCCCTCAATTCACACCAGATGAGTTCTAGTAAGTGACCTACATGAAAGGAGTTAAAAAAATAAAATTATTACGAATATGGGCTATGTTGGAGGAGGCTTAGAAAAAATATCATCAAGAATACTTGATCCCCTACAAGCAGAGCAAAGACCATGTAGACTGGATCTTAGACCTAGCACCACTAAGTCCAAGAATAGAATGAGCAAGTAGACTCTAGGGAAGAACATGTTGAAGAAGAGATATTAATCGTGGGAGAAAAACAAGTTGAAGACGCAAGAGCAATAAATCCAAAAGGACAACAACACCTAGAAATAAGCCTGAGATAGAAACAAGAGGATCCTCTATTCACACCAGATGAGTTCTAGTAAGTTAACTACATGAAAGAAGTTAAAATTATTATGAAGATGAGCTATATTGGAGAAGGCTTAGGAAAAATATCATTGGTAATACTTGATCCCCCACAAGTAGATCAGAGACCACATAGACTAGCTCTTAGAGCCAACATCACTGAGTCCAAGAACATAATGAGCAAGCAAAATTTGGAGAAGAAAATGTTGAAGAAGAGATATTAATCATGGGAGAAAATAATTTAAGGCTCAAGAGCTACAAATCCAAAAGGAAAACAACCCCTAAAAGTAAACCTAAGCTAGAATCAATAGGACCCTCCATTCACACTAGATGAGTTCTAGTAAGTGACCTACACGAAAGGAGTTAAAATTATTATGAAGATGGGATATGTTACAGGAGGCTTATGAAAAGCATCATCAAGAATACTTGATTCCCCAAAAGTAGAGTAGAGACCATGTATACCAGCTCTTAAAGCCAACACCACTAAGTCTAAGAGCTTTTTTAACAAAAATCCATTTTTTAAGTGAACCAAGAGTCCAAGAGAAACTAACAACACTTGAAGATAGCAGTCCCCTAAAAAGGTTTTGGATGCCAAAATAAAGTGTTGTGGGATATAGCTCATTGTGACCATATAATTGAGCTGATAATTTTGGTATATAGTCTCCATGCACTTTTTTACGAGTGCCAATAAATGTCATTGTGGTACCTAGTCCATTATGATCATCTTTTCGAGCTAATAATTTTGATATATAGCACCCAGACACTTTTTTGGCTCATTACTAAAATAGTAGCTCCTAAAATAACACTTCTATTTTTATTAATTATCATCAAAATGTCACAAATCCTATGACATGGATTTAGGTACTAGGGAACAACAAAAGGCACAAGAATTAGATGCAAAAATTGTTGTTCATGTAGAGTCTTGGGGGAAGCATGTGGGGGAATAGTTAACCGATAACTTAAACTAGTTAAGATCAAAAATCAAATCTTTACATGAATACTTGAAATATGTTGTTAGGGAACAAAGGGAAATGAAGGTAAAATTAAATAAAAAAATGAAGACTTGGACAGTCATCTATCTAATAATCCCCACAGATATGATCTATTTGGTTCTCATGATCGTAAGGATGAAGGAACTAGTAATCATTAGTGGGGTGCCCCTAATAACAATGGATTTAAGCTCCTCAAATTAGACTTTCCAAATTTTAATGGAAATGATCCAAAGGGATGAATTTTTAGAGAAGAACAATATTTCAATCTTCATAATGTTCCCCATTATATATGCTTGACAATTGCCTCTTTCAATTTTGAATCAAATGCACTACATTGGTTTCAATGGCTCAAGAAAGCACATAATAATGTTACTTAGCTTGAATTTTAGCAACAACTACTCACTCAATTTGGTCCTAATGATTTTGAGGATTTTAAATGAGCCCTTTCTAAACTCAAACAAAATTCAACCATTGGCGATTATCAAACTCAATTTAAAAATTTTACCAACCATACCACTAGTTTGATTCCTCCATTATTCCAAAGTTATTTTGAGTGGTTTGAAGGATGACATTAAGGCTAAAGTTAAAATTTTGAAGCCACAATAATTACAATAGGTTATATATTTGGCTAGGTTGGTTAAAGAAAATTTTAAGGCTCAAGGATACACCCCCAAATTTTCTCAATCTCAGCCACCTTTTTCGTCTAAGCCTACTCCAAATCCTACCAACAAAACTCCTACCATCAAAAAGTTGACACAAGAAGATATGGAAACTAGAAGGGCCCAAGGGCTATGCTATAATTGTGATGAAAAATATTCCCCATGGCATAATTTTGTACACAAAAATTTGTATTTAGTTGATATGGATGAGGCACCAACCATAAAATATTCAAAGATAAAAGAGGATCATCAGAAGGAAGAACACATAAAACATTCAAAATTTCTAAATGAATATCAACCAAAAATCTTGGTGCATGCCTTAGAAGGAATATCAACTCCTAAAATGATGAAAGTAATAGAACACTTTAAAGGACAATGTGTCATAATTCTTATTGATTAAGGAAGCACACATAACTTTATCGATCCATGTGTGGCTTGTAGACACCAAATCCTAGCTACTTATCCATCATCACCCTTTCCCACCATCTAATGGCCCACTTAGCCTTTTCCCACCATGAAATGCTTTCCCTCATGGACGTTTTTTTAGGATACAACCAAATTTACATAAAGCCTAATGACCAACACAAAATATCATTCACAACACCTTGGGGAACCTTTTGTTATAGGGTTATGCCCTTTGACCTCAAAAATGTAGGAGCTACCTATCAACGAGCCATGACTTACATATTTCATGATTACATGCATAAGATTATTGAAGACTATGTGGATGATATCTTGGCTAAATATAAAACTCGACAAGAGCACATTAGTGTATTGGACAAGATTTTTGACCAAATTCTAGAATATAAGGTGAGGTTAAATTCCAAAAAGTGTTTCTTTGGTGTTACCTCAGGTAGAATTTTAGGATTTAGTGTCTACAAAAGAGGCATTGAAGTGGACCCAAACAAGTTCAAGGCCATCATGGAAATGCATCCCCCAACTAACATTAAGGATTTGCATAGTTTACAAGGAAAGATTTAGTCAATCTGATGTTTTATTGCGCAACTTTTTGATAAATGTAGGCCATTCAACTACCCGCTACAAAAGGGGGTGCCATTTGCATGGATGGATGAATTTCAAAAGCCTTCAATGACATTAAGCATACCTAACTTCTATGCCAGTTTTAGCTCCTCCTCATCCAGGGGTCCCTTTCTATCTGTATGTCTCAACAATAGACTTTGCTTTAGGGACAATGTTTGTATATAAAAATTGTATCGCTCCAAATTTTTTGCATCCCTACCTTCAGGCTATAGGATCCGTGCCCGGAAGGAGGATGGGAAAAGGATGTCGCGATACCTCGGACTGAGAGGACTTTGCGAAGGTCCCGCCTCTCAAGGGAGGTGTATTTTGGTGATTTTTCGACGGATGGTGGGTTCACCAGGAAACATTTAGCGGCAGTTTCCACGCCTAGGTTTTGGAATGTGTTTAGATGAGTTCGTTTTAATCTTAAGCATTCATATCCTAGGTTTGGCCGAATGAATCTAAATTAGACTACATGAAAATGCAACTTTCATGAATACAACAAACAAATTTGAAAGCAAAAAATAGAGAATTTTACAGAATGACAATGAGGAATACCTGATCCGGATGTCCGCAGAAGATTCGACGTTTGAAGCGATCTGGATCGCTCGTAATCCGACGAGATCACTCGTAATCCGACGTAATCGTCTGAGACTGACAGATTCATCCGAGATCTGACGAATTCGTCAGACGAATTCGCCAGAGACCTGCAAGATAGAAAATAGATGCAAAATACAAGAAATTCTATTGTGCTAACAGAGGCAAATTACACCAAATAGCAATATGAATACTGAACAATATTTAAGAACATAATTTAAAGCAAATTACTGTACTTTAATAGCAAATCATGAACTTAATATGCAATCTAAGCTAAATGGGTGAACTCCAAATGCAAAATAATATAAAAACTGAATAAATAATCTAATTTGCAGGATAAAAAGACAGAAAAAGAGTTGAGAAAAGCAAACTCCAGTGCACCGATTGCCTCGATGTGGACTGCAGTCGAGATCGTCTCGCATCAGTACGAAATCATCTCGCATTTGACGGGATCGCCTCCGATCTGAACAGGTTCGTCGGCGACGATGGATGCTAGCTCCGGCTGAAAAACAATGATGTACCTGCAACAAAATCGATGTGGAACTAGTGCAAATGCAATATTAGGATGTTTTAACGTAGAGGGAATCAATTTGCGGAGAATTTCAGCCAGGGGTTGGGGAGGGAAAATCCTAGAGGTTAAATAGGCTTAGGGGGAGTAGGTAGGAGGTTGGAGATCATCCCAATTTGGGAGATCTCCAACGGGGGAGGGTCCCAATGGCGCAGACATGCTTCTACCCAGATTGGAGACCCGTTGGAACAGATTCCAACTATGCAAATTCAGTTTTGCGACAAGATCGTCTGGACGTCCTAGTCCAGACGAAATCGTCAAATTTGGGGCGATATCGTCTGATCGGCGACGATATCGTCAAACGGTCAAAACAACCTCTAAAATTGGCATGGAAAAGGGGGAAACGGAATACCCGGTGGTTAACGGGCGGTTTGGGAGGTTAAATTTGATTTTAAAATTATTTACTAAGGTGAATGTAAATTTTATAATTTTACTGCGCCAATTTTAGGGTGCTACATTTTGCCCCCTCTTTAGCAAATTTTTCGAAGAAAATGCGTTAAATATGAGTTCTTCTCGATCTACGAGAAAGCAAAAAATTATACCCATTTTTAGGCGACGATTCTTGGTCGAACATTCTTGGTCGAATCGTACGACAGCTTACTATGGTGCCCCCTCCGTGTTTTTACCCAAATCGAACGTTTGAGGTAAAAACGTGGAAAAGCAAAAAATTATTGTTGAATAAAATTAAGAAAAATAGGGTAAAACCCTAATTCATTTTTACTGTTCATTTTCTGGTTTTTAGAGCTCTAAAGCAAAAATGGTGGAGACGACGCACAGATCTGCAGAGGTCCGACGCGGTCTACGGAGCCTAGACTTAGTCTAGAACTGATTTAATTTTTATTTTACATGCTTTTTAAGTGATTTTTAGGTGAATTTGGAGCATCGCGGCCGTTTTTGGGCCGTCGACATCGTCGGGACGAAATCGTCCCGATTTCGACGAAATCGTCTCAATTTCAGCAATTTCGCCCAAGGGCGAAATCGGCGAAAGGGGGACGATTTCGTCAATCTAGAGACGATTTCGACAAGCGAGATCGAAGACGATTATGCTCAAATTTGGGACGATATCGTCCAATAGTGGGCGATATCATCAATTACATGAAATTGATCTTTAAGTTGCATTATTAATTACTAGAATTGTTATTAATGATTGTTTATTGTTTTGTTGTTTATGTTGCAGAGAGGATTACTAAAGAGCAGGGAGTGGAAATATGGAGGTTTGAGAGATGACTTGGCCGCTCTGACATAGGCAGAGCGAGATCTGCTGGCACAGGCCGACTTACAGCATGTGGCGGAGATGCCACAAGTATCCACAGATATGGGGCTTCTCACAGCCCTAGCAGAGAGATGGTATTCGGGGTCTTCCTATTTCCGGTTACCGACAAGGGAGATGGCTCCCACACTAGAGGATGTATGGAGGATTCTGAGAATCCCCATACAAGGACGGATGATCACTCCTACGGCCAATCAGGGCCACGCTATGGGATGGCTATGTGGTGACCCGAGCTTCGCCCTGGAGAAGGGCGAAGTTAATATCGAGGCACTACGCCAGATGCCTGGGGCATCCAGACTCACACGAGTTCTAGCTGGAGTGGTTGGTGGACTTCTGCTGTGCCACCAGAGCGGGTGCAGGGTACCATGGATGCTCGCAGATGTGATCTGCGATATGAGAGACCATGGGTACAGGTTTTGTTGGGGCAGTTTTGTTCTATGCCGATTGTACAGGATCCTGTATGGGGTCGTGTACAAGGGCGGGCGATGTCTGGTCATGACATCGCTCCTACAGGTTTGGTGTTGGGAGCACATTGCAGTGCGGAGGCCGATAGGGCTTCCACTGACAGGGGTGGATGGGGAGAGGCCCCGAGTCTTCTACTGGTGGCTCCGAAGAGGGTCACAGCGACGGATCGACCTACCGATGTCCCGGAGGCTACTGGATGACTTGGTCCCGGATCAGATCACCTGGAGGCCATGGAGAGGGCACCCAGGGTGGGCCGAGGACGGACAGGAGCTGGCTCGCATCAGGCGAGTCTGCTGGTTGAGGATGGAGAGAGGAGAGGTGGAGCTCCATCGCTATGACCGAGTTTTGAGACAGTTCGATCTGCAGCAGGGGATCCCATCTCTCAGGGACTACGAGTTTTCCCGGACTGTCCGGGATAACACCACGGTTAGCGGGGCTCCTGACATGCAGCGCTTCTGGAGCCAGGACGCAGACGATGCCCCCATCCAGCCAGTGGATGGGGACGACGCAAGGGTAGCCGACGGCTACGATGCCTGGTATGCAGGCATCCGCCCTCCTCGGATGACGAGGGCACAGGGTCCGATCCACGCGGTTGTGCGTCGGATAGGGAGGCGACGCCGAGCAATGATAGAGGCGGCCCGGGGTCACGGCGGGAGAGAGCAGAGGAGGCCACGAGGCACAGGAGAGGCCACGACAATGGGAGAGGAGGGAGGAGAGACCCCCATCTCCACAGAGATAGAGGCCACCATCGCCCGATAAGGGCAAGGGCATTGACACAGGAGAGAGCAGTGAGACGGCGACTCTTCGGACGGAGAATATCCGTCTCTAGGCATAGGTGCAGACTCTACAAGACGAGGCTGCACGACATCGAGCTGAGGTGACACAGCTTAGAGATGAGATTGCACGCCTCAGGGCACGGGGTGGAGGGGTGAGCACTCAGGAGCTGATGCAGTCGATTTCTCAGATCGCATTCTACCAAGGGATCTATTTTTAGATGGTGCCCGAGGGCCAGAGGGTATAGCTATCGACTGCTATTGCAGATCCGATCAGGACAAGGTCATCGAGGAGCTCATCCCGATCGATGACGAGGACTCGCAGTACCACACATGACTCGCGATGGGGCCACCTCGTCCACCTCAGGGCGGGGGAGGAGATGAGGCAGAGAGCTCGAGGGGCTCTCGAGACACTGCTCGGAGGACATTTGATTGAGTATGCCAAGATATAGATTGTGGCATACCAATCTAGGCTTAGATGATGTACATATATTTGTGATATATATAGATGAGATATTTTTGATCATATGACTTGTGTCTTGAGTATGTTTATGATGCTTTTATGTTTGATTGATTGATTTGAAAATTCATGTAATTATGTCGTTGGAAATATTATAATTTGAATGTCATGCTATAAAATTTTAAATGAAATAATCTGATGTAACAAAGTGGTTGTATGTGATGCAAATGTGATAAAAATAAAAGGAGACTTCTAACAATAATTTCAAAGGACATTGTCGCTATTATAGACCATTTCATGGAGTCGCTGCTCACTCGGTCGTCAAGCTAATCCCATTTATAGAAATATTGTTAAAAGTAAAAGAGTGCTTAAGAGACTGTCTTAAGACTTTGTTGTGATAGTGCAAATGATGATGATGATGATGATGGTTTGTTTTCAGATTTTCATGAAAAATATTATGCATGAAATATTTTTAAAATGATTTTTGCTAGGCATAAATTCCTAAGTGTGATAAAATTTGTGAATAATTCCTTAGGAATTATACCATCATTGCAAAGTTGAAGGTTGACATAATGACATAAAATAGTGAAAAAATGGGTTTGCTTTTGAAAAGCATAATTTGTGTAAAATGAAGTCATATGGTTTTTATGATTTTTGATAAAATGGGGAATAAAAATTGTTACAATGGTTTGCGCTAGGCATAGAATATGTAGGTATAGACTTATACCATCATCGCGAAAATCCAAGAAAAATAGATAGTTTTATTGCATGGTTGATTTTTTGATGAACAGAAAAGATGAAAATGAGGACTTGCGCTAGGCATAAAATTCCAATTTTGGTTTTGAAACTATACCATCGTCGCGAAAGTCAACCAGATATATATGATTTGATTTGTGTAATTTGAAAGAAATTTTTGATTTTTCTATTATATAGTTGTCTTTGTGGTAAACAACTGTACTTGATTTATTCCAAACAAGTTGCAAAAATAATATTTCAAAGTATTTTGAAGACAAAAGTTAGATTTATAAGGAATCCCATGTGCATATGTGCATTCATTTCCGATCTTGATTTATCCTAATGATAAACAAAATCTCTCAAATACAAATGTGTGTGCAATTGCATTGTTCATTTACCAGGTTTGAGCAAGATACTATGATACAAGTGATTTGAAGAAACCAAATAAATGTTCATTAACCATGATGTAGATGCATATAACCATATTAGACTACTATGTAGATCGGATTATCAAGAGCTAGCTAATCCATAAGCAGACATAGGTCTGTACAAAAGAAGGTCGCTAATGTGACAGACATATCGCCACGCTAGGAGTTACCCAAGGCCAAGCAGGGTGGGCACAAACCACCTGTTATGGGGCTTACCTCACGAGCTTTCGAATAATTGAGAATTCCAGGGATTCAAGCTCATCAACCCTTCTTTTCTTTTCAAAGGGTAGGGAAAGGGATTTTATTGCTTTCTTGCTTTCTTTTGAACTTTGCTTATTTTTCTTTTTGTATTTCTTTTGCTTGATAATACTTGGAACATTGCAGTACTGATATAAAAGAACATTTTTCTTTTCTCTTTCTTTCTTGAATTTTTCTTTCTTTCTTTTTTTTTTCTTTTTCTTTGCTAGGGATACTTGCTCAGATTATCTGTAGAGCAAGGGATTTTTATTCTGGGTAGGGGTGAGCTTGTCCTTTTGCCAATTCTCAAAGATTCTAGACCATGTGCATGATAGGATAGCAGGGGAAACTTTTCACTCAAGAAATCAGTTCTACTATGTAGCAAAACATGGAAATTACAAATATAATCATTTTATTGTGAAAAGATGTGCTTGGTTTAAGTAAATAACAAGATCAATTCTCTATGCTCAAACTTTATTTAATTGAATTTTGTGAACTTTGATATAAGAGAGATTAGTAATCATGCCAGATAAAATCAAGATATTTATTGTTTTGTGAGTGTGCAAGTGAGGGATGCCAAATAAATGCTAATTTTATCCAAAATAAGTTGAAACATATAACTGCAATAATTGTAAGAAAATATATATAAACACTTTTGAGAAGTTTTGAGAATGTTGACTCTCTCTTTCTTCTGTATATTGTTTTGGTTTCGAAAGAGTCAAGCATATAGCTATTTTTATATTTTTATTTTGATTTTTGTTTTTGAGCAAAAGAATTTAACAAGTGCTTTAAATAAATGCAATAGATAGTTTTTGAAGATTTTTGGAGATTTATGAATGTTTTTGGTGTTTTTGAATTTTTTATAAATTGAAAGAAATACAAGATAGTAATTTTGAACAAATATATACATGGATGAAATGACCAAATTTATGCATAGTAACGTTTAAGGTGCAAAATATTCATGGGTTCTTTAAGTTCTTTACCATCTAAGGTAGATAATTTATATGCTCCTGATTCAAATTTAGCAGTAATGATGTATGGTCCGAGCCAGTTGGGCTCAAATTTACCTTTAAGTTCTTTGGTTGCATTTGTATTTTTTTGATTTTCTTTTAAAACAAGGTCGCCAATCTCAAAGGATCGATGACGAACTTTCTTAGCATATGATCTTTTAAGCTTGTTTTGGTAAGCACGGAGATGCTCCAAAGCATTGATGCATTTTTCATCGAGGAGTTCCAGCTGACTGAGTCTGCCAACATGATATTCATCTCCTACTTCGGTATCTTGAAGTAGCAGAGCCAAAGAAGGAACTTCCAATTCAAATGGAAAAACTGCTTCAACACCATATACCAAAACAAATGGTGAAGTGCCCGTGGGGGTTCGAACACTAGTTCGATAAGCCCACAAGGCTGGATATAATTGAATATGCCAATCACGGCCAGCTTTATTGACTAATATTTTGAGAATTTTGATTAAAGTTTTGTTAGAAGCTTCTGCTTGACCATTACCCTGAGGATAATAGGGGGTGGACCAACGATGTTGAATCTTATATTTTTGACATAATTTTTTAACATCTTTATTTTTGAAAGGAGTTCCATTGTCAGAGATGAGATTCGCAGGAATTCCGAACCTGCAAATGATTTGATTAAAAATGAATTTAGAGACCTGTGAGCCAGTGCAAGAAGCTAAAGGCATAGCTTCAACCCACTTCGTGAAATACTCCATGGCAGTTATGATGAACTTGTGTCCATCAGATGACACAGGATTGATTTTGCCAATAATATCCAAGCCCCATTTAGAAAAGGGCCAAGGAGATGAAATAGCCTGCAACTCTTGTGCAGGCGCATGGACAAGGTCAGCATGTTTTTGACACTTGTCGCAATGGCGCACATACTCATGTGCATCCGTTTCCATGGTAGGCCAAAAGTATCCTATCCGAAGGAGCTTTTTAGCAATGGCACTACCACTAAAGTGTCCTCCACAAGATCCATCGTGGGCTTCACTCAAGGCTGATTTAGACTCTTCTAAGTTTAAACATCTTAATAGGATACCTTCAAAAGATCTCCTATATAAAGTATTGCCAATTATTACAAAGCGACTTGCTCGTCGACGTAATAACCGACGCTGGTTTCTATTAGAATTGGCAGGGAAAGTCCCATTTTGGAGAAAATCAAATATGTCTGTATACCAAGGTTCGGGAGTAGTTTCATTGATTAGAAACACATCCAAAGGCTCTAAGCATGACTTATTTGAAGCGGGTTCCTGGAGTCGACGAATAATGATAGTGGCATATTCGTCGTCTAACTCCAAGGGCAGGAGAGATGCAGCGGCGGCCATGGCATCAACTGCACGGTTGCTAGTTCGAGGAATGGCTTCCAAGGTGACTTGATCAAACAAGGACATTAGTTGTAAAACATAGGCCTTATATGGGCGAATTTTATCATCTCTGGTTTGATAAACTTCATTAATTTGGTTTATAACCAATTGGGAATCCCCAAAAACTAAGAGGTTTTTAATTTTTAGTGCTAAAGCAGCTCGTAATCCAAGGATTAGAGCTTCATACTCAGCAGTATTGTTGGTGCAAGCAAAGGTCAATTTGAAGGACAGAGGAATAAGATGTTTTTGCGAAGATATTAAAATAATACCCGCACCAGCCCCACTCATGCATCGGGCTCCATCAAAGTATAAGGACCATTGTTCAACAAGGTCTGCCTCTAATTGAAGGCATTCATCAGGAAACTCGATAATGAGGGGATGAGTAGACTCTAAGGGTGCAGCAGCTAATTGATCTGCTATGATTTGACCCTTAACAGACTTCTGTCCTATGAATGTGAGATCAAACTCGCTTAGAGCAAGAACCCACTTGGTTGTGCGACCCGATAAATAAGGTCGACTCATGAGATACCTTAAGGGATCATATTTGGCAATGACATACGTTTTTTGGCTAAGCATATAATGTCATAATTTTTGCATAGCAAAAACGACTGCTAGACATAGCTTCTCTAACGTTGTATAGCGGGTTTCATAACTGATGAAGGTTCGGCTAATATAATAATTAGCACGTTCTCATTTTTCATCATCGAGTTGAGCTAACATAGCTCCTAAGGCAGAATCTGAAGCAGAAATATAGAGGAGAAATGGGCGATCAGATTTAGGCGGTGAAAGCACCGGTGGGTTAAGGAGATATTGTTTGAGAAGTTCAAAAGCTTCTCTACATTCTGTGTCCCAATTGAAAGGGACATCCTTCTTAAGAAGTTTGAGAAAGGGACCAGTTTTGTCCGCCAGCTTATCAATGAAGCGACGGATAGCTTGAAGTTTACCCTGTAAACTTCGTAATTCAGATATATTAGTAGGTGCGGGCATATCGATGATAGCCGCAATTTTGAGAGGGTCAATTTTGATACCACGTAAAGAAACTAAAACCCCCAATAGTTTGCCGGACTTAACTCCGAATATACATTTTGCTGGATTTAATCGAATGAGATATTCTCGTAATCGATTAAAGACTTTTCGCAAATCATCCAAATGATGATCTTCAATAAGAGAGCGAGCTATAATATCATCTACATAATCATGTAGGATATCATGCATCATATCATGAAAAGTGGTCATGCTCGTGGTAGTTGACCATTCTTTAGCCAAAGACACTTAAAAAAAGTTCTTAAGCTACAGATTAACAAACTCCAAGCACACCCACATGTTTGGAAAATTAGATCTATTAAAATTAAACCCAACTTTGGTAGCTATAGTTGGTATAGAACCATCAAAATAAAATCCATTCAAATAATCAATACTTCAACAAAGACATCATGGAAGATATCTCCTTCCAACTCCCCTTGACTAGCAAACCACTTCGGGATGCATTTTAGTTGTTAGATTAGCATGATGGCTAGATGATGAATGACTGATTATTAAGAGGCAAATCAACATGCCTATCCAAATAATCTTGATAGCATATGAGGTGATCATCCTCCTCAAAAGGAAAGGGTTGTCCCTTACTAGGAAATAGGCCCACACCACAGCGGGCAGGCCACGGTTCTACCTCGAAAGGTTCTTTCATGCCATTTTGGAAAGGTCCCAAGCCTTTCCCTTCATATCCCATTTTAAGCATCATGGGTTTAGCTTTAATATAATCATTGGTAAAATAACACCGAGCGTATCCCTCATGGTGAGTTTTGATATTCCGAGGGATTCTTCCCTAGTCATATCCTTTATAAATGAAGGCACAACTCCCGACTTGGTAAGTACTTCCCATAGGTTGTGGGAGGCCCAAAGTACGAGGAGATGGCGGCAATTTATTTAAAAGGTTTGAATCTTGCATGAAAGCATTCATTTTTTCTGATATTAAGGTTGTAGATAAATCTGGTAAAAGTTCATCAAAAAGGGCATAAGATGTAGAAGGTTTATTACCTATGTCTTGAGATGTGGAAGGTATGATAGATGTGTCTAGAGGTTTTGAATTTGTAGGGGTAGTAGTTGAAGAATTGGTTGTAGATTTGAAATCTTTTTGAGGTTCTAAAGTAATTTGTTTAGAGGGTTGTTGATCTATATAGGAGGATGAAGTTAATGGAGGGGAACTAGGTGAAGTTATGGGTTTATGTTTCACAGTTTTAGATGAAAAAGAAGAACTAGGATGTGTGGATGACAGAGCTGGGCAAAATTGCACTCCAACTGGTTCTGCCAAAGCACACATATCAAAAGGTCTAGGGTCACCGTGAATAGTGACCAACTGATTTTTAAACTCAAATTTAACACATTGGTGTAAAGTTGATGGGACCGCTCGCATGGCGTTGATCCAAGGGCGACCCAAAAGTATATTGTACGATGTTGGGCAATGTACAATAAACACGGTTGTTTCTAGGGTTCTAGGACCAACTTGCAATGGGAGGGTGATAACTCCACATGTTTCTTGTGTTTCGTCATTAAAAGCTTTGATAATCATATCGGTTTTCTTCATTTCATCACTTCTAAAGCCAAATCGTTGGTAGAAGTCAAAGGTGCAAATGTTTAGAGATGAGCCATTATCAATCAAAACTCTTTTGACAGCTACATCTCCAATTAAAGAAGTAATGTATAAGGGATTGTCCTTATGTAAACTATGTTGTGGGATATCTTTATCCCTGAAGTCAATACAATCAATCTCTCGAGTGATGATCGTATTGGCCATAGCTTCAGGTTGAATGTTTTGAGGTACCATCATTTGGCTCAATGTAAGCATCAACTCATCCCTATGGGTGGGAGAGGATCTTAATAAATCTAAGAGGGAAATTTTGGCCATGGTATTAGACAATTGCTCATTAATGCTGTAAGGGGGTTTAGGTTGAACATTAGGAGCATGATTCCCTTTATTGGGATTTTTCAAAACGAATGGAGCTGATCCATCATTCTGGTTTGGTTCTTGTTGGGAATTTTGAGCTTGTTGTCGAGTGACGACTCCAATGGTACCTACAATGTTATAGTGATGACGTTGAAACGGTCTCAGTTGAGAATTTATGTCTTGTTCATGGGGAAGGACTATATTAGAAGAAGGTCGAGTAGTGACTCTTCTAGGAAATGGTTCTTCTGGAACATTAGCATCTGTGACAGGTTGAATAGGATCTGATTCATTTTCAGAACTATTCGATTGGTTTGAAGTAATGTCTACTTCACTTTCACTATCTGACTCTATATCACTAGAATCAGAAGTTTGAAAATTATGTAAGGGCCTGGTTGTAACTAGGGATAAGGTCGTGTCAAATATTTGAGAATCCTGAATAGGTAATTGTCCGCTAATGGTTCCTACATATCGGGTAGGAGGGGGAACATTATGATGTTCGATTTGATTGGCTACCTCTTTACCATGTCTTGGTAAAGGGTGTTGAAATATGTCTAAAGTTTGATTGGCATTTTGATTTTGATTTTGGGGAATGGTCTTTTGAGTATTATTAGGAGGGTTTTGTTTAGGTTGGAAGGCTTGCACTTCCATTTCATTATTGTCAATCAAATCTTGTATTTTATGTTTCAATCTCTTACAAGCGTTGGTAGAATGTCCAGGTCCTCTATGGAAATCACAAGTGCAAATCAGCTCTATATCCGGGTATACTTGGGTCGGGTTCCCGGATAGTGGGTAATTGGATCAAACCTCTTTCGAGCAATTGAGGTAAAATAGTTGACAAAGGTTGGTTTAATCTAGTGAATTCTCGAGGAGGCTTGTCAGGAGGTTTCAATATGAATTTTTCCGTTGTCTTCGTTGCATTGATATTAGCAACATTTTTGCTGTCAGTGACTCCATCACCGACAACCTGTTTGTTTTTATATTGATTTCTGGATGTTTTCTCATCATCCTTCTTCCTAAGTTGGCCTCTCCTAATGAGGGCATCTTCTACTCTTCGAGCTAAATCTATAGCTTGATCGAAGGTAGTCAAGGTAGCAGTTGATAGCTCATAAGAAAGTTGTTCTTGTAAATTGTTGATGAAAATGTCTAACATTTCCCTATAGGGTAGCACAAAGTGCAGTTTTCCTATCAATTGCCTCCATCTAGCTAAGAAATCGGCAAAGCATTCATCCTTATCTTGTTTTAAATTGTATAGGTCTTTAATAGTTACATGCCTCTCGATGTAGGCACTAAATTGATGGACAAATGATTCAAGCTGTTTCTTCGAAGTTTCTTAAAGAATGAGTGGGCAATTGATAGTACCACTCTAATGCCATTCCACCTAAAATTTTGGGGAACATTTTTAGTAATAGCAAGTCGTCATGCGATATGTCGTGACATGCTATCCTAAACATGCGAAGATGCTCTATGGGATCTTCGGTTCCTTTATATATAGGCAGAACGGGCATGGGAAAATGTTTAGGGTATGGTTGAGCTACAACTATGGGATCCAAAGGTTGACTACAGATCTCTCGATAATTATACGAGGGACGGTAGGGATCTATTTGGTCCATACGTGAAGCCAATTGTTTCACCATAGCTTCCAGATTACTAGTTTGCCCCCCATATTGGTTTGGTAGGGCATTGACATAAGTGTTATGGGCATATGATGGAGGAACATGCAGATTAGATGTCATGTTACTGTTGTGTAAATTATTGGTAGGAAAAGTATTATGGAGGAATTTTGAAGCTGTATTATGTTGTATTCCAGATTGCTGAAAGTTTGTATTTGGCTTAGTTTTAGGTTTCTGTTTACTTAAAGCATTTTGCTCAATAGTTTGGCGGAACAAAGTAGTGAAGGGAATTTTCTTTTGTGCGGGAGTGATTTTAGGTTGAGTAACAGGTTCCTTAGGAGGTTGGGTAACCTATTGTTTTGACATGCTTTGGGCTATAGTGACCATATCCGTATTGGATGGTCCACCCTTGTCACTTTCTTGATCAATGAAAGACAAGGGATTAGTCTGCATATTGCACATATATTCCATGGTTGCTTGAGTTTTACTAATTTGCCCTTTATCAAGGCGAATTGCCACATTAAGGTCATCAATGTTTTCCATGAGAAATCTCTTGAAATGCTCTGCATTGTCAAAGGCAATAGTTCCATTTGGAGCTACTCTAGGGGATGAGGATCCATCCTCTTTAACATTTGCTTCTTGTTCTTTATCTTCCCCTAAGTCTTCATCTGATTGACCTAGAGTTTCTCCTTCCGGATTTGTATCTCCAAGAAGGACATTTGGGTTTTCAGTTGTATCTTGTAACCAATCTTCTCCTTCCCCTAAAGTTTCTTTACCATTCCTAAGTTTAGGCATGGTGCTAAGTTTTGATTTCAGCAAATATATATATATTATATATATATATATATATGCAACAAATTAAGAGGTATATATTTACTATATACCTACTATAATATTTGAAAAATGAAATGTTTTAAGTTTTTGCTAAGTTTTTTGATTTTTTTAGTTTTTCTTTAATTTTTTGAAACAATACAATAAAGACAGCAAATAACACAATAAATGCACGCAATAATAAGACTGAAAGTAAATGAGCTAGTCTTCTATGAACAATTTATGAATATCATTAATAGGTTCGAGTTGTTCAGGGGTCATGAAATGTTCTTCTTCAAATTGAAAGTTTTCTTTTAAGAATTTGATGAAAAGGGCTATGGTGATATTATCTATCTCAGATGCTGGTTGATAAAAGTAAAGCTCATGGCAATACTCTCGATATAACATAGCTCTAGGAACTCTATTCCATCTTCTCCTAATTATAAGAACAACCTCTAGGGATTCTATAAGGCCTAGGAATTGGTGCACAATAGCTATGTCTTCGAGATATTCCTCGAAGGTGAACAACTTTGAAGATACAAGAGCTCTCCTATAGGCTAACCATCTATGGCAGGCTCTCTGAAGTTCATGATAAAAAACTAATTGATGAGGATCCAGGATTCTATCCAAGACTAGCCTCTTAATCTGTTTAAGTTGTGTGGACCTAGATGAGATGATACTAAGTCTCCTATCAAGTTCGTCCCACAAGGATTGATTTCTACTTGTTTCAGGGATACTAAGGACATAATTAACTTCTATAGCTGCCAATTGATTTTCTACGTTTATAGTAACTGCTAACCTCTTTTTAGGAGCTACCATCTAAACATGACTTTAAACCTTAAATGTTTTAAAATGCATCTAAGTTTTAGTTGTTCTAATTTTTTTTTTTTTTGTTTTTGTTTTCAAAAGGTTATGATGCATTCACGTCGGGTTCACCAAAATGTATCGCTCCAAATTTTTCGCATCCCTACCTTCAAGCTATAGGATCCACGCCCGGAAGGAGGATGGGAAAAGGATGTCGCGGTACCTCGGACTGAGAGGACTTTGCGAAGGTCCCGCCTCTCAAGGGAGGTGTATTTTGGTGATTTTTTGACGGATGGTGGGTTCACCAGGAAACATTTAGTGGCAGTTTCCATGCCTAGGTTTTGGAATGTGTTTAGATGAGTTCGTTTTAACCTTAAGCATTCATATCCTAGGTTTGGCCGAATGAATCTAAATTAAAACTACATGAAAATGCAACTTTCATGAATACAACAAACAGATTTGAAAGCAAAAAACAGAGAATTTACAGGAGGAAAATGGGGAATACCTGATCCGGATGTCTGAAGAAGATTCTGACGTTTGAAGCAGTCTGGATCGCCTGTAATCTGACAGAATCGTCTGTAATCTGACAGAATCGTCCGAGACTGACAGAATCGTCTAAGATCTGACGAATTCGTCAGAAGAATTCACCAAAGACCTGCAAGACAAAAAATAGATGCAAAATACAAGAAATTCTATTGTGCTAACAGAGGCAAATTACACCAAATAGCAATATGAATACTGAACAATATTTAAGAACAGAATTTAAAGCAAATTACTCGTACTTTAATAACAAATCATGAACTTAATGTGCAATCTAAGCTAAATGGGTGAACTCCAAATGCAAAATAATATAAAAACTGAATAAATGATCTAATTTGCAGAATAAAATGACAAAGAAAAAGAGTTGAGAAAAGCAAACTCTAGGCACTGATTGCCTCGATGTGGACTGCAATCGAGATCGTCTCGCATCAGTACGAAATCGTCTCGCATTTGATGGGATCGCCTCCGATCTGAACAGGTTCGTCGACGACGATGGATGTTGGCTCCGACTGAAAAACAATGATGTACCTGCAACAAAATCAATATGGAACTAGTGCAAATGCAAGATTAGGGATGTTTTGACGTAGAGGGAATCACTTTGCAGAGAATTTCAGCCAGGGGTTGGGGAGGGAAAATCCTAGAGGTTAAATAGGCTTAGGGGGAGTAGGTAGGAGGTTGGAGATCATCCCAATTTGGGAGATCTCCAACGGGGGAGGGTCCCAATGGCGCAGACACGCTTCTACCCAGATTGGAGACCCGTTGGAACAGATTCCAACTATGCAAATTTAGTTTTGCGACAAGATCGTCTGGACGTCCTAGTCCAGACGAAATCGTCAAATCTGGGGCGATATCGTTTGATCGGTGACGATATCGTCAAATGGTCAAAACAACCTCTAAAATTGGCGCGAAAAAGGGGGAAACGGAATACCCGACGGTTAACGGGCGGTTTGGGAGGTTAAATTTGATTTTAAAATTATTTACTAAGGTGAATGTAAATTTTATAATTTTATTGCGCCAATTTTAGGGTGCTACAAAAATAAATAAAATCAAAAGCAATTCGTTTATTACATTAGTCAAACATTGGTAAGTTATGAAACCCGATACGCTTATGTAAAGAAGTGCTTAGCAGCAGTTTTTTCCACTAAGAAACTTTGACATTATATGCTTAGCCATACAACTTATGTCATAGCTAGAGAAAATCCTCTGCATTATATGATGTCTCGCACTTACAATAACACTCCTAATGTTAAATGGATAATGATCCTTATATAATTTGATCTCAAATTTATCAACCAAAAATCCATTTATAGTCAATCAACTTGCAAAATCTCCACTACCTAGTGATCATACTTTGATTATAGAGCTCCAAGATGATTCAGTATTTTTTATCACTGAATTGGAAGAAGATATCATTCCAAAGGAAGATGTCGATATCATATTATTCTTTTATGGATCTAAGTGTGAGAAAGGTCAAGGTGTTGGAGTTGTCTTTCATACGCCTCACAAGATACCTATCCCTTTATCATTCAAGTTCAACTTTCCATGCACAAATAACACTATAGAGTACAAAGCCTTAATCTTAGGTCTTCAGTCTACTATAGTTATGGGCATCAAGCATATTAGGATATTTGGATATTCTCAACTTGTTTTCAAACAAGTAACCAGAGAATACCAATGCAAATAACCTACCATTAAACTTTATCATGAAGTAGCAATGAAATTGCTCTCAACATTTGAATGGTATGAAATCAACAACTTGCCTTGTTTGACTATTAGATTTGCAGATGCAATGGCCTCTCTTGGATCATTGATTCCAAAATTTGACTTAGGAAAGGTACAGCCCCTAATAATATCAACAATCTCTAAAGCATCCATTGTCTGTACTAATCCTAAGGATGAAAAAGATGTTTGTTTTATCCATTCAAAACCATATGAGTCTTGGTCAAGCAAAATAGTGGCCTTTCTAAAATTTGGAACACTCCCATTTGATATGTCTCGATCTGCAAAATGCTCTTTCAAGCAAAAAGCAATCTATTTTATTCTCTTGGGGGAAGTGTTGTATAAATGTGGTTATGATGGAATCCTTCTTCATTATCTCAAAAATAGTGAGGATCAAAGAGCCATAGCTGAAGCCCACGATGGTACTTGTGGTGATCATTTTAGAGGGATGGCCATTGCAAAGCATCTTTTATGCATGGGTTATTATTGGCCCACAATGGAACGTGATTGTTGCAACTATGTCAAAAATTGTAAGCAATGTTAATAACATGCCAATTTAGTTCATGTACCATCATAAGCTTTACATTCTATAAAAATCCTTTGGCCCTTTTCACAATGGGACCTTAGACCTAATTGGAAAATTTTTGCCTCCTTCCTCAAGACAACATACATTCATCATCAAAGTTACTGAATACTTCACAAATTGGATTGAGGCCATTCCTCTAACCAATACAACAAGACCTCAAGTTGTGGACTTCATACTCCACCATATCATTTGCCATTTTGGTATTCCCTCTAAAATCATTTCTGATAATCGCAAGTCTTTCAAGAACAAGGATGTTCAAGCACTTTGCGAGAAATATAATATCCAACATAGTTTCTCAACTCCTTACTACCCACAAGAAAATGGATAAGCTGAAGCTACCAATAAGACCTTGATTGCTATTCTCAAGAAGCTTATTAACAAAAAGCATAGATATTGGCATCCATAAATCCCTTTGGCACTATGGGCTTATCGAACAAGCATCTGAATGCTAACAAGAGCAACACCATTTTCCTTGGTCTATGGAGTTGAAGCTATCATGCCTCTTAATCTTGAGATTACCTCCTTGTGAATTTCTTTGCAATAATTCATAGATGATGACACCACTAGACAAGCACGTCTTGACCAACTCACTCTTCTTGATGAGAGGTAATTCAATGCACTACAGCACTTACGATTTTATCAAGACTACCTAAAGCATACTTACAATGCCAAAGTCCATATTTGTGAATTTCAAGTAGGAGATCTTGTACTTAAAGAGAACCAACAAAACACCAATGCTTTGTCGCACCTTCGTGACAAATTTGTGGCTAATTGGTTAGGTCCATACATAATTTCCCAGAAAGTGGGTAATGCTACATATAGACTTACCAATTTAGAGGGAGTAGAGGAACCCAAACCACTTAATGTTATCCATTTAAAGTTATTTTATTGTTAATATGATTTTTATATGTATGTATATACATGGCTAAAAAAAACAACAAAAACAAATCATTCACATAGGCATGTTCCCATTACATACATATTGCATTTACATATAGGCATTTTTACATGTATTTTCACATTGCATTCATACATACTACATTTTCACAATTGCATTTGCATTCATTCCACATACATTCCACTGCATTTTACACCCCACATGCATCCCACTACATTCTTTCATTTTGCATATTGCATTCATCCCATCCCATGTTCAATGATTTTTTATAGTAGTGATGATATGGCCAAATAAAAAATTTGTGTTTCCATGATTGGGGTTACCTATTTTGGTAGTTATGCAATTTTATCCAATATCATGAGCCAACGATCCCATTTGTCACAAATCATAAACCCCAAGTTTTCAGTCATTTAGCCACTACTAGTGTGTCTAGAAACCTCCAAAAAGATGTCCAATTTTCTTTAGGACCAAAAACACTTTTTCACATTAAAATCTTGAGTTTTGTCAATTGATTCCAAAAACAATCTTGCACCAACCACCTTTCTTCACATATTAAAAACATTTTGAGTCAAAGAGGGATAACACCATACTTGGGTGGCACCTAGAATTGAAAAGGGTATTCCTCGCTTGTCCTATAATGCAACATAGTCCAAAATAAAAAATAGTGGTTTTCACCACTATCATAGTTGCTCTCCAAATACAAACACAAAATTTAGAGTAGTAAGGATAGGTTCATATTCTCATCACACTTCGCTTGAGAATTTGATTCCCCAAAGCTCTATCCAAAGTTAACAAATTCTATGCACACACCACATATCCCTAAATATGTAAGGATCGTACTACATTTCCCTTAGAAAGTTATGTATTCATCCCAAAGATCATATCATTAGACTATGGAGTGAATCTCCACTGGGGATATAGATGCTTGACTGGGAGTGGAGTAAGCTCATGCGGGGTTACATGTCTCTCTCCCAAAAAGGGAGACCTTTGATCACACATACGGACAAGCTTCTTGGTCCTCTCCATAACAAGTCATGCCCAATTTACTCATAATGGGTTAATGAACTTCACGTGTACACACATTGGTTCTTGATTTCCTAGGGTCATTGTCATGCTCAAGATTTGGTACATGAACTTCACTTGCACACATATTGGTCCTAAATAAAGTCAGACAACCTTTAGTGATTTTTGTTGATAGCACTAGTCTTTTTGAGTCTGTGAGAATCCTTTAGTATTTCATATTAGCATCCATATCTTCTTCCATATCAACATCCATATTTTCTTCCATATCAACATACATATCTTCTTCCATGCCATCATCTATGTCTTCATCATGGATCAACTTGCATAAAACTACCAAGATTGGTGCCCCTGATTGCAAAATAATGAACAAAAATGTCCAACAAAATTTGAACTAAAATTATCATTCGAACATCATGCATTCCTCTCATATAGTTTACATTCATGCACATGCCATTTCGCTTGCATTAATAATCCATAACACTATGCATACACATCATGATTAGATTGCATTGATCATCCATAACACTATGCATAAACATCATGGTTAGCTTCCATTAATCATCCATAAAATATTTTCATAAAAATGCATTGCATACACATAAAAAAATTCACACAAAAGATAACACAAAAATAAAATCCATGTATATATATCAAATATCGCATGTACAATGAGTGCCAAAAAGGCTACAATAGAGCACCAAGGCTCATATACAAAAGTGCATCTAAGCACTAAGCTAATGTCTATGAGAGGACCCCTAAGACCTAGTAGGAGCCCTAGACCTAGAACTCTACCTAGATGTCATGTGCCTCGATGACTCGGTCCTAAAGTATGATGGAGTATCTGGAAAAGGAATGTGATTATCCATATACAAATCCTCCAAGGAGTGTGCATATGTCTCACTAGTATGTAGTCACTGCAATTCAATCTGATGTCGACACTCTCTCACCAAAATCTTTGTTCGAAGCCTCATGACCATCTATTGATCACCAACCCCATATACTGGCTTCTCTACCTCCATTTGAGCTATAGTATCTCATAACCCAGTTATGATCCCATCCTATTCTACCAAAGACTCCCTATAAGCCTCTAGCATAGTCTCTCGCTCCTCATGGAGTTGCTCCACCTCAACCCACAACCTAGCCACCTCAAATATCTCTCCTATATTCTCATCATCCTCCCCCTCATCATCCGCTATCTCCACCTCGAGATTCTATTGGGATGCTTTCCTCGATCATCTTTGACTCACTTATCACTAAGACCTCATCCTCTTCAAAGTCGTCCTTGACCCTACAGCTACCGCATCCCCACCAGTAACCACTTTTGGCACCCATATTGGTTGTGTACCAAACCATGTTTCATACTCTGGATTCACCTCGACATCATCTATATCTAGTACCTTCAGTATCTATCATCCTCTATATGCACTCTCCATGGCTTGGTACATGGAAGTCCCACTTCATCCTGTTGATGTCAATACAATATTGGCTCATGTGGCACATATTGAGGTAGACCAACCTACCTCAATACCCATGAGTACTAAAAGTACTCCACCTCATCATCCCTCCTCCCAACTAACCACCATGCCTACCCCATCCACTATAGTTTCTTCTCATCATCCTCCCACATGGATCCTCACCATAGACTCCATATCACCTAATTCAAATTCAAACCCACTCATATATCCGTATATCACTAGCTAGTATGAACCTTCCAGCTTGGATGCATCTCTTCAACTACTACCCATATCCTAGCATAGGGCTCACCCATCTACCATGCCTGACAAGGTAACCCCTCTGGCCGAGCTACCCTAAAATACTCCCAAGCCCAACATTGTAGGAGGAAGTTGCACCCAACCCCTTTCCTACCTCTCCGTGTAACCTCATAAAGCTCCTAGTATAATTACACCAATAATGTAGGAGCCCATGCATAAACCCTCAGATCGGTGAGTAGGTCACTCACCAATCCCAATATGTTCTAAGAGAATCTACACTCCGTATTGTTGGGGAGAACTATGTTTACTAACACAAACATTATCAATGCTAGGAGTGCATACAACTCCTTAGCCTTGTACATGCTTAGGTAGCATATCCCCCCATCTCCCATCCTCACCTCTCACCATCGATCATCGAACCTCTTCTCCATATCCACCTTCTTATCGTGTCCATCTATCACCTTCTCCTCCTCCACTGGCACCTTGAGGATATGATATACATCCTCATGGGTAACAGTAGCCTCCCTAGTCGATAGTTGGAATATCCTATCCGAGTCCCATCTCTCTATCAACAATGATATATACCCATCATTGACCCTCACCACATCCAACCACGCTACTCCCTCCAAGCCCACCTCCCTCAAAAGATCCCAATCATCCTCTGTAAGCTTCTTCCTCATCCCAAGAATGAGAGGATAGAAATTATGTCAAGGCTCTATCTCCCTCAACTGCAAAAACAAATATTTTAAATTAATATAAAAAATAGTTTTTTTTAACATTACTAGGGCAAATCGTGCCTTTGCTCCACCAGAAACATTCTCCCGTGCAAAGTTCCACCAACCTTACTTTCCTCACCAATGCACTCCACTCCTTAGGCACATATTTAGAAACTCTCAAGCACATAAATGAGCCACAAAATTTGCCTTGCAATCTCTTTATAGCTATAGCTAGTGCACTTAGGCACAGGGCGATGCCTGCAGGCAGCAAGCGCGCCTGGTTGCACCTATAGGTGCAACCAAGTGCAGCTGGGCACCTGTAGAATACTATAGGCATAGTCAGGCACCTAGTGCAAGGATGACATGAAAACAAAAGGGATCAAAATAGTAGCTTTACCCCCTCAAAATATCATAAAATATCATCCACACATCATGCACATCATAAAATAATATTTTGTGAAAACAATAATTATTTTGCTCACATATTTTTTGAATATGATGCAAATTTGTAAAAAGCACAAATCAACTTACAAAACACATCAAATGATTCCAAATTTTTTTACAAAAATAACACTCATCTCCTTTACTCCATAGTCTTCATCATTCCATAATTTTTCATGAAAATTAGAGTTGATTTGACCATCAAATCAATTTTTTCGTCTGAAAGGTGCAAAATCAATCACTAAAAGCTCTAGCATTTACAATTGACTCCAACTTTGGTGATGTCACCACATTCTTCCATAAAAATTCTTCCAATATCATAATCTACCATCATTTATTCCAACACGTGTCAAAATTACAAATGAATATCATATATAGCAGTTTATTCTATATACTTAGTGATTGCAGCGATTTACATCCATGCAATTTGGTAAGATGAATGAATCACCATAAGAACACTTGGTCATCATCATCATAACTTATCTCCTTTCTCAAAATCATAATCATTTTCGATCGTTCCTCATTTTTAGAGTGAAACATTGCCAAGAATAATTTGCACAACCGTTGTCATTGATGGCCTAGTTCATGGGGCTTAAAACATGGACACAACTCAAATTTCATCATTCAAAATATCCTTAACACCTTCAAGATACACACTAGCTAGGATTATTGGTTCCAATCATGGGAATTATTTAAATAGTCACTAGCAGTACATCCAAGGTTGATTTATTTTTCTTTGCATCATCATTTTGCATATCAATGATGCCACAAAGGCAAAATGTTTCAGTAGCATCGAATCGCCCCAAATTTGGGGTAATAAAAATTTGATTATGATTTTCCATGACAGGATACACCTTACATGGTCATGACATCTACATTTGACACAACCCCCTTCCCACCGTTGGGCCAAAAATGGCATCACATTTTACATCATTCATATTGTCCACATCACATCATATGCACAAAATCCTTCATTCGTTGGGGCAAAAATGGTATCACATCATTCATCATTTGCATAAATTTTTTAATTGGCTCATGGGATTCATCTTTAACCTCACTCGCCAATTGAGGGGGTATGCTACGCGAATTCCAAAATTCTTTATTCTTTTATCTTCAATTTTATTGCTCAAAAATCCAACAAGAGAGAGAAGTTGCTTCTGCGCCCAAAATCCCAACTAGGTATCTCGTGTTTTTGCACCATATTGTGTTTCATGCAAAATGGTACAAAAATGGGTATCTATAGACGCCAAATCCTATCCACTTATCCATAATCACCCTTTCCCACCATCTAATGGCCCACTTTAGCTTTTTCCCATCATATTTTGACCCCTATTTGACTTATTTATATTTATCTTATATTTTTTATATTATATTTTAATATATTTATAATAAAATATATATTTGTAAGCTAAATTAACCTCGGTTGTCCATCTTCCATAATCCGTGCCACACTTAAATTTTAATATTAGCCCTTGGATTTTCTCTAACCACATGATTTGGTAAAACCCTAAAGTAAACCCTAAGTCTGATAATAAATAGGAGCATTCTCAATGCTCAACCACCTAGAAAACTTGAATTTTGGAGCTCTAATTTTCTTATGAGATCTGACCTTGCTGAGAGATTGTTTCTTGTGAGTAGGTTGTGCCCTAGCTTATCCTTCCCCAAAACCCTAGCTTGCCCTAGGATTTTTGGATTCCACCAGCCTTTGCATCGTAGTTCCACCATTTCCATTGTCATCCATCTACTGAGCCCTTTGCATTCCCTCGATCTACTTCTATATATTTAGTCCTAATCCATAGGTGCAATCGAGTTCCTATCTTATCCCACAGGCACAGTTGTGTGCTTGTCGCATTTTGTAGGTGTAGCACAATGTCTGCTATTCCCACAACCACACACCATAATATACCGCATAAGATCACCAAGTGTCGCCAAGGCACCCTGCCATCAATCTGCAACGGAGCAAAAAAACAACAAAGTAAGTATTTTGTGCATTTTATTATTGGATGTTATTTAGATTTTGCATGTTTTATTCACTCATATCTAGGGTTTTTAGTTTGCATTTCTTTGGGTTCACACTATGGAAACCTCATTTTGTTTGCAACTACTTTATGTTTGCTATGTGCATAGGATCAGGTAACATTCATCAAGGATTTTTTGAGTAGCTACTGAAGCTAGAGAGGCCAGATTATGGATAGCTAAAAGCCTACTCACCTTGTTGGAAGCAAGATACATTGGAGACACTACTTGTTGTGTAGCTAGGGTTTCATAGAACCCGAGCATCTATATTTATTGTATCAAAATAATTCTTTTGAATGGATCAATTGTAACAAACGAGTTTCTCAGCTCCCTCCCATTATTCAATAAAATCATATTTTATGCAATCTCTTGTTCATTTGAGTTATTTTAGTTCTATATTTGTTTTAGTATCATATTTTTGCTTCACATGGCCAAACAAGGAAATGTTACATTACTACTTGTAATTCTTTTGAAGTCATGATTTCTAAAGGAGGCACCCTATCATGTAAAGAAAAGTGTCATAATGTTAAAATCCAAATAGAGGAATATAATATTAAGACGGATATGTTTTCCTTACCACTAAGTGTGTGTGATATCATTTTGGGAGCACAATGGTTGTGGATGTTAGACCTAGTCTTGTGGGATTTTTTTGAGTTATAGATGATATTTAGCCAACAGGTAATACAATACACCTTACAAGGCATGAAGGTTGGCACTGCTAAATTTATTTCAACCCATAAGATGGAAATTTTATTTTAAAAATCCTCCCATGGGGTTGTGGCTCAATTATTTTCTATAGAAGCCTTTGAGGAGAGGAATAAGGACCATCTAGAGGCATTGTGGGTTTTATTGTAAAGATATGCTTAATTTTTTGAGGAACCCAAAGGATTATATCCTCATCATTCTCGTGACCATGCAATTTAGCTTCTTCCTAGTAGTATTCCCCCAAATGTTTGCCCCTACCAATATCCATGTGCTCAAAAACAAATATTGAGAAAATAGTATAGGAACTTCTTGTTGCATGGGTTATCCATCCTAGTGTGAGTACCTATTCTTCTCCTATGTTTTTGATATGGAAAAATGATGGGTCTTGATTCTTGTGTGTGGATTATAATGGGCCTTAATAAAATCACTATTAAATATAAATTTCCTATTCCAGTAATTGATGAATTTCTAGATGAGTTGCATGGGGTCCAATATTTTCAAAATTGGATTTGAGGTCAGAATATCATCATATTTTAATGAAGTATGAGGGCATTCCTAAAACAAATTTTAAAACTCATGAAAGGCACTATGAATTCTTGGTTATGCCATTTGGATTGACCAATGCACCTTCCACTTTTCAAAGTTTGATGAATTCTATTTTTTGATATTTCCTTTGCAAATTCATTTTAGTCTTATTTGATGATATATTGATTTAAAGTCATTTATGGGAAGAGCATCTTCAACATATAGATCAAACACTACAACTTTTGTCGTAGAATCAACTTTATGCCAAGAGGTTCAAGTATTCTTTTGGGTTGTAATAAGTTGAATACTTGGATTACATCGTAATCAAATATGGGTCTCAAGTGGACCCCAACAAGATTTAGGCTATTCAAGACTAGCCTAAGCCTTGAACCTTAAAGGGACTTTACAGATCTTTGGGACTCATTGGATACTATCAAAAATTTATGAAGAATTATGGGAAGATAGTAGCTCCCTTAACAACCATGTTGAGGAAGAAGTCTTTTATGTGGTTTGAACTAGCAGAGAAGGCTTTCACAAAGTTGAATATGACCACTACCCCCATGTTAGAAATACTTTATTTCTTTAAACCTTTTGTAATTGAGAGTGATGTGTATAATAATGGCATTGGAATATTTTTGATGCAAGAAGGAATACCATTGACCTTCACTAGTAGAGCACTCTTTGGTCAAAGTTTGGTCAAGTCTACTTATGAAAAGGAGAAACTTTCCATTTTGCATGATGTTAATCATTAGCATTTATATCTCATTGGGAGACACTTTTCCATCAGTACTGATCATCAAAGTCTCAAATATTTCTTAGAATAAAGAATGGCCACACTAGAACAACAAATTTGGGTTTCTAAATTGTTAGGTTATGACTATGAAATCACCTATAGAAAAAGTTAAATAGAATGTGGTGGTTGATGCCTTGTCATAAAAATATGAAAAGCAAGAAATGCTACATGCTATATCTACACCACTTCTACAACGGATACATCATCTTAGGAAATAAATAAACAAGGACTCCTATTTGCAAACTTTAGTCAACAAAATCCAAGTAGAGTCTAACTCATGCCTTGGCTATACTTGGGATGGTTAAGATTTATGATATCACGACTGACTTGTCATTAACTAAAATTCATAAATGAGGGACCTCATCTTATATGAAATGCATGCATCACCAACGATTAGGCATCTAGGATTCTCAAAACCTAATCAAGGACCAAGTGTACTTTACTCTAAATGGGAATGAAAAGAGGCATTAAAAATATTGTGGTAGAATGTGATAGGTGCCACCATATGAAAGGAGAAAATGTGTGTTCCTATAGAACCCTTCAGCCCTTACTAATTCCTAAACAAGTAGGGATATATATCTCTATAGATTTCATTAAAGGGTTACCTGAATCAGGCAAAAAAGTTGTTATTCTAGTAGTAGTGGATTGTCTCATGAATTATGATCATATCTACACCTTTTCCCACTCTTATACCACATTTTTCATTGCTCGGGTATTTTTAGAATCCATATTTCTTCTCCATATAATATCTAAATCCATTTTCTCTAATCAGGACCCTACTTTTACCAAACATTTTTGGTAGGAATTGTTAAAGTTACAAGGAACTCAAGATAAGTTTGGCTTGTCTCCCTCAAAGTGATGTTTAAACTAAAATTATCAATAAGTGCTTAGAAATATACTCCCATTGTTTCACCTTAGAATATTCTACACAATGGGCTAAGTGGATTTGTTTGGTGGAATGGTGGTATAACACATCATATCATACCACTACTAAGGTTAGCCCATTTGAAGTAGTATATGGTCATCCTCCACTAAAATATTCATCTTACATTCTAAGCAACTCCAAGGTTCAAGTTATGGACTTCACTCCTAGACAACATGATTCTCTTATCCAACAACTCAAGGCCAATTTTTACTTAGCTCTAAATAGAATGCATCAAGTTGATCAACATCACTCAAAGCATAGCTTTGAAGTTGAGGATGTGGTTTTTCTTTGCCTACAACCCTACAAACAATCATCTCTCTAGCTTCATGGATACCAAAAACTTGTCACCAAATACTATAATCCTTACCAGGTGCTACAATAGATCAAGTCAGCAACATATAAATTGGTCTTTCTATCCACTTCTAAAATTCACCCAATATTTAATATCTCCTCTCTCAAGAAGGTTGTTGGTAACAAGGTCCAAGTGCAACCACACTACCAGAGGTGGATGAAGAAGGATTCATCATTCTTGAGCCTATACACATTTTGGATAGGATATTGTGCATCCTTCACCTCTATGTCATCATTAATCTTATTTTTCAATGGTGAGGATTACAATTGAAGATTCAATTTAGGAGACCCTTCAGTAGATTTAACTACAGTTTCCTCATATTCAACTTTGAGGACAAATATTTTTGAAGGGAAAGGGCATGTTAAGACTCCATCCTAATACTATTATGTAATAACCCCTTTCTTAATGTGGGGACCCCATTATAATGTTTTGTAATTATTTTATGAATATTTTATAATATTTTTTGGCACTAGAAGTGCCTAGACAAGTGGCACCATTTTATGAAATTGTTATCAAGAATGTAACTATTTATTTTGGTAGAAGATTCTATCTTGGGTGGCATTTTGCATGTAATTCAACCTTGAGCATTAGGTAGTGTGATGAAGTCTTAAAAAATGTGAGGGGTGGGAATGAATGTATTTTTTGCACATTGAATGAAAGTATTTAAGGAGGTTGTCCCCTTAAAGAGGCCTATGATTATGTGTTGTGATTTGCAATATTTATATATTTTTTCATTTATATTTCATATTGCAATAGTTTTTTTATTTCATGAATTTGAATAACACAAGATTATACTGAGAGGGGGGGTGAATACTATAAGACCACTTTTTACTTTTCTTTCCCAAACAATATTAATCAATATAATCAATGGTAGTATCAATAGCAATAACCAAAGCAATGAACAAATCATCACACACAACGGAGACACAAATTTCATGTGGTTCACCCAATGTGGGTTACATCCATAGAGAAAATATTTCACTAAATTTTCTCAATCAATCTCTTGGGAATCCTTTCTAATTACAATATTTATGGACCTCTATAAAAATGATATGTTGATACCCTAAATTTGGTTTGTGGATCTCTATCCACAGGAGAACTCCTTCTCCTCTACTCTAGTTGGTGATCCTCTAGAATACTACTGCCTCCACTACATTGGCTTGTGGATATCTCTCCACTGAAGACTCTTGTCCCCACTCAGAAGACCTGTCCTCACTGCCCTAGCTGATGGATCTCTATCCACTAGAGACTATTGTTCTCTCTACTCTTTCACCTCCAAAGGTTTGTCTTAATTATGTACTAAACATATTCTACTCGGTCTAGCACAACTCTACTCAATTATTGTACTAAACACAGTCCAGTCATTTTAGCACAAGTCTTCTCAACAAGTACACTCAAATCTATACTAAACACAATTCATTTGGTCTAGCATAAATCTACTCAATCTCTATCTCTGGTCTAGCATAAACCTATCCTCAAATCTACACCAAACTCTGCTCTCAAATATGCACTAAATGTAGTCTAGTCGATCTAGTACAAATATGTTCTCGATCTCTGTCCTCAAGGCTTGACTTAACTCTGTTGGATTTGCCCCAAACCTTAACTCAAGGTTTGAACAAATCAATCAACTTTGCTCTCAAGTCTTCTCAAATACTTGTCTCAAATCTGCCTTGTAAGCTTCCACAAAAGCTCACACCAATCTATCCACAAGTCCTCTCTAGAACTTGCTCAAATCTACTCTACAAGTCCTCTCTAGAACTTGCTCAAATCTGCTCTACAAGTCCTCTCTAGAACTTGCTTAAATCTTCTCTACAAGTCCACTATAGAACTTGCTCAAATCTGCTCTACAAGTCCTCTTTAGAACTTGCTCAAATCTACTCTACAAGTCCTCTCTAGAACTTGCTTAAATCTGATCTATAAGTCCTCTGTAGAACTTGCTCCAATTTTCTCAATAATTCATCTCTAGGACTTAACCGAATTTGTATTGGAAGCTTCCATAGAAGCTCACTCAAAACTAGTCCACAAGTCTTGTTAAATAATTGCTTCAAATCTACTTAACAAGTCTTCACAGAACTTGTCCAATATCATAGAGGCATAAAGAGAATTGTTAGAGACCCAATACATTCTATACTCAATGCTCAATCACTTACTCAACTCTCAATCTCATAGAAGCATAAAGAGAATTGTTAGAGACTCAATATGTTCTATACTCAATACTCAATCACTTTCTCAACTCAATCTCATAGAAGCATAAAGAGAATTGTTAGAGACTCAATATGTTCTATACTCACTACTCAATCACTTTCTCAACTCAATCTCATAGAATCATAAAGAGAATTTGTAGAGGCTCAATATTTTATATACTTAATGCTCAATTACTTTCTCAACTCAATTCATAATATAGAATAGTTTGTTTCATGGAACTTGAAAAATCACTTCATACATCCACTTAACTAAGTTCAATCAATTCAACTCAATCAATTACTAAAGAAACAACCCTTGCTCACAGACCCTAGTCTAAGTATGTAAACACCAACTCAAAATATTTCCAATAATGCTCAACAACAAATCTCACATAACAATGATGCTCATATTCTTTTCAAAACCCTAGTTCAAGTTCTTCACACAATCCAATGGCTTAAACAAAAATGCTTATAACATAATCTTCACATAACAATGATACTCATTTTATATTTTCAAAACCCTAAATCAAAGTTCTTCACTCAATCCAATGGCTTCAACAACAATGCTTATAAAACAAGGTTTTAATCACAACTCTCAAATTTAGAAAACCTTGAAGCATTAACTCAAACACTTTCAAAAAGGAAACCCTAATTAAATACTTTTCACTCCAAAATTAATTTTTAGGTAAGCCAATCAACCAACTCAACCAAGGAAGAATTTGCCCATACCTTTTTGCTTGACAAGTGGTTGATCTCACAAATCTGCCACACTCACAATTACTTCTTTGCCAATCTCAATAAGGGTTAGAGGATAATTTTCTCAACAAAATATAACACAAAAATAATATCAAACTTACACCTTATCACTCCAACTTGATTAATAATCAACACCCTCACAATAATCACAAAATCCTTAATTAAAAATAGCACAATACCCACAAAGTATTAATCCTCCAATATACCACTATAGTAATTTTAGACTTTATTAAAATTTAAAAAACAAAAATCTCCTTATAACTCCTAATGATAATTCTCAACTACCACAACTTTATTACAAAGCAACATTTCCAAACACAAACCACTAAACAACCTTATACCTCCAACATAGGCATTTAATTAAAATTAAAACCAAAAATATTACCTCGTCTTAGGAGGGAATCGAACCCTCAACATTGCCCCCAACACAAGTGCCTTAGTCGTGGCCAAAATTACCACATGAGCTATGCTCTCATTTGAGATTAAAGAAGAACCACATGCTTCCTAATCTCAAGTTTCCTTCTGCCTAATGCAAAATATCATGTGCCTTGGGCACCTCAATCAACAAACCAAATGATGCATCGTAAAGATTTGAACGTAAACCTTCTCACTGCCTGTGCCTTTGCACTTTCCAAACTACCACTAGGCCATGCTTTCCTAATGCGATTTCGAGGATTGTGACTTCCTCCCTTATTCTCTTCGCTACCATCTTTTTAAAAATAATTCACGAGCTCTCTTTTTGCATGCCATCAAATTTTGATTCAACCAAGGATGATTAAAACTTAGGATTTTGGGCATATTCATATGCTCCTCTAATGCATTAACGACGTCAGCGCTCACCATGCTCCCTTCCATGACGTCGACAGTAAATGCTTTGAATGCATTTAATTTAAACCCAACCTTTGGGTTTAATCAACATTAAACTTTGCGCTTTGAAATATTTTTCCCTCCAAAACCCAACCTTAGGGTTTATAAAAATAATTAATTGACCTTTGTAAACCCACCTTGCATATAATATTATAATTAAAATTATAAATAATTTATTTGGATTTTTACCATATCACCTGTTAAATATTATAATAAATGATTATAATATTATATCCTTTTCCATTGCCTCCTGGATACATTTACTTCCAAGGAGTAAATGAAACCACTTTATAAGATCTCCATTCTTTTATGTGTAAAATAAATGATAACTTTTAACCTATTTCTCATTGATATACTTCCATTAAATAACATTTTTATCCCCTTTGTTTATTGGAGAATTCCTTGATGTTTATCACTAGCATCTTGACATCAATGACAACTGACTATGGGACTCAAAATGTCCAACAATCTCCCCCTTTGTCATTGATGGCAACCCATACTCTTCTTACCAAAACCTCACCTTTCTTTTTATTTTGCTCCCCCTCGGACATTGCTCCCCCTGGCTCAATGCTCTTTCAAATATCAAATCTCTCCCCATTACACAAATCTCTCCTCCTTTGACATCAATGGTAAAGGGTCACCTTTTGGGCTCGGGGCTAAGAATGAGCCTCTTAGCTTAGCCCCTCCTCCACCTCCTTTTGAGGTGGTTAATTCTAGGGTGGGAGTATTTCTACTCCCAAAAGGCATTGTTCTTTACCTTTATCATCTTCCCTTCTTTTCTAAGTTTTTTGATTCCTTTGATTGTTTCTATCCATGTTTCATCATCCATGTTTCTATCATCATTCATGTTCTTGTTCTTGTTCCTATTTATGTTCACATCCAAGTTCTTGTTCTTGTTCTTGTTAGTGTTCTCATCCATGTTCTTGTTCCTGTTCCTGTTCATGTTCATGTTCTTGTTCATGTTCATGTTCATGTTCCTATTCCTATTCATGTTCCTATTCTTGTTCATACATGTTTCTAGAATGTCTGCTCTACACCATTTTGTTGTGTGACCATCATTATTGCACTTATAAAACTTAATGTTATTATTCCTTTGAGGTGCAAATGTCTTAGTATTTCTCCTAGTGAAGCCATATCCTCTTTTGTCATGAACCTTACAATTCATTGCCTTGTGACCAAACTAATTACATGAGTAGCAATACCCATGGAAAAGTTGTCTATTCCCATATTCTTGTCTTTCATGTGTCCTAAATTGTGAAGCCATGTGCCCAAACCAGTGACATGAAAAACATCTTCCATTGAAGCTTCCTTGTCTTGACCCCATTGGTCTCTTAGTTTTGATTGTTGTTCCATGTGTATCTTCTTTGTGAATTGTTCCTATCTTTGTTGAACCCTTTATTGTCCAACTCGTCCTCTGAATTCTCACTCTATCTTTTACTTCTTTTGATGCTTCTTCTTTTCTAGTGTTTGAGCTTGAATCTCCCTTTTATGTTTCTTTTTTCCCTTGTTATTTTTTAGAACTAAGTCCTGTTATGGTGACTGATGACCTTTGTGCATTGATAATCCTATCCAAAGTCTTTGAATTTTCCTCAAAATTGTGTAGATTTTCCATAGAACCTTTTACTTCCATCCTTAGTGAAACTATCTCATGCTCTAATATTTCACACTCTAGATATTTTGTCTTTAATTTTTTGACCATACCTTCTTCAATTTTCTTTATCTCTTCAACCTTGATTTTGAAGTTGGTGAGTTCTTGTAGAAACTTTGCTTTTGCTTTCTCATCTTCTTGAGCTTGAACCCTTAATCCTGAGTTCTCCCTTTTTAATTCTTCAAGAGTAACCATAAGTCTTTCACATTCTACCTCTTTTATCTTTGATTGTTCAATCATACCTTCTTCAACTCTTCTTGTATTTTCAACATTATCTCTCAAGTCAGAGATATCATGTAGAAGCTTTGTCTTACATTTATCATCTTCTTGTATTTGAGCCTTCAATTCTAAATTCTCTTTTTTCAATTCAACAAGTTCCTTAAGAGTGGCTTCCTCATTTTCTTTTTTTTAATCTTCCTCTTCTTCAATTTCTTCTATTGTCCAAAGTGGAGTTTCTTCTTAAAACCTACTTCAAATATTCCTGTTATCTTTTTTTGACTCATTTTTTAGAAATTCAAATCTGAAAGAATCATCTTCATCTTCATTGCTATCAAACCCATTGCAATAACTATCATCATGACTGAGTTGACCATAGACAAAACATTCTTCACCTTCTTGTGAACAATAAGTTGCATGATGACCTATCTTCCCATATCTGGTACAAAAATTTATCAGTCTGGATATTTCTCCATTACTTGATTTATCTCTTGAATTTATTTCCATTTTTCCTCCCAACACGACAATATTAAACTCGTCTTCCTTTTCTTCCATGACCATAGGTATTTTCTTCTTGTATCTCATGCTTCTACTCTTGCCTTTCTTTGCCATTTGTATTCTTGTAGGATCTTCCTTCAAGCTATTAAACTTCTTTCGAAGGAACCAGCTCTAATACCAATTGAAGAACACAAGCTTATACTAAGAGGGGGGTGAACAGTATAAGACCACTTTTTATTTTTTTTTCCCAAACAATATTAATCAATATAATCAATGGCAATATCAATAGCAATAACCAAAGCAATGCATAAATCATCACACACAATAGAGACACCAATTTAAACGTGGTTCACCCAATGTGGGTTATATCCATAGAGAAAATCTTTCACTAAATTTTCTCAATCAATATCTTGGGAATCCTTCCCAATTACAATGTTTATGGACCTCTATCCAAAGGAGATGTTGATCCCCTAAATTTAGTTTGTGGATCTCTATCCACAATAGAACTCCTTCTCCTCTACTCTGGTTGGTGATCCTCTAGAAGACTACTACCTCCACTACACTGGCTTGTGGATCTCTCTCCACTGAAGAATATTATCCCCACTCAGAAGACCTGTCCTCACTACCTTGGATGATGGATCTCTATCCACTAGAGACTACTATCCTCTATGCTCTATCACCTCCAAAGCTTTGTCTTAATTATGTACTAAATATAGTCTAGTCATTCTAGCATAGATCTACTCAATTATTGTACTAAACATAGCCTAATAGGTTTAGCACAAGTCTGCTCAACAAGTCCACTCATTTATGTACTAAACATAGTTCAATTAGTCTAGCACAAATCTACTCAATCTCTATCTCTAGTCTGGCACAAACCTATCCTCAAATCTACACCAAACTCTGCTCTCAAATCTACACTAAACATAGTCCAATCGGTCTAGCACAAATCTGTTCTCGATCTCTATCCTCAAGACTTAACTCAAGGCTTGACTTAACTTTGCTGAACTTTTCCCAAATATTAACTCAAGGCTTGACTTAACTCTATTTGATTTGACCCAAACCTTAACTCAAGGTTTGAACAAATAAATCAACTTTGCTCTCAAGTCTTCTCAAAGACTTGTCTCAAATCTGCCTTATAAGCTTCCACAAAAGCTCACACCAATCTGTCCACAAGTCCTCTCTAGAACTTGCTCAAATTTGCACTACTATTCCTCTCTAGAACTTGCTCAAATCTGCTCTACAAGTTCTTTCTAGAACTTTCTCAAATCTTCTCTGCAAGTCCTCTCTAGAACTTGGTCAAATCTTCTCTACAAGTCCTCTCTAGAACTTGCTCAAATATGCTCTACAAGTCCTCTCTAGAACTTTCTCCAATTTGCTCAATAAGTCCTCTCTAGGACTTAACCAAATATATATTGTAAGCTTCCACAAAAGCTCAATCAAAACCATTCCACAAGTCTTCTCAAAGACTTGCCTCAAATCTACTTAACAAGTCTTCATAGAACTTGTCCAATATCATAGAAGCACAAAGAGAATTGTTAGAGACCCAATATGTTCTATACTCAATGCTCAATCACTTACTCAACTTAATCTCATAAAAGCATAAAGAGAATTGTTAGAGACTCAATATGTTCTATACTCAATACTTAATACTCTCTCAACTCAATCTCATAGAAGCATAAAGAGAATTTTTAGAGACTCAATATGTTCTATACTCAATACTCAAGCACTTTCTCAACTCAATATCATAGAAGCATAAAGAGAATTTTTAGAGACTCAATATTTTCTATACTTAATGCTTAATTACTTTCTCAACTAAATTTAGAATATAGAATAATTTGTTTCATGGAACTTGAAAATCACTTCATACATCCACTTGACTAGGTTCACCCAATTCAACTCAACCAATTACTCAAGAAACAGCCCTTGCTCACAAACCCTAGTCCAAGTATGTAAACAACAACTCAAAATATTTCCAAAAATGTTCAAGAATAAATCTCACATAACAATGATACTCATGTTCTTTTCAAAACCCTAGTTCAAGTTCTTCACACAATCCAATGGATTCAACAACAATGCTTATAACACATTATTCACATAACAATGACACTCATCTTCTTTTCAAAACCCTAACTCAAGTTCTTCATACAATCCACTGGCTTCAACAATAATTCTTATAAAACAAGGTTTTAATCACAACTCTCAAATTCAAAAAACCTTGAAGCATTAACTCAAACACTTTTGAAAAGGAAACCCTAATCAAATCCTTTTCACTCCAAACTTAATTTTTAGGTAATTCAATCAACCAACTCAACCAAATAATAATTTGACCATACATTTTTGCTTGAAAAATAGTTGATCTCACAAATCTGCCACACTTACAATTACTTCTTTGCCAATCTCAATAAGGGTTAGAGGATAATTTTCTCAACAAAACATAAAATAAAAATAATATCAAACTTACACCTTATCACTCCAAATTGATTAATAAACACCCTCACAATAATCACAAAACCCTTAATTCAAAATAATACAATACCCACAAAATCTAAATCCTCCAATATACCACTATAGCAATTTAAGACTTTATTAAAAGTTAAAAACAAAAATCTCCTTATAACTCCTAATGATAATTCTCAACTATCACAATGTTATTACAAAGCAACCTTTCTAAACACAAACCACTAAACAAACTTATACCTCCAACTTAGGATTTAATTAAAATTAAAACCAAAAATATTACCTCGTCTTCGAAGGGAATCGAACCCTCAACGTTGCCCTCAACACAAGCACCTTAGTTGTGGCCAAAGTTGTCACACGAGCTACGCACTCATTTGAGATTAAAGAAGCACCATGTGCTTCTTAATCTCAAGTCTTCTTCCACCTAAGACAAAAGGTCGTGCACCTTGGGCACCTTAATCAACACACCAAATGATGCATCACAGAGATTTGAACGCAAACCTTCTCTTTGACCACACCTTTGTGCTTTCCAAACTACCACTAGGCCATGCTTACCTAATGCTATTTTGAGGATGGTGACTTCCTCCCTTATTTTCTTCGTTGCCACGTTTTCAAAAATAATGCATGAGCTCTCTTTTTGCATGCCACAAAATTCTTATTCGAGCAAGGATGATTAAAAATTAGTATTTTGGGCATATTTATATGCTCCTCCAATGCATTAATGATGTTGGCACTCACCATGCTCCCTTCCATGACGTCGATGGTAAAGGCTTTGAATGCCTTTAATTTAAACCCAACCTTTGGGTTTAATCAACATTAAACTTTGCACTTTGAAATATTTTTCCCTCCAAAACCCAACCTTAGGGTTTATAAAAATAATTAATTGACCTTTGTAAAGCCCAATAATATTATAATTAAAATTATAATAATTTATATGGGTTTTCACCAACTTGGTTAAATATTATAATAAATATTATAATATTATATCCTTCCATTGCTTTGGATACATTTGCTTCCAAAGGAGAATTGAAACCTCTTTCTTACCCATTATTTTGTGTGTAAAATAAATATATTTTAACCCATTATAACTTCCATTAAACTTTGCACTCGAACTGGAGAAGAGCTATCACTGGCATCTTGACATCAATGACAACTCGACTTTGGGACTCAAAATGTCCAACAATCTCCCCCTTTGTTATTGATGGTAACCCATACTCTTCTTACCAAAACCTGATCTTTCTTTTTCCTGCTCCCCCTGGATCAATGCTCTCTCAAATATCAAATCTCTCCCCCTTTGACATCAATGTCAAAGGATCAGCTTTGGGTCTCAGGACTAAGAATGAGCCTCTTAGCTTAGCCCCTCCTCCACCTCCTTTTGAGGTGGTTAATTCTGAGGTGGGAGTATTTCTAATCCCAAAAGGTATTTTTCTTTGTCTTTATCCTCTTCCCTTATTTTATAAATTTTTTGATTCCTCTGATTGTTTTTATCCATGTAATCATCCCTATTCCTATCTCCATTCCTATTCCTATTCCTATTCCTATTTCTATTCACATCCAAGTTCTTTTTCCTGTTCCTGTTCTCATCCATGTTCCTATTCTTGTTCCTATTTCTATTCCTATCCTGTTCATGTTCATGTTCATGTTCATGTTCATGTTCATGTTCATGTTCATGTTCATGTTCATGTTCATGTTCATGTTCATGTTCATGTTCATGTTCATGTTCATGTTCATGTTCATGTTCATGTTCATGTTCATGTTCATGTTCCTGTTCATACCTATTTCTAGAATATCTACTCTATACCATTTTGTTGGGTGACCATCATTATTGCACTTATAACACTTAATTTTATTATTCCTTGGAGGTGCAAATGTCTTAGGATTTCTCTTAGTGAAGTCATATCCTCTTCTGTCGTGAACCTTGCAATTCATTGCCTTGTGACCAAATTGATTACATGAGTAGCAATACCCATGGAAAAGTTGTCTATTACCATATTATTGTCTTTTATGTGTCTTGCATTGTGAAGCCATGTGTCCAAACCTGTGACATGAAAAACATCTTCCATTGAAGCTTCCAAGTCTTGACCTCATTGGTCTCTTGTTTAGATTTTTGTTCCATTTGTATCTTCTCTATGCATTGTTCCTATCTTTGTTGAACCCTTTATTGTCCAACTCATCCTTTGAAGTCTCACTCTCTCTTTTACTTACTTCTTTTGATACTTATTATTTTCTGGTGTTTGAGCTTGACTCTCCTTTTTCTGCTTCTTATTTCCCTTGCTCTTCTTTAGAACTAAGTCCTGTTATGGTGACTGATGACCTTTGTGCATAGATAATCCCATACAAATTATTTGAATTTTACTCAAAATTGTGTAGCTTGTCCTTAGAACCTTTTACTTCCATCCTTAGTGAAATAGTAACCATAATTCTTTCACATTCTACCCTTTTTATCTTTGATTGTTCAATCATACCTTATTCAAATCTTCTTGCCTTTTCAACCTTATCTCTCAAGTCAGATATATCCTGTAGAAGCTTTATCTTACATTTCTCATCTTCTTGTATTTGAGCCTTCAATTCTAAATTCTCTCTTTTCAATTCAACAAGTTCCTTAATATTGGCTTCCTCCTTTTCTTTTTATGAATCTTCATCTTCTTAAATTTCTTCTATTTTCCAAAGTGGAGTTTCTTCTTGATACCTGCTTCAAATATCTCTATTATATTTTTTTGACTCATTATTTAGAACTTCAAATCTGAGAGAATCATCTTCATCTTCACTGTTATCAAACTCATTGCCATAAATTGCATCATTGTCGAGTTGACCACAAACAAAAAATTCTTCATATTCTTATGAATGATAATATGCATGATGAACTGTCTTCCCACATCTTGTACAAAACTTTATTAGTCTGGATATTTCTCCATTACTTGATTCATCTCTTGAATCTATTTCCATTTTTCCTCCCAACACAACAATATTAAACTCGTCTTCTTTTTCTTTCATGACCATAGGTGTTCTTTTCTTCTTGTATATCATGCTTCTACTCTTGCCTTTCTTTGCCATTTGTGTTCTTGTAGGATCTTCCTTCAAGCTGTTAAAATTCTTCTAAAGGAACCGGCTCTTATACCAATTGAAGAACACAAGCTTATACTAAGAGGGGGGGTGAACAGTATAAGACCACTTTTTAATTTTCTTTCCCAAATATTATTAATCAATATAATCAATGGTAGTATCAATAGCAATAACCAAAGCAATGCATAAATCATCACACATAATAGAGACACTAATCTAACGTGGTTCACCCAATTTGGGTTACATCCACAGATAAAATCTTTCACTAAATTTTCTCAATCAATATATTGGGAATCCTTCCCAATTACAATGTTTATGGACCTCTGTACACAGGAGATGTTGATCCCCTAAATCTAGTTTGTGGATCTCTATCCACTAGAGAACTCCTTCTCCTCTACTCTGGTTGGTGATCCTCTAGAAGACTACTGCCTCCACTACATTGGCTTGTGGATTTCTCTCCATTGAAGACTCTTATCCCCAATCAAAAGACCTATCTTCACTACCCTAGCTATTCAATATCTATCCACTAGATACTATTGTCCTCTATGCTCTATCACCTCCAAAGATGTGTCTCAATTTTATACTAAACACAGTCCAGTCGGTCTAGCACAGCTCTACTTAATTCTTGTACTAAAAATAGTCCAGTTGGTTTAGTACAAGTCTGCTCAACACGTCCACTCAAATATGTACTAAACATAGTTCATTCGTTCTAGCACAAATATGCTTAATCTCTATCTCTGGTCTGGAACAAACTTGTCCTCAAATTTGTACCAAACTCTGCTCTCAAATCTACACTAAACATAGTCTAGTCGATCCAGCACAAATCTATTCTCGATCTCTATCCTCAAGCCTTAACTCAAGGTTTGACTTAACTCTGATATATTTGCCCCAAATCTTAACTCATGGTTTGAACAAATCAATCAACTCTGCTCTCAAATATTTTCAAAGACTTATCTCAAATCTGCCTTGTAAGCTTCCACAAAAGCTCACACCAATATTTTCATAAGTCCTCTCTAGAACTTGATCAAATATGCACTACAAGTCCTCTCTAGAACTTGCTAAAATATACTCTAAAAGTCCTCTATAACTTGATCAAATCTACTCTATAAGTCCTCTCTAGAACTTGCTCAAATATACTCTACAAGTCCTCTCTATAACTTGCTCAAATCTGCTCTACAAGTTCTCTCTGGAACTTGCTCAAATATGGTGTACAAGTCCTCTCTAGAATTTGCTCCAATCTGCTCAATAAGTCCTCTCTAGGACTTAACCAAATCTATATTGTAAGCTTCCGTAGAAGCTCACTTAAAACCAGTCCACAAGCCTTCTCAAAGACTTGCCTCAAATTTGCTTAACAAGTCTTCACGAAACTTGTCCAATCTCGTAGAATCATAAAGAGAATTGTTAGAGACCCAATATGTTGTATAATTAATGCTCAATCACTTACTCATATTAATCTCATAGAAGCATAAAGAGAATTTTTAGAGACTCAATATGTTCTATACTCAATACTTAATCACTTTCTCAACTCAATATCATAGAAGCATAAAGAGAATTGTTAGAGACTCAATATGTTCTATACTCAATACTCAATCACTTTCTCAACTCAATATCATAGAAGCATAAAGAGAATTTTTAGAGGCTCAATATTTTATATACTTAATGCTCAATTACTTTCTCAACTCAATTCAGAATATAGAATAGTTTGTTTCATGGAACTTGAACAATCACTTCATACATTCACTTGACTAGGTTCAATCAATTCAACTCAATCAATTACTGAAGAAACAACCCTTGCTCACAAATCCTAGTCTAAGTATGTAAACACCAACTCAAAATGTTTCCAATAATGCTCAAAAAAAAATCTCACATAACAATGATGCTCATATTCTTTTCAAAACCCTAGTTCAAGTTCTTCACACAATCCAATGGCTTAAACAACAATGCTTATAACATAATCTTCACATAACAATGATACTCATGTTCTTTTCAAAACCCTAACTCAAGTTCTTCACACAATCCACTAGCTTCAACAATAATGCTTATAAAACAAGGTTTTAATCATAACTCTCAAATTTAGAAAACCTTGAAGCATTAACTCAAACACTTTCAAAAAGGAAACCCTAATTAAATACTTTTCACTCCAGAATTAATTTTTAGGTAAGCCAATCAGCCAAATCAACCAAATAATAATTTTCCCATACCTTTTTGCTTGACAAGTAGTTGATCTCACAAATCTGCCACACTCACAATTACTTCTTTGTCAATCTCAATAAGGGTTAGAGGATAATTTTCTCAACAAAACATAACACAAAAATAATATCAAACTTACACCTTATCACTCCAACTTGATTAATAATCAACACCCTCACAATAATCACAAAACCCTTAATTCAAAATAACACAACACCCACAAAGTCTTAATCCTCCAATATACCACTATAGCAATTTAAGACTTTATTAAAAGTTAAAAATAGAAATATCCTTATAACTCCTAATGATAATTCTCAACTATCACAACTTTATTACAAAGCAACCTTTCCAAACACAAACCACTAAACAACCTTATACCTCCAACTTAGGCATTTAATTAAAATTAAAAATAAAAATATTACCTCATCTTCGAAGGGAATCAAACCCTCAATGTTGCCCCCAACACAAGCGCCTTAGTCATAGCCAAAGTTGTCGCACAAGCTACATGCTTGTTTGAGATTAAAGAAGCACCTGGTGTGTTAATTGAGGTGCCCAAGGTGCATGACATTTTGCCTTAGGTGGAAGGAGACTTGAGATTAAAGAAGCACATGTGCTTCTTAATCTCAAGTCTCCTTCCACCTAAGTCAAAAAGTCGTGCGCCCTGGGCACCTCAATTAACACACCAAATAATGTACCGCAAACATTCGAACATAGACATTCTCACTACCCATGCCTTTATGCTTTCCAAACTACCACTAGGCCATGCTTGCCCAATGTTATTTCGAGTATGGTGACTTCCTCCCTTATTCGCTTCACTACCATGTTTTCAAAAATAATGCATGAGCTCTCTTTTTGCATGCCACCAAATTTCAATTCGAGCAAGGATGATTAAAACTTAGGATTTTGGGCATATTTATATGCTCCTCCAATGCATTAATGACGTTGGCACTCACCATGCTCCCTTCCATGACATCAATGGTAAAGGCTTCGAATGCCTTTAATTTAAACCCAACCTTTGGATTTAATCAACATTAAACTTTGCACTTTGAAATATTTTTCCCTCCAAAACCCAACCTTAGTGTATATAAAAATAATTAATTGACCTTTGTAATCCCAATAATATTATAATTATTATTATAATTATTTATTTGGGTTTTTCACCAACTTGGTTAAATATTATAATAAATATTATAATATTATATCCTTCCATTGCTTCGGATACATTGCTTCCAAAGGAGAAATGAAACCACTTTATGACTCATTCTTTTGGGTGTAAAATTAAGATATTTTAACCCATTATAACTTCCATTAAACTTTGCACTCGAACTGGAGAAGAGCTATCACTAGCATCTTGACATCAATGACAACTGACTTTGGGACTCAAAATGTCCAACAGAATTTATGATTTATTTGCAATATCTATGTGAATGTGCTTATTTTTATTATAAGGTTCCTAACAATCTATCAAGATTGAGAGAAATTTTTGATAACACAAATAAAACATCCTTCAAAAGCAAGGGTATTATGAGTACCCTTCAAAATATAAATGTTTAAGTACAAGGTATAGCAAGTCCTATTAATAATAGCCTTAATAATGGGATAATATCAGACATAGACATGAAGAATTAGTAGTTGGGGATGCTTCATGTAATCTAAGACATCACCTAGCATGAAAATCTATTGAACTATGTCATATATATAAAAAACATTATGAACATGTAACTAGAGTATCATGAAGACTCCAAGGTTTTTAATTTCACTTCCTACTTGGTATGGCTCATTTTGCATCAAAAGGAGGATTGGTTCCCAAAAATTGACCTAAACTAGAAGGGTATGATGACTAACCATTACCAATTTTATAACATATAGATATATCATGTAGGGTTTTGACAAAAAATTATTATGATTTAACATGGATGTATACATGTCTATAGTGAGAAGGATGCAATATGGACTCCAAAGGTTGTTATCAAGAGCTAGAGAACTTGTACAACTCAAGGGATACAAGATAATGATTTTTATTTAGGTGATATTCCTATTTTGTAATAATATATGGATATTCTTGGGAAGTGTGTAGGCTACCAACTTTTGCCTTGGATACCACTTTTGCACTTAAAGTTGTAAGATAGCTAGACTTGGTAGATAGAGAATTTGACAAAGGTCAAAATAAGTCTAGCATTTTTTACCATGAGATAAGGTACCTAATAGTGATCCAATTAAGTAAAAAATTCAAGGAACAAATTATTAAATAACTCAATAATTTTAATCTCTTAGTGATCCATGATAAATAGGTCTATGATCTTGATGCTATATTTATTAGAATATTAATTGCAAAAGAATTTACAACTATTTATGTCCATGAACACCAACTTAACATATAATCTAAGAAGAACCTTAACAAGGAGGAGGACATTAAAAAGTTAGATTCTAATTAAGGAGGACAAGGCATTAAAGAGGATCCCCTTCTCATGGTTTTGATTTTATTGGTAAATTTTGTAGGAAGAGAGGAAGGAAATACATGACGAATACGACCTTAATAGCCCCATTAACCATCAAAAAATTCCCTCACTAGGCCAAGATATAATTAAAGTGTAGAAAACTTCATGACTTAATCTAGGATGATGCATAAAATAGGGAGAGAAGGCCATGGAAAATTGTTAAGGGGAAGGCTTGGTCAAGATTTATCTCAAATATAATATGAGTAGCATCCATAAGAAGTAGAAAGAGAAAAAAATTAGGAACATGCACAACTTCAAGTCTCATCTCCTGAAGCATCTAAAATTCAATAAAATCTTACTATAGTAAGTGGGGAAACTAAGGTAGCATACTAAATGGATACAATAGATAAGCAAGTAACCATGTAATCTATCACAAAAAGGAAGACACAAGATTCAAAACCTACACCAACTAAAACGTCAAAGATATCCCAGAAGAGGGAGATATTAAGACTAAAAAGGAAGTTTTGATCATGGAAATGGAGATAAAAGTTTACCAAGAACTAACTCAAGAACAACCTAAAAATATTTATGAATGCTTCCAAGTAATAATAACTAGCCCTACCAAGGATGGCATGGCATATGCAGGAGATACCACCTCAAAGTATTTTCAAATTTTTGCTACCATATCCACCATTGTCTCTTCTAAACCATCTTCTTCTTTCACCACCATCTCTCCTCTATGTTATGTGATTTCTTCCAAACTTCCCTCTCCTACTATTTCTCTCTTTTTTGTTATATCTCTACCACCTCAAATAGGTGTAGTCATGACTAATGAGTAAATAAGGAAACTCCTCATCATAAAATTTTGGGAGGGAGCTACAATTGACACAATAACATTGTAAGAAAGTGCATCCTTACCCACCATGTGAAAGAGACAATCCCTATCTATTCTACTATAGTAGGGGCCATCACCATCACCTCACAACCAATTTCCATCAACATATCTACCCTAACATACACTATCAAATCACCTCTAATTCTCACCGCATTACTAACCCCTACTTCACCCACACCTACCACATGCATCACCAACAAGACCACATCAATAATGGAATCCCACATGGCCTGCCTAGTTCATAATCCAATATTAGAAGTTGGGAAGCTAAAAAAATTGGAATTCATTAGATCATCAAGAGATACCAAGCCATTCATGGAATCACAACTAGTACTAATCCAAATAACTAAGTAGTTGATAGGAAAAATTATAGGCTTGACTATTTAAATATAACTACAAGTTAGTACATATCCCTACATAGTATCATCTTGCACACTAGGCTATGAGAAAAAATGTCCAAACCCATGTGGCATAAGCCTTAACTTGCCTTCCATGGAAAACCCTCACAACTCTAGGAATTATAGGTGTGGACATAGTGGATGAATATTTATATAAGGATCAAGAAGCAATTGAAAAAATAGTCATAATGGCTTCATGTTCAAGGAGAGACCACCCACACTTAGAACATAGGTAGAAAAATGGGGAGATGAATGTTATTTATTAAGACATATCTACTAGATTCTAGACAACTAGTTGTGGAAGCATCATATTTCGTTACTTAACTAGAATACTTAGATCTTCAATGATTTAGACCACTCAAGCTTATGCAACTCTCTAAATAATCCAATTTGATAATGTCATTGAATTATATATACAAAGAAAAATTAGGAGCTAGTGGTGGAAAGTAAAAGGTAAAAGGTGAAAACTTAGGAGGAGGAAGATGTCACTAAATTGAAGAAAGAATTGGAGACCTTAATCATAGATTTCAATGGATTGAACAAGAAATGTAGGGGTGGTAGTAGTTAGAACAAACCAAGGGTAGCTTGTAAAGAGAGCTAGAATCCTAAAATAAAAATATGGTCAAAGTCTTGAAGTGGAAGAATGATCATATCAACAATATTTAAAAAATAAAGCATAGTCTAAACAAGAAGATTAAGTCCATGAAGACCAATGTCTTGTTCGTAGACATAATCAAATATCTCTAGGAATGAATACTAGAAAAAGTAAAATAGGGCAAGGTGTACCTACAACATGCACATGATTATGAAGAGTCACTCACCAAGGCCCAAGTTACCATTATTAGTGCTTAGTCTAAGCTAGCCTCAAAGACTAGTCATATGCAAATCATGAGGTACACTCATAAGGTGATGAGCTATTAGCTCTAACAACTATATCTACCTAATAAGAAAATAATGCAAGTTTGGTTGATGAACATCCCTTTGAAACAACCACTTTGGAAGCCTGCAATACCTCCTATGAGAGTCTTAAGAGTATTTTGGAGAATCTAAAGATTGGCATTGACCAATTAGTTAAAGGAGGACTTATAAAATATTTTTTAGATCAAATAAGCATTGTTCTTTAATTGAATATTAGAAGAATAAAGGTATAAAAGTAGATAAATCTTCTCTAAAATATCCAATAGCTAATGCTCCAAATGCCATCTCAAACCTGGAGTTGTTACTAGGGGTAAAATCAATCCTTAAGACAAAGGAGAATCTACCATGGTAAGAATATGATGACCTAGCTACCATAGTGATACAAATGGATGACATCAAAAATCCTTTTGACAATGTATGAAAAACCTTAATAGATTTTGTTGTGACTATTTTACAACTAACCCCAATATTGGGGACCCACTTGAAATTTGTAAAAAATTGAGCTAATGGGATAGTATTGAGCAGTTGGATGCTTCTTTTGGTTGATATGTGTCCCTTGACTTTCATTGAATATGGTACTAATGGGGACCACTTTGCTAGTAGTTAGATAGAAGGGCATTCCCTTGCATTTGAGAATTGCTAGGACTAGCAAAATGATTCTTAACATTGCTCAACCTTTAGATTTTGGTTTGTTGCTGGTGTGTAATTTCTTTAGTTTCTTTTATTAGAATTTATGTAGTTAGTTTGTCTTGTTTTTATTTTAGAGCTTCTTTGTTAGATCATGTTATTTTATTTTAATGTTAGTGCATTTTATTTGTGTGTGTGTGTTTTAATATTAGAGCATTTTATTTTTTGTGTGAATTGTATTATATTTCCTTAGACTATAGTTGTTAGTTAATTCTTCTTAGTACCTAGGTTTATGTTTTATTTAGTTTCCTTTTTTTATTATTGTTTTTATTTAGGTTGCTTTTATAGTTTATGTGATTTCTTTTAGTTAGTGTTGCCTTTATATTATGTAAATTTATCTTTATGTTTAGATTAATCAAGTCCTCATGTTAAAATTCCCTTTGTTAGCCTCACCCCACTATGTTCTAAGTTCTAATGTTCAAAATATGTGTATAGGGATGATCTTTGATAGTAAAGTAGTGTACACGCTAGCCGAAGGACAACAAAGTAGCAAAGTTAAAGCATCAACAGCAAAGTCAAGGCAGACCAGCGGTGACAACATGACAAAGATGTGACAGCTTTCCACGTGGACAGGCGACCAATGAGGAGACCTTGACACATAGTGGTGCAGGGGCAAGCTAGATAGGGCTTGCACCCCATCGACTCGGGTTCGAGTCATGCTGGCACCACCCAAAGGATGATAAGGGGAGTTTTGTTATTTTTGAATATTGTAATGTTTTTTTTATTGATTGATATTAGTATATCATGCGCCCTTTGGTAGAAAGCATTATAATTATGGGTATTTGTGGCCTTGGTAGTGCCCACGAGCCTAACCCATATTTTTGTAAGGGTTAGATATTATTCTTGGGGCCCTTTAGTATTATTATGGTTGAATATTTCGGAATAGGGACCAAAGGGTAAAGTTCTAATTAAGAAGGAGATATAAGGGAAAAGGTGAACTTTATCCTTTTTATTTTTTTGTTGTCATCCTATTTTGAAAAGGTTTAAAATGTTGGAGGTTATTTACACTTCCATTTTTTTTGTAAAGGGAGATGAAATGAAAGGGTTCCTAAAATTTTTAAATACCCATGGAAGACCATGTTGTAGGGGCTGGAATTTTTGTAATAAAAGAATACCATTTTTTGATGCATATTGATCCGAAAACTTGCACCTTGTGAGCAAGACTGAAGGAGTTCATTTCTGAGGATTATTGTGTTAATGTCCATCCTTTTTGCTGCATTTTTTAAACTTATATCTAGTGTTGAATGCTCTTAGGAGGTTACACTACGTGAAGGTTTATGTTGATGCAGGTTCTATTTTTCCTTTGAGTCTAGCACTTGATCTAATCTGATTGTGCTATTGCAGGTTTGATTAGGTTGGGTTATCCTCGTGAGTGACTCATGATCTTTGGTTTTGTAGGGTAGGGGAGCATGATACCATATTACATTTACATTTTTATTCCAGATTTAGCATAGTTAGTTGTAGTTTCTTCATGCAAGTTTACTTCCTTTTTGCACATATCAAAATTTATTTCTGCAAGTGCTCAATCTGAAACTCAGAATCCCAAAAGATCCTATTTATATCATAAATCTGATCTGGGAAATCTAGAGTGTACATCATCCAAGTAATTAGTTTTCTAAGTTTTTACCTTTACAATTATTTGGATAATATTTCAAGAGTATTAAAAGGAATAAATCTGCACAATTCTCACATGGCATAAGCAAGATAAAATCAGTCTAAGAGGGAGGGTTACTAACCTACTATTTCATCTTAAGTGTAGATAAAACAATGAATGCTAACTTGCTAACTTTCTAACATTCTAACTTTCTAACCGACTGACTTCTAACTTTGCAATTAGTGGAACAATAATCTGAAGATAAAATTGAACCTACTAACTACAAAGACTGACTACAATCTCACATTAAAGGTATGGATTTAAAATGAAGTGGACAATTCCACAACACTCTAACTTTGCATCCTAATATGAAGATTAAAATGAACCCACTAACAGGGATTCAAGGTAAGACAAATTAATGCAAAGATAATCAATGAAGCAACACTTCATTTTATGAGTTCACATTAAGGCACAATCATGGCAATCTAAGGAAATTAATTACAAAGCATGAATGAAATAAACTAGTAGGCCCCTTGTTTACAGTCACTTGCAAATCACTTGGTTGTTCCTAGCACTTGTTATTCTTGAACATTTTACTTTCAAATATACTTGTGTAATGCTTATATAGCGGAACCTTGGAGAAGTTGTTTTCTTTGTTTAACTTCTTTGCAAGAGAGGGTTTTTGGTTTAATACCCTGACTGTGGTGGGGATTTTGCAATTGGGAAAAATATTCACTCAATAGAAATGGTGCTAGAAGGAGGGCCTCCTTCATTGCATAGCTTTGTGATTTGTTTACTTAAGATCATTTTCATCTAACAATGTTTATAGTTGCAGAAGCCTTTTATTTTCTGATAACTAACGTGTGAATTTTTGTTTCCACTATGTTGTGTTGTAGGAACTTTATTTTGCAGGTTTTTGGTTTTTCTTTTATTTATTGTTTGAGTTATTGTGAGTTGTGAGAGGTATTGTAGAGCAAGTGTCTTCCCAAGCTGGCCCAACCTGAGTATATCGCTACTAGGTCTAAAACCACTAGGGAAACCATCTTTCAAAGCCTTTCTCCTAATTCTAGGAAACCGAGGAACAAGACTCAAGAGGTTGAAATCCCACCTAGTGTGCTTGCCTTAGGTTCACCTATAGTGTCAAGTACAACTAGTGTTTCTACACTAGTTGTCTCTATTATTGTGAGTACACCAAGTGTATCCATGCCAATTACCTCTACTATTTCTACTACTCCTATAGGGCCACCTTTATCGAACACTATGGCCCAACCACCACCAGCTCCCTGGTATGGAGTATGTAATATTCCCCTAAACATAGTCGGGGATGTTCATAACATACCTAAAAACATTGAGAAATCTTTTCCCAAGTTCAAACACGATGGTCCTAGAATAGTTGAAGAGCATATTTAGGCTTACAAGGATGTGTTAATTAGACTACAAGTAGAACATGAAGATGTCACTTGTAGACTCTTTCCCATGAGTCTGGATCAAATGTCTTATGAATGGTATATCAGTCTACCCATTGGGTCCATTACTTCATGGGTTCAACTCGAAAATACTTTTGTCAATCAGTTTAGGTCTCCTTTGGATCCCACTATCATGTATCATCAGTTTGTGACATCCAAAAGGGCACCTAATGAGTCGATTAGGATGTTCAATCAGAGATTTCAAAAACTTTATTCTAGGTTGACTCACCACTTTAACATAGATGTGGCTTTTGCTTTACAAATATACTTTGGGGCATTAGATCCCATGACTACCATGTTTTCTAGGAGAAATCCTCAAGTTACCACTTTAGCCCAAGCTTACACGGAAGCCATGGTCATAGAACAACAAATGACACCCCAAGGAGTTGGGATGCCCCAATTACCTATGATAGGATAGTTTGGTCCTTATAGTCAATTTGCTATGATGAATCAAGTCATGACACCTTAGGTGCCAATGATGAATGCCTTACCATACCATCAATCTTACCCATTAATGTCCACTTATCCATCTATTCCCACCTATCCGAATACTTCCATTCCATCTACCACACCGTTGCTCCCTGATAATCAAATGACTACCAATGCTCAGGCTTTGGCAGCCTTTCCCATGCCCACACCTCTTCAAAGTGTGAATCCTTTGTTAAATCAAAATATGCAAAATCAAGCCATGATGCCAGGTCAAGATACTTCTGGTATTGGAAATTATTTTGGATCCAGTACCATAATCCCTCCACCAAAAGAGTCTAATTCCAAAGTTGAGGAACTAAAGAAGATGTACCTCAAGTTGAGTAATGATATGGTCCACATGCAAAAGCATAATTCCCAAGCTCCTCACTCTAATAAAAATTTCAATAATCAGAGGAGGCCATGGAATACTAGGCCTAACAATGGGAATGTGCCTAACCCCGTAGCCAATCAAGTTGACACTTTTGCAAGCCCTAGTAGATCAGATTCCATTATCAATCTTGTAGATCTTACTTGGGAAAAGGGATGTAGGTTGCACAACACTAAGGACCATAATGAGAATGAGTGTCCAAAAATTTCCTGATACACGAATTGTTTACAAGCTCAAGTTGATGACTTAGAGCTAGTGCCCAATGAGGGTCCACATTATATTTCTAAGGGAAAATATGTCGCTTTGGTGGCTAAAATAGTTCATTATCAAGAGAGTGAGGAAGAAGAAGAGGATAATGAAGTCTTAGGAGAGGATGATGAGGAAATCATAGAAGAGGAAGTCCAAGTTGTTAGGCAGTTTAGGAAAGGGAATCATGGTTATTTCATGAGAAGTAAGTCTAGGAGTCCCAAAACTTCCTCTACTCCACCAAACAATTCCATTCTTCCTTCGGATACCAAAGCTGATAATAATCCTCCTCCTCCACCTACTATAGAATCATCCAAGCCTACGTAGAAAATGCAAAATTTTGAGAAGCCTACGTATGACATAGTGGAAGACCTAAAAAGGACTAAAGCTAATGTCTCATTCATAGAGGCTACTAGGTTGCTAGGTCAGAAGGAAGCCTTGATGAAGGTATTATACCCACCAAGCCAAACCCATGAGGTCAAAGGTGTTGAGTCTCACTTGGTTTTACGAAAGGAGAAGCAAGAAGTGCCTCCTTTTCTTTTGACAATTAGGATTGCAAGAAAAAACTTGCATAATTGTTTAGTGGATTCAGGTGCCTCGAGCAATATCATACCCCTTGATATTTTCCAAAGGTTAGGTTTAAAGCCAATTCCTTCAAGGAGCAAGGTGATACAATTGGATAGGACTGTAGTGGATGTGGTAGGAACTCTTTATGAAGTCTGAATTCAAATCAATTTAGAACCTAGGATTCAACATCATATTGACATCCTGGTGGTCAATATTCCTGCCAAGTATGACATGGTGTTGGGTAGGGATTGGAGTAAGAATCTGAATGGCTATGTAGTCACTGATTCTTCCCATATGTGGCTACCTTGGAGAGGATTAGCAAACCAAATTTGGGTGGATAGTGAGCCAAGACTTAAGGAAATGATTACTGAATATAATAGGCCCAATGAAATTCAATTTGCAGAATCTGACCTAGGGGTCTATAACTTGGATATAGAAGAGGCTACCAAAGAACCTCAAAAAGGAAACCTATCTTGTAGCCCTCTTGAAAAGAACAATCTGGTTTGGATTCTCAGATTTGATGGATCCAAATCAAGACAAGGTGTTGGAGCCGGTATTGAACTCACATGTCTGGGAAGCAAGCCTTTGCTTGCTACCTATAGATTACAGTTCCCTTGCACCAACAATGTGGTAGAGTATGAAGCCCTTATTTTTGGGCTACAACTAGCTCTGAGTAAGAAAGTCAAGTGTCTCAAGGTCTTAGGAGACTCTGAGTTAGTTGTTAAATAGGTCAAAGGGCAATATGCGTGTCGTGACAAAATATTGAGCCATTATAGGACTCGAGTTAGGGATTTGATAGACGAATTTGATGCTTTCAACATTTCCCTTATCTCTAGAAAAGGTAATAGGATGGCCGATTCTTTAGCCATTGTTGTAGGTACGCTCAAACCAGTTGACAATAAAAATATAAAAAATTTTTTGATTGAGCTAGTTTCCTGTCCTTCAATACCAGATAACATTAGGAATCTATAGGTGTTTGAGAGTGACAGGCATATTTTTAAGTTTGTTACTAACTCTGGTATTTTCAAAAATCAGATCATAGATGAAGACCAAAGATGGCAAGAGGAAACATATGAGGATAGTGAAATAGCGCAGAAAATGAATAAGATACCTAAAGGAATTATTTCACTAGAAAAATTATTTGATACAAGGTATCAAGAAAAAAGAGGAAAAAGGATACCACCCCCTAAAGAAGCATGTGATGCAATCAACTTAGGGAGTGCAGAAAATCCACAAGAGGTATTCATTGCCAAGGCATGTACAAGTGAAGAAAAAGAGTCTATCATTCATGCATTGAAAGAATACATGGATTGTATAGCCTGGAGTTACAAAGAACTGAAAACCTATGATCAAAATGTTATAATGCACATGATCCCATTGAAACCTGACTCCAAGCCCTTTAGATAGAGACAATGACCTATCAACCCATTGTTAGAACCCTTGATAGAGAAAGAAGTGAAAATATTGCTAGATGCTAAGATTATCTTTCCTGTTAGGCATTCTACATGGGTTGCCAACTTGGTTCCTATGAGAAAGAAGAGTGGAGAAATAAGGTTGTGCATAGATTTTAGAAATCTGAACAAAGCATCTCAAAAGGACAACTACCCATTGCCTTCCATTGATGAGATACTCCAAATGGTAAATGGGTCAGAAATGATGTCATTCTTAGATGGGTACTTAGGGTACAACCAAATTCTCATCCATCCAAGTGATAGGATGAAGACAACCTTTACAACCAAATGGGGAACTGTTGACAATTTTGTCACATTGCACAAGGGGTAGAAAAAAATTCAAAAAAATTAAAATTTTGTAGTCTTTCCTTTTGCAAAAGTATTTCTTTTTGTTGTAAGTGTTACAGAAATTTTGGCTTTCCCTTCCACCCTCTTGTACACAGAATGAAGAAGAAGAGATTCACTTCCAAGCAGGCCAAAGAAGATAGCTTCGCCAAGGAAAAAGTGTCGCAATATCGCAACATGTTGCATTTTTGTGGCTTAAAGAAGAAGAGTGTCACGATATCACGACATGTTACATTTTTGTGGCCGAGAGCGACAAGAGGGAGGCAGAAAGAGAAAGTGTCATGATATCGTGACATGTCGCATTTTCGTGGCTCAGAGCAAGGAGAAAGCACAAGAAGGAAAAGTGTCGCGATATCGCGACATGTCGCATTTTCGCGGCCGAAAGCAAGGAGGAAGAGCAGAAGGAAAAGTGTCGCAATATCGCGACATGTCGCATTTTTGCGGCCGATAGCAAGGAAAAGGCGCAAGGAGGAAAAGTGTCGCGATATCGCGACATGTTGTATTTTCGCGATGCAAGAAGAAGAACCAAGCTGAAGGCATAGAAATGTCGCGATATCACAACATGTTGCATTTTCACGATCGACAACGACAAGGACGAGCAGAAGACAAAAGTTGTCGTGATATCGTGACATGTCGCATTTTCACGACCGACAACGACAAGGAAGCGCAAAATAAGAAAGGTGTTGCGATATCGCAACATGTCGCATTTTTGCGACCGACAACGAAAAGGAAGCGCAAAAGAAGAAAAGTGTCATGATATCGCGACATGTTGCATTTTCGCGATGCAAGAAGAAGAACCAAGCTAAAGGCATAGAAATGTCGTGATATCGCGACATGTTGCATTTTTGCGATCAAAAGCAAGGAGGAAGAGCAAAAGAAGAAAGGTGTCGCGATATCGTGACATGTTGCATTTTCACGGTCAACAGCAACAAGGAAGCGCAAAAGAAGAAAAGTGTCACGATATTGCGACATGTCGCATTTTCACGACTGAAAGCAAGGAGAAAGCGCAAGAAAGAGAAAGCGTCACGATATCACGACATGTCGCATTTTCACGACCGAAGGCAAGAAAAGAAGACAAAGACATAGAAATGTCACGATTTTGCGACATGTCATATTTTCGCGATGCAACGAGAAGAACCAAGCTGAAGACAGAAACGTCGTGATATCGCGACATGTTGCTTTTTTGCGAGGGGCACGCACTCTAAGCTAGGTATTTTCTCGAGATGATCAAGTGCCTCATAAAAGAATTTTTACTTGCCCGGCAAGCTTGCTGCTCATTTTTGGCAATTGGAAGCGAAGTGTCAGTCCCTGAAGGAGAGCTCGGCAAGCATGGCGGCCACTCGAGCATTGCACCCAGAAACCAAGAACACTCAGATGGCTCATCAATGCATATTTTCATGGTTGACTCGATCACAGTTGCCAGTTCTGGTAATGGATTTGAAAGCTCAGTCACGAGGGCCGCAAGAAGCCGATTTCTCAGATCTCAAGAGTATACTTCGCCATTCTGTGTAATAATGACTCATAGGGTTGGGTCCTGTATAAGAACCCAGGCATTTTAACGTAAAATTGGGGGGAACTATCTACTAAGAAAGTTGTTGTAACTTGATGTCCTACGATTAATACTAAAGAGCTTTGGGCTCAATTTCTCTCTTTTATGCTGCCTTTTGTGCTTGATTCTTTTGTCTTTCTTCATTTGTATACTAAGACTCTGAATCTTGAATCCGGTGTGTGATTGGGCACTGTACCATGAAACTCATTTGAAGGATACATAAGAGAGGAAAAATGTAACATTGGTTTTCTTTTATGTTGCCTGGTGGGTTGTGGTTTCTGTTACATTCACTTGTCCTAATCATCTTTACTCTGAACCCTGAATTTCGATGAAAGGGAGAAGGAGAATCCCTGTGAGCTCACCCAGAGGATACATAGGAAGGTTAATATTGTGTTTCTTTTGTTTATTCTTGGTCTTCCTTGCTGCTATTCAAGTTGTCAGTTAGTGATCGTGCTTCCTATTCTTTCCCACCTTAAATCACCGATCTCTCTTCCCTTACCCCTTTTTATTTCTTTCTCTAACCCTAACTCCTTTTATCTCTTTCCTGCACCCTTATCTCAAAACACCAAAGTATATTAGCATAGGAGCCGGCCTTTCTCCGAATATTGGCACAAGGGGCATCTCTTCCCTTCGGCCTTTCAATGTTGGTCTAGGTCTAGGGCACATACATTTACCCAAAATCCTTTCCTAGGCATATTTGATGACCAACAGGAACATTTACCTATAAGAGAATGCCCTTTGGATTATTAAATGCAGACACAACTTTCCAATGTGCCATGGATTATGCATTTAAGGGACTCATAGGTAAGTGCATTATTGTTTATGTGGATGATATTCATGTCTTCTCTAAGAAGAAAGAAGATCATGTCAAAGTTTTTAGAAAAGTTCTCCAAAAATGTAGGGCACATGGAATCTCCCTAAACCTAATAAAATGCATCTTTGAAGTAACAGACGGTAAGCTTTTGGATCACATTGGTTAAAAAGAAGGAATTTTTATCGATCTCGAAAGAATAGAAGCTATCCAAGAAATCCCTCCTCTCCATAACAAGAAGGAATTAAGATCATTATTTGGTAAAATTAGTTTTGTAAGGAAGTTCATTACGAGATTTACTGAGATTGCTAAACCATTGAATGACATGCTAAGAAAGGATTTTGAAATTAAAAGGACAAATGAGAGTAAGGATTCTTTCCAGGTCATTAAAGATGTTATTTCTAAGGTACCTATTTTGGTAAGTCTATATTATTCAAAGTCCTTTTATATTTATATGTTTGCTTACAAAAATTCATTCGCAAGTGTTCTAACTCAAAAGGGTGAAGGTAATGTTGAAAATCCCATCGCTTTTCTGAGTTCTACTTTGAAAGGCGAGAGTTGAGATATTCTATTTTAGACAAGCAAATGTATGCAATATTTAAAACAATAAAAAAAATCAGACATTACATTGTACATAGTAGGGTTTATGCTATTGTGCCTGACCCTACTGTCAAAACTATGTTTTTGTAGAACAAACTAGGTGAGAAAAGAGGAAAATGGATTTCTACACTTCAATAATTTGACCTCAAAATCTAACCTATGAAGCTAGTTCGTGGACAAGGATTGGTAAAATCCATTGCTAAAATTGATCCTCAAATCTCATGCCAACATTATACTATAGAATAAATTACTAAAGATGATTGATATGTAGATATTGTATTTTTTTGTTGAATGGTAAGTATCCATCACATCTCACTTCTACTCAAAGAAGATCTTTACAGTTAAAATCTGCAAACTTCTTGATTAAATCTGGTCTTTTGTATAGGAGAAACTATGAAGGTATCTACCTTCGTTGTGTGAATCAAAGGGAGGCAACCCAAGTTCTTAATGACTTCCATGGTAAATATAGAACTAGACATGGGTCAACCAGCACAATAACACACTAGATTCTTAGAGAAGGATACTATTGACCTCATCTTTTCATAGATGCATATGCTCACGTGCGATCTTGCCATACATGTCATATGGCAGCCAATAGGAAGAGAAACATAGCCATGCCTTTACAACCAATAGTGGAGATGAGGCCTTTTGCATAATGGTGATTGGATTTTGTTGGGGTTATTAATACTAATTCTTTTGATTCTCATAAATTCATCCTCATAGCTATAGATTACTACACCAAATGGACAGAAGTAGTACCTACAAAACATGCTACGATTGATGTTGTTATTAAGTTTTTAGAGGATTACATTATAACTCGTTTCCGAATACCTAATGCAATAGTAAGTGATAATGGTTTCGTATCTTCTTCTATTCAATTTGTAGACTAAGCATATGATAACAAGGTGAGCTTGAAATTTTATTCCAATTATTATCCAAAAGGTAATGGTTTGGCAGAATCTTCTAACAAGAATTTGTTGTCTAGCATAAAAAGGCTGCTTGAGAAGAATCCTAGAGATTGACATGGTAAGTTAAAATTTGCTCTTTGGGTTGATAGAACTAGAGTGAAAGGATCAATTGGAACATCTCCATATCATCTAGTTTATGGGCAGGACTCTATTTTTCCCACTAATATAAGGTTGTAAACTCTTCATTTCATGAAATAATATCTTGGAAATGATAATAAAACTAAAGCTCGGTTAACCCACTTGATGCATCTTGATGAAAAAGAGAGGAATCCATGCTTCATTTTAGCAAACATCAAGATGTAGTAAAGAGGTGGTTTGATAGGAGAGCTACAATTAAACTTTCAATATTTTTGATTTAGTGTGATTGTGGGATAAAAAACATGAAAAAATGGGGATCATGACAAATTTGATTTTTTATAGTTAGGACCTTATCAAATTTTTGAAATCCTAGGTAAAAACACTTTTAAATTACAAACCTTGGATGGAAAGGAATTATCTTTGCATGTTAATGGGCTACATTTAAAGCATTACTTTAGCCCATAAAATGTGTGATTGTGTATTATATGTATATATTTTTTGTTTTTTGTTTTTATTTTATTTTCTTTTGTTTTCAATTTGGTGTGTTGATTTTCGGTTAGTAATATGGTTTCATTTTTGTGTTTTCATTGGCCTTGTGTGTGTAAGGTTAGATTCATGTTCATGTTCCCAATGCATTTACAATTTTGAGTAGTTCCCTTTATTGTGGTTTTGGTTTTGAGATGGTCATTGACAAAATGGCATATTTTTAGAGTCAATAATACAACCAAAGAATCAAATGGAACTGAAGGTAAGGAAATAAAGCCATTTAATGGTTATCATTGGTTAAGTATAGTAAGATTGTGGAGTGTGAAACAATGAAATATTATGCCAAAGCTTCACCTTAATGAATCACATGAAGAGAAATTTCTTGGGATTTTGAAGAATGAAATCATTTTCATTAAGTGATTAAGGCTAATCTAACATGCTCATGTCACATATAGGTTTGCAAAGCTCACTATAAAAGAGGAATACAAGCAATGCAAATATTGATCAAATCAGTCACCAAGTTGAATAAACTCCACTGGGGCTATAGATGCTTGACTAGCAATGGGGCTCTGTTTAGACAAAGGCTTGAAAATAAATAAATAAATAAAGAGAAAAATAAAAGAGCATTGAAAATCTTGATCAAATCAGTCACTATATTTGGATAAACTCCACCGGGGCTATGGACACATGACTGGTAGTGGGGCTCTAACTAGATCATGCTCAAAAGAGATTTTACAAAATAATATTTAAAATAAGTTTTATGAGTAGTATTTCATAGCCTAAAGGTGAACCAAATGATGGAATTTGGATGGTCCCAAGGGTGTAAATTGAATCACAATGCACACACCTAGTTGAAGCAAATAATTCATTTATTCTCATGTGAAGTTGTTGATCTTGCTTTCCTAGGATGTCATTAAATGGGATGTATTTTTCTAACCTTTGGTTCATTAATTTTAGAATTGGGTTCTCATTGAAAATGCTCAAGAGTATTTCCTAGTAGAGTCGCCATTTTTTGTGACTATTTCACAACTAACCCTATTTTACAATATTTAAAAATAATAAAACTCCCCTTATTTTTAAATATTGTAATATTTTTTTATTGATTGATATTAGTATATCATGTGCCCTTTGGTAGAAAGCATTGCAATTAGGGGTATTTGTGGCCTTGGTAGTGCCCACAAGCCTAACCCATGTTTTTGTAAGGGTTAGATATTATTCTTGGGGCCCTTTAGTATGATTATGGTTGAATATTTTGGAATAGGGACCAAAGGGTAAAGTTCTAATTAAGGAGATATATGGGAAAATGTGAACTTTATCCTTTTTGTTTTTTTTGTTGTCATCCTATTTTGAAAAGGTTTAAAATGTTGGAGGTTGTTTACACTTTCATTTTTTTGTAAAGGGGGGTGAAATTAAAGGGTTCCTAAAATTGTTAAATACCCATGGAAGACCATGTTGTAGCGGCTGGAATTTTTGTAATAAAATAATACCATTTTTTTTTATGCATATTGATTCGAAAACTTGCACCTTGTGAGCAAGACTGAAGGAGTTCATTTGTGAGGATTATTGTGTTAATGTCCATCCTTTTTGTTGCATTTTTTAAACTTATATCTAGTGTTGAATTCTCTTAGGAGGTTACACTATGTGAAGGTTTATGTTGATGCATATTTTGTTTTTCCTTTGAGTCTATTACTTGATCTAATTTGATTGTGTTGTAGATTTGATTAGGTTGGGTTATCCTCATGAGTGACTCGTGATATTTGGTTTTGCAAGGTAGGGGAGCATGATATCATATTACATTTACATTTTTATTCCAGCTTTAGCATAGTTAGTTGTAGTTTCTTCATGCAAGTTTACTTCCTTTTTGCATATATCAAAATTTATTTTTGCAAGTGCTCAATCTAAAACTCATAATCCCAAAATATCCTATTTATATCATAAATCTAATCTGGGAAATCTAGAGTGTACATCATCCAAGTAATTAGTTTTCTAAGTTTTTTGGATAATTTTTCAAGAGTGTTAAAAGGAACGAATCTGCACTCTTCTCACATGGCATAAGCAAGATAAAAATTAGTCTAGGAGGGAGGGTTGCTAACCTACTATCTCATATTAAGTGCAGATAAAACAATGAATGCTAACTTGCTAACTTTCTAACATTCTAACTTTCTAACCTATTGAATTCTAACTTTGCAATTAGTGGAACAATAAATCGAACCTACTAACTGCAAATACTGACTGCAATCTCATATTAAAGGCATGGATTTAAAATGAAGTGGATAATTCCATAAAACTTTAACTTTGCATCCTAATATGAAGATTAAAATGAACCCACTAACAAGGATTCATGGTGAGATAGCACTTCATTTTATGAGTTCACATTAAGGCATAGTCATGGCAATCTAAGGAAATTAATTATAAAGCATGAATAAAATAAACCAACAGGACCCTTTTTAACAGTCACTTGCAAATCACTTGGTTGTTCCTAGCACTTGTTATTCTTGAACATTTTACTTTTGAATATACTTGTGTAATGCTTATATAGCGAAACCTTGGAGAAGTTGTTTTCTTTGTTTAACTTCTTTGCAAGAGAGGGTTTTCGGTTTAATACCCTCATTGTGGTGGGGATTTGTAATTGGCAAAAAATTCACTCAACAATTCTACCATAGAATTGAATAAGGAACTTCCACAATTTTTAAACTTTTCCTCCTTTTTGATGACTCTTAGGCCTAATGGATCAAAACTATTATGGAATTCATTGCTAATTATACTTGACATCCCTCTAAGTTGTTCTAATTGTAGTACATGATACTACCTTTAATTGTAAGTATCTCCAAATTGGTGGGAAAGTAGGTGTTAGACAAGAGAAGAGTGAGATCTTGATAAATGTTCATAGGAGTCAAAATCTTGGCAACCTTAAGACTCATTCCTCACCCATTTTTAAAAACTCTAGCTTGAAAGCAAAGTAGGAAATCAACTATGTAGAGAAGGTTGTGATTTGGCAACCTAACTAGCAATTTTTTGATAAACTCCCAACTTGTCAACCGATTGGTGTTTCATCAACAAAGTGGGTTAATCATTAGGCATCCAATGAAGTAAATGTAAAATTATAGACTTAGAATCATAAAATGATATTTTATCTTTTAGTTGTAAATGTAAAATTAAATCAATGTTACTTAGGAGAGAAATATGGTGAAACCATTACTACAAATAGAAACCATGCACCCATTTATAATATTTTTTGGACATTTTGAGAAAGACTAGATCTACACTTTTTGAGTAGAAATTATAATTATGGTATTTTGATTATTAATAAATAATTATGCTTGGTGATTATGTGTCAACTATGTCCTTTGACTTCTTGGTGCATGAGAAAATTGTGTTTGTGGCATTGATTTCTCACTTCCTAATAGTCCTTTTTGCCATTGATTTATGTTGCATTGATGTTTGATCACATTGTTATTATTTGGTTGTCTCAAAGTGATTCGAGTGATCATACATACTCACTATGGCCTTAGTCATAAATCCTTTCTTGTATTTACTTTATATTTCTTACACCCTTACCTTCATAGATTTACTTTCTTGCATTTAGATTAGTTTAGACTAGATAGATTAGTGGCAAATTAACATGAATTCAAAGCTTGAGGGGGATTAAATCTCCCCTCCTCCAACTATTAACATGGAATAATGGGCACAAAATTTGTCAAAAACCTTTGTGAACCAATAATTATCCTTTTTATTTATTAATTTAATGAAGGAAAATATTCAATTATTGAAAATTAAATACGAATTTCTCCCAAAAACTATTATACATTGCTAGAACTATCTCATTTGATAATCATTTATTCTTCTTCTCATGTGTATGTTTATTCAAATCCTCAATATATTTTTGTAGGTTGTTGACTATCTAGTTATTTTCCTTCTTGGTTGTGTTTAATACTTGATTCAAGTGTTATTTTTTCTTTCAAGTTGTCTCAAATTCTTTAATTGTCTAATCAAGCAATTTTTGAAGGAAATTGATTTTTGTGTCTTTCAAATCAATTATTTGCCTCACATTATCTATCTTCTTCTTATACATCATAGCCCTCCTCATATATCTACAATAACCAATACTTTCAAATAGATTTTGTTCTCAAGTCATGCTTGGTTGATCATAAGTATACACTCTTATTGTGAAATAAACAAGAGCAATTGCTTTTTGTGCACACTTGGATCTCTAGGTGTGATTTTTGTGAAACATATCTCTTCTCCTTTGCTACATACTTATTTTCTTAGTTGTAAAGAAATAGTAGTAGTAGGTGGTGGATACTTGTTGGAACAAAGGCCACTATTATTTATGTAGCTCTCTAAAGTGTGGCCATGTTGTCATCCATTATTTATACCTATTTATCTATTAGATTTGTTTATCCATACAATTAAACTAGGAGGAAAATTGGGTGATCCTCTCTAAAATGGAGCCTATATTGCTTAGTGACTTTAGAGCCTTCAATGTGTAATACATGGAAGATTCTATAATTAAATTAGGCACCAATACTATATATGTGGCCATAACAACAATAGTTATTGTGGTAGCTACCAAAACTATCATCAACAATGATGAATTTGTATATATGGAGATGAATATGAGAGTAGTCAACATGATGATGGTGAAAGTGAAATTAAATGGTGTCACAACCAAGGTAGACACTAACAATAGGTGGTTATAATATTGATGGAAATGTAATACTGACTAGTTGTGTGGGCATAGAAGTAGAGGTGGTATATGGCACAATCACCATAAATTAGTAGGTATTTATGTTGATAACATCACAACTTACATGATGAAGTATGGAGTGGTATATTGTGGTATAAGTATAATAGATAATGCCTAAGTGGACTAGATCATATGATCAAAACAACGGTAGTTGGGATGCTAAAGATAATACATAAAGTCAATGATGGAATAATTTTAAGGAATGAATGAAATAATTGTACATGTAAGAGGGGGTGTAGAGGGAGGAATAGAAAGTGGAATAAATCAAGGACAAGTGGTGATATGAAGAGTAATAGATATAAAGTATGGATAGCAAGGATGACTAAATCAGGGACCATCAACACCACTAGAGTCTAAGATGGGTATGGCCTCAAAGGTATTTTTATATCATGTATAGCAAAGAAACAACATCACCCTTAGTTGCACCGTTTTGAGTGAGCATGGTATTGTTAATATCTATTATTTATGCAATGTTATTAGGTAATTATGAAAACTCTTATATTTGGCCTCTAAGGTTGTGGGGCATCCATCGCATAAGTGATCAATTTTATGTTTTGGATTTAATATCTCTACTAGTTTCTACTTGAGAATGTTGTGTAGCTTTTAGGGATACCTCCTATAAATTCTTCCCATAGTTATAGTATCTAATAATGACAATGATGGGCTATATAATTTTGTTATTAGATATAGTGTTATGGGTTATGGTGTGAGACCTATCCCAATTTCTACCATTGATAATTTTTATATGTGACTATTAATGGGTCAACCATTTCTTATCCCAAGGCCCCAAGACCATTTACTTGTGTACTTTATTAGATATTAACAAGATAGTACCTTGGGTATATATAGCCAAGTCCATTGGGCTCAATTCTTGGGCTTCCCAATCACATATTGAACAAGTAGTAGCTAGTAACTTTGTGGAAGTTGATCCATAGATGATAGGTTATGCCAATTCTTGAGTTTGAACTTATAGTTATGGCTACGCTTGCACTTGAGACAAGGGACTCTACTTTGGCTTCTTCATATTAATGGCCCATATTACATTTTGAGTGGTATTTTATATGCAATGTGCTTCATACGATTATAGAATTTTGGACTTGAACTTGAGGACCCACTTTAGGTACCATAGGTGTAGTTGATATGAATTTTGTAGTTTGTGCAATTAGAAATGTGGTCTATGAGGGTTAGCTAAGGTAGTTAGGTCCTTCTCTAACTCTCCTATCCCCATATCTTCATCTAACCCCATATTGAGGTCATTCAGATGGTTTTTTGTCTGATATCATCGAATCTAATGTTTGGTCCCTTTTAAACACCTTGATGATAGTGTCACTTATTTCAAATCTCATTTCCACCATATAATTATTTTATTTTCATCAAAAGTATTCTTCTTCAAACACTTGACCATTTGATGATTAGTTGTGTGAACTTTAAGGTTATATATGTACTTATTTGTATAATACATAAGCTAGTAAGGGATTATTATTAATATTTTGTGGTGGGCATCCTCCAATGTTAGGTGTATTCGAAGCTTTACCATAACCATATCTTTCATCAATTTTTTGCCTCAAATTCTCACTACAATTGATTGTTATATGTAGTCTTAACCTTGTATATTCTTAGTCAGTAAAATAAAAAAAAATCCCAAGTCATAGGACCATCAACCTTCTACTTGTTTTAAGCCTAAAACTTTAATATTTCATCTACTTTATGAAATAATACACTATACTTTATTATAAGGATCATGATGCTTAAATCCAACTTATAATATGCTCTTTTTTGCCCTAAATAATATGCCTAATCAATGTAATCAAGCTATTAAATATATTCTTATCCAAGCATATGATTTAATATAAAGTATGAAAATACATAGGGGATTGCAAATATTCCATAAAAATATATGAACATGTTTTCTCTACTCAAATATGATTATCTCACCTTATTTCCTCCTTGTAGTAGTTTGTGGGGTTTAGAGGTTAGCTTAGGTTGTGGACCCTCAATATTATGGATGACTATTGATAAAGAGTTAATGCATAACAAATGGTATCTTCCACACTCTTGGATACATGTAATAACAACCACAAAAATTTAAAGCTTCAATATTTTGGCTAAAAAAATAATAGAGGAAGCTCAAAAGTTTGATGTGCATGCAAGGTCAAAATACTCCTTATGAGGACTTCAAGAGTTAAAAAAAATTGTGTCAATCCAACATGTGAATAGATCTATGCATATTTTATTTTGAGTAGAGGTATGACCATTATGTCAAAGGATTTGAATGGTCAAATATTTTATGAAATTTTCTACCTAATTAACGAAAATAACATTTCAAGATGTCATTTTACTATAATTTTGTATAAATAACTATTTTTCCTTGGAGAATTTACTAAAAACTTCATAACTCTTTATAAAATCTAAGCTCAAGTGTCACACCTACAAGAGCATGTGAAATCTATGAAGCTCTTTATTGCCTATTTAGTTAGTCATCTACTAGTTTGAGGGATTCTATATTGATCCAAAATTTGATATATATATATATTGATATACATATATAAGGGCACTAACAAACACAAATAATTTAAAGCATCAATATCTCATTAAAAATTTAACAAAGGGCACTAACAAACACAAATAATTTAAAGCATCAATATCTCATTAAAAAATTAACAAAGGGCACCTAAAAACTTGATGTGCAACCAAGGTAAAAATGTTATCTATTGGGACTTTGAGAGTTGCAAAAATTAACACCAATTCCTTGAATGAATAGATTTGCACATATTTTGTGTAAGGAAAAGGAGTGACCATGATGCTAAAGGATTTAAATAGTCAAATATTTGATGAAATTTACTACTTAATTAATAAAAACTACATTTTAAGGTGCAATTCATTATAATTTTGTATACACAACTACTTATTTTCGTATGGTTTATAAAACACTTCATAAATATTCAAAAAATCTAGTTGAAATATCACACTTGTGATAGGATGGGGAAGCTACAAAGTTCTTCATTGCTTTTTTAGCTAGTCATATTCTTCTTAAGGGATTTTCCATTTCCATAGTCACTATATTCACATGTCTATATTTTTTCAAGGAAAACATAGGTTACTGGTTACTAGTATAAATAATTATTGAACCTAAAATATCCATAGTCTAATATTGTTTTGTAATATAGTTCAGTTGCTAAAAAAAATGAGACATCATTGTGCAATTCTATATTTTTCCTTCTTATTTGGTGGTGTAAATAGTCTTCCCATTCATTATACATTGTTATATTTTTAATTTAGAAAAATGTCCTTCTTAATTAGTAGTGTTAATTGGCTTCCCATTCATTATAAATTGTATGTACTTGTCATATTTTCAATATTTTAATGTAAAAGAGACAAATCTCATATGCTTTTTAAACCATCATTTAAAACATTCTTATAAAAAATTTACTCTAATCTTAAAAAAAAATATATGTTTAAAAATTTTAGAATTGTTTTTCTAAATGGTTGCTAAGAGCAAAATTTAGTTTTGTCAGCCATCTAAATTCCAAGTCTAAATTTTTTTTTTGAGAACAAGGGGTTGTACTCGGGTCCCCCACCCTTGATAAATCACAACTCTCTCCTTTAGATCTTGAGATTTTATAAAGATATTCAATTCTCATCTCAATTGAGTTACTACAACTAGATACCTACATTGTTTTTCATAATATGTTTGAATTCTTGATTTTCATTTTTTGGATTTTCTTCAATTTTCAATGTGAATACAAATATTCCAAAATTTAGCATCCTTATTCTTGACATTTTCTTATAACAACCTTCACAATACCAAAACTCCACCTCTATTGTCTATTCATTGCATCTTAGTAGAGTAATATTTCCAAAACATCACACTATCATAGTCTGCTTTACCATATCTTGATTGTTATATTCCTTCCTAAAGCATAACTACAACCACAAAAATTGTAATAAATAGTTTATATAAAGATATATCAATGTTATAAAATAAATAAAATACTACCCATGGAAAATATTAAAGTAAATCTTAATCATTATTTGACTTACGCAATCAACATTTTCTTGTCAACTTTAGCTAAACTTACTACTTCCTCTAACCATGGAAAATAGAATTTAACTTCACAATCCTCAATTAAAATCCCTCTATTTGCTATCCTATTTGCACATTTATTTCCTTAACATATGTGTAAACCTAATTTCTTCAAACTCTATAGCAAGGTCTTGTATTTCCATATTGCTTTCCTCAAAATTGTATTTATTACTATGAATGAATCACCTTCCATCCGTACTTTATTCCATTTTATTTGTTTGCATATTTTTAACCCTTCCAAATTTGCCCAAACTTCAACTTCATTGTTCATCTTAAATCCACTATTGAAATCGTAATGAGATAAATTATTTCCTTTATTATTCCTAATTATTCCTTCTCCTTTTGTTGGTATTAGATTTCTTTTAGAAGCTCCATCAGAATTTAATTTTACCAACTTCACATCTGGTGGTTTCCACTTTATATTCTTTTCCTTCTTTTTGTTTCTCTTGTGCTCAGCATTATAATTTCATTTGATGACTTGAATCCATCTATCAAGGCTCTTTGCTTCCATATTAGTTATTGCATGAGTTGATATGGTTGGTTTAGACTCCTTTATTGCTAAACATATCTTCTTTTTCATTACCCCTAAACTGATTTCCTTTTCTTTAAAAATTCTCGTATTATGTTCTAACCATACAATCCAAAGTATTTTATCTTTTGATATATCCCATATTGTCTATAAAGCCTCACTTTTAAAAGTGTTCTACCATTGATTTAACCATTCTTCAATTCCATCATTCATCACCATGCATTTACCAAACATATTAAGAATCCATTACCATATTTTCCAAACTATTGAGCAAGTCCCGAGAGATGGTCTATACTCTCCTACTTTTTACAAAGAACACATTGTGAGGGACCATGAAAATTCATTTTTTTAAGGTTAAACCCAAATAAAATTCTTCTATGACCTAATAGACAAATAAACATTTTGACTTTGTGAATGCTCAAGAGATCTCAAATAACTCTCCATATTCTTATGATATTCCTATTTTGTTAGTGCTTTACATTATATCCACTTCTTGTTGTGTATTTTCTTGAGCTATTCAACTCTAAAATAAGGTGATCCTTCATTCCCTTGGGAATAATTATTATTATCTCTCTGCTCAACTACCTCCTAGCATCAATATCTTGTATACTTGTAAAAACTCTTATTTCCATTTGTATCTTCCTTCCTAATCCTTGTACATAATGTTTAAAAACCCTATCATCATATTTGTCTTGAAGTAATTTCATCCATGGTTTCAAAATTGAACCTCGATTGAGTGGTTCTTTATCACACCAAGTTTCATCCAAATAATTTGTTTTTCTAGTTTCCACCATCCATATTAGACCTTTAATCACTAAGTCAATTGGTTTTTTTAAACCATTCCATAGAGAAAAACCATTTGGTAGTGAGAATGCAATAAATATTAAGCTTGGGTCATTGGGCTCAAAATATTTACTTAGAAGAATTCTTACCTTGGGCTCTCTTTGTACATTATCCAAATTGTTTTTTTTCCTAAGAGCTAATTTTGCGTCTATAAGAACTCTTAAACCAAGACCTCCCATAGTTTACCTTACTCTATTTCACAAAAGGAAATTTATTTTTATCATGTAATCCTTTCCACAAAAATGACCACATAATATAGATTAATTTTTTTTCTATCTATTTTGGCATAGTATACAAGGACATATAATATGTTGGAATGGTCTGTAAGATTGATTTAATTAGTTGCACTCTTCCTATTAACAATAACCATCTATCTTTCCATACTGGTAGTTTATTCTAAACTTTACTTATAATTGGATTTCATAATTCTATCCTCATTCTCCCCTCAAATAAAGGCATCCCTAGATAAATTGTTGGTAAATTTACCTCTTCCATTTGAAGTAGCTTGCATATCCTTGCTTTGATTCTAGTTGGGGTGTTTACGAGGTAAATTTTAGATTTTATCCTAATAACTTTCTACCTTGATGCTCTATTGTATTCCTTTAATAAGTTATTTTTTTATTCTTGCCCTCTCAAAAAGGGTTGAACATCTACAAATTGTTGATGGGTGATGTTGTCAATGTTATTACTAGCATTAAGTCCACTTATTAGCTTATCTTTGTTAGCCTTCTTCAAGTTCCTGCACAATACCTCTACCATAATAATGAATAGATGTGGTCATTGAGGATCTCCTTCTCTAAGACCTCTCTTGGCTTTAAAATATTTTGTTACCCATTGACCAACACTAAATATAAAACTATAGAGACACAAGATTTATTCCATATGACCTATTTCTTCCTAAATAATAATAATAATTAAAACTGGAAAAAGAAAATGCCATTTAACTATCATAGGCTTTACTCATTTCAAGTTTTAATATCATTGCTCTCTCTTTTCTTGAAGTTGTTGAATGCAAAACTTTCTAAGTTACTATGATCCCATCTAGAATTTTTCTCCCTTTCACAAATACTCCTTACTCTTCAAAACTATTTTTATCTAACAAAGGTCTTAACCAATTTGTCATCACTTTTAAAATAATCTTATATGCCATATTACATAGGCTTATGGGCTGGCCTAAATGAGTCAAACAATTTTGCAACCTTATTTTTTGGAATTAGGGTAAGATATGTTGCATTTATTTAATAAGGAATGTATTATTTTACATTATATTGTTCCACTACAACCAATAAAGAATCCCTCACTATATCCCAATTATGTAGATAGAATGTTGTAGAAATCCCATCCGAAATTGAGGATTTATCCTTATCAAAAGAGAAAAGATAAAAATGAACTTCTTTTAGAGTAGTAGGCACCATTAGTTTCTTATTGTCTTCATTTGTTATAATTGAAGGTACTTCTTGTAGTGGTTTATCATTAAGAACTTCAAACTCCAGTGATCCTAGAATATTTTAGTAAAAAAACCATACCTCCTTTATGATTTCACTCTAGTCTTCAATCCAAACCTCTTCTACTAGTTCTAGGTGTTGATGTCTATACTATTGCCATCCTATGAAAACCTTCATAATTTGATCTCCTTATTTTAACTAAGTCTATCTTGATTTTAATCTCCACAATTTATCTTACTCAAATCATCATGATATTCACTAAGCAACTCCCTTTCCTCCAATATTGGATTATTATGATTACCTTTCTGTAATTTTGAAATTTTATCTTCTAGTTCTTATTTATTCTCAAAAATGTTTCCAAAAGTGTTCTTGTTCCATTCTTTTAATCTATATGTCATTGATTTAATTTTTTTTGGAAGTGTATACAACCCATTGTTTCCTAAATAATTCCATGTTTGTGCTATCATATCAACAAATTGAGGATGGTCTTCCCACATATTCTCATATTTAAAATATGATATTTTCTAATTCACTTACCATCATTTTAACTCTTATTAGTTGGTGATCTAAACCAATCCTTGTCAAGGTATTAATTTTAGCACAAGTACCTTCATCTAGCCAATTATTTGAGAGAATTCACCTCTCTACTTTTTGACTATTATGTTTTGGCCTCTCCTATTGTTGTTCCATGTATAATTGTCTTATTCAAACTCTACCTTCCATAGATTATTATTTTCAATAAAAGCTGAGAAATCTCTCATACTTTGGGTTAATTTCCTAATTTTTCCATTTTTGTCATCTAGCTTGGCTATGGCATTAAAATATCCTATGATCATAAATCAAATTTCTTGATCTTTACTTCTCATAAAGGCTTCAATCCCACTCCATACTTGTAATATGCTTGACTGAGTAGTAGGTCCATAGACATTGATAAGGATAAAACTTATCTCTACAAAGAGGCATGTGACTAAAGAGGCCATATAATACCTAGTTTTATGAATGGTTACACAAGACGTCCTAATAATATTCCAACATGTTAGAATTCCCCTTGCCACCCCTTCAGAATACACAACATCCCATTCGCATCTCACGCATATTGCTTTCATAGTTTTGAAAACTTCTTCCACTACCATTTTAGTTTCCTGAATGCAAAGAATATTAGGCTTATTACTTAAATAGAGTTCCATGATGCACCTTTACTTTGAGGGGGAATTAGCACCCCTTAAATTATATGATATGGCAAGCATGTCTCATTAAGGGCTACTAGCCCAGTTTGTGAATTACCAATATCATTTTGTTGTTTTTTAAAGAGAAGTTCAACCAACTTAATTTGAGTTTCTTTATTTATGTTTGCTATTGCTTCCCTATATCTAAATTGATAATTTGAGGTTTTTTCTCTTTTTGCCTTTCCTATATCAATATTAGGTCTTATTATTCTATTCCTTCATATTCTTTCACAACTTTTTTCATTATATATATTTTGTCTTGTCTCTACCATGGAAGCTTTTGACTTGTCCTACTCATTTTCTTGTATTTCCTTATTAATGGTCAAGGTATTAACATCTAACATTACATTTTATCTACCATTTTATTCTCCTAAATGGCACATGGTACTTCAAGAGAGTCTTCAACATCTAATGAGACACATTCCTTAGGTTCATTTAGAATGTTCTTTCCTAAATTGGGATCATATTTAATCGATAGTTCCTTATTAATATTTGTAGACAGAAAATTGACCCATCAAAATAAGTCAATTTATTCTTAGATCCTTATCAAGACACCCAAACTTACCTAGTACAAATTTGGGGTCATTTTTTCCTCTATATTTTTTATTTTTACCTAGCCTTATTAAATTCATATTGTATCCATATAGGGCATGAATTTGGCATTCTAGGGATTTTTCTCTCAAAAATCCCTCCCCCCATCGGCCCATTTTGGGGTCAGCCCTTGCCCGCGATGAAATTTTATTTTCTTGCTCGTTTTTTCCTCTGAACCTCTTATAAATATATTATTAGATTATTTATTTTTCCCTAATATATTTTCTTGAGAATCTAATTCTTAACTCACTCATTTCTTATGCTAACAAGTGTTCATCTATTATGGATTGTTGTTTTGTTGTTTTGTGCTTTGGTGTTGGATACCCTTGGGGATTAAGTGGAGTATTATTGACAATTAGAGGGATATACCATTGAGGAGTGCTTATTCCACCTCTTCATTACTCCTTTCTTTCTCCATTAACTTATTAGATTCTTTATTCACACTATTAGTTTGTAGATCTATTTTTTGTTGTTTTGCATTGCATTTTTTGCTATTTTGGGACCCAAAAAGGGTATCTAAACTAAATTCACGCCCATCCCATATAGGGCATGAATTTGGTAGGCCATATTTGTGCTCCCATTTATAGGACATGAATTTGGTAAATTAGGGTTTGGGGGCAAGTTTTTGCACCCAAAAACCTTGATTTGCACTTTACATTTTAGTGTTTTGTTGTGTCCATCTTGTCTGCATTTTATTTCATTGTTAAATATTTGTTTTGCTTTGTTTGTGTATGTTCCAAAGGTCAAAGATAATTTTGCTTTTGAATTATCAGCTAAAAGTACCAAGGGGGTTTGACTATTGCACCTCTAAGCTTAGTCATATAGCGGCCTAAGCAGTCCCCCATACATTGATCAAATTTTATAGGGTTTGTGAAGCTATTTTGCAAGTTTGAAACTATTGGATATTTTGGATGCAAGATAAAGCTTGGATCAAACACCAAATCAGATAATTTCCCTAAATTAAAATTCCTTAGGTTGTTTGCTATTTGATTTTTACTCATTTTTGTTCAAAACCTAGACTATAAGTAAAAGGAAAATAATTTATTGAATTTCTAGGAATTTGTAAGAATAAAAGCATATAGTGTGTATCTAGGGTTTTTAATCCTATTTATGCATTCCCTTGGACCCTTGATCAAAGAAAATATTTTTTCTTGCAACATAGGGTTAGATATCATTGAATAAAAGAATCATACTAAGGTTAGTCCTTGTCTTCTTACATTTTGTATGTCTTGCATTGTCCTTTTATTTTCCATAGCTTAGTTCTAGAAAGGCTAAACAATAGGTGTTTGCTTAATTGACACGTTAAAAATTTCCATCCCAGAATTAGAGTGAGTCCTAAAACTGTTTATGGTGAATCCTTTCTTGAGCCCCTAGTGTAGAGAATATAACACACTCCCATGGTCACCTCGACTCCCAGTGGATCCAGTTAATAATCTTATGCAGTAGGGTAGTTTTCCCCCTCTATAATATTTTGAACCTATTATAATATGCCCTTTGAGCTATGATATTCTTTTTCTTTATAGGCTAAAGCCTCAAAAGAACTGGTATTTCTTCCAATATCCTTCCTTACTAGTATTAACTATTTATTTACTTTCATCTATTTAGACCTATTTTTTGGAAGTTGAAAACCATCCTCATCCATATCCATTTGTAAATTTCTCTTGTGGTTTTCTACATATGTTTCTGTTGGACTCTTCCTCGAGCATAATATCTCAATATACCCCACTTCATGACATCTTCTAAATCTAAAATATATGTTTTCATAATTTATAGTTTGGGTCCATAACTTGCCCCCATATTTAAGAATAGTTTATTCTAGAATCAATGTTGAAACCTCTAGCCAAGACCCATTAAATTTACCAAAAAATATCCTATCTTGTAGGAACTTGTATTGCTTCTCTATGAGTCTATCACTAGCCTCTCCTACTAGGGATTATTATAAGGATTTAGTTGTCAATAAGTCCATGGGAAGTAAACTATAACTCAAAATCTACTAAAATTTACCACAATATCCTATAGATATTATAATATTTGATAAAACCTATGATAATTTGCATGCCAAATTTCTACAATAAAGAAGGCAAAAAATAAACTTAGCTAAAAAATTCTATGCCTAGACAAAATATCTTGCTTCACTAATGCCCTAGCTCCACATTGCTCCTCCCATCATCCAAACCCTGATTGAAAAATATATGTAATTCCATTTTTTGTGACCTCAAAAATTGTCATTATTCTTGTTCTAGATGGTTGACTTACAAGGTTGTAACTCCCTCAATCTTGTTTGAATTCCTTTATATTGTTGGTTTTTAATACAAAATATCTCAAGTACCAGTATAGTTGAGCCACAATATCTCAGGTCTTAATATAATTTATCAAGATTAGAATTTTATATATGATAAATTATAACATAAATTGGCCAATATAAATTATAATAACATTCAGTATAACTTCAAATATGAATGTAAATGGCCCGAAATAAATCATGTATAACATGAAAATACTTTAAAAAATTCTCAAAATATGTATACAAGCTTCAATATTATCAATGCTTGTTGGTGATCTCTTACAGACCATTTTTCCAATACAATGTATGGAGATTTATCTCCATAATATAGACATAGAAAGGTGACTCTTCAATACTTGACTATTGCACTCCTCACATATTTGAGAGTTGCAACATTTCCTATTATTTACATAAGACAAGACTCTCATGTCCTTTGGCTTCTCATCTTACCACTTGTATACAAGACTCTTTACTCTCTACTTACATGCACACTTATCCTAATGACACTTGCACACTTCTACATGACACTTACTTTCTTACGTGCACTCCTATTATACGACACTTGTGCACATCCTCGCATTACATATTTTCACACTTACATACATGAAACTTGTGCACTTTATCTCATTACACACTTGCTTACTAACATGCATGACACTTGTGCATATCCTACATATTACACTCTTACATGACACTTGTGCATATCCTGCACATGGACACTTACATAAAGAGGAAATATAATTACTCTTTTGAAATATAGACTCAAAATCTAATCTATTACATATTTACATTTGTACCATAAAGGTACCATGGGGGTACATTTACATGTACCAAATAATATAGCATTCTTCAACATCCCCTTACTACATTATTTGGTTATTGAAGACTTTAGTCTTTAATCATCGTATTTAATCTTTGAGCATGATCCTTTGCTTGAGATTCATCTATTCGGACACTAGTTTTGATTTGTATCTCTTTTGATTTTCTTCCTCTCAACTTCTTTAATCTTTTTCTTTTGTTTCTTTATTCTATTATTTTTTGCCTTGGTCTTGATCTTGCTTTGTTGTTCTTGCAAAATCTTTTTCTTTGTATCATGCTTTTCTATAACATTTGAAACATTTGTATCTTTAGAAATGAAACATTAGTATCTTCAAAAAAAATTGAAAAATTTCCATACATGTCTTCATTGTTTAAGATATTTGTTGTAAGAGCTTTGAATTCATTTTCTTTTGTTGATTCCTCTAAATCTTGGATTTATTGAATTTCTTGAACTAAATTTTATTTTTTATTATCTTCTCTTAATTATAACTAATATTGTTTTTGATGACCATATCAATATTGAGGCTAATATTATTGTTGTCGTTGTTGACTATATCGGTACTAAGGTTGATATTTGTTTTATAAAAAAAAATCATTTGATTCCATTGATTCATTTGATTTTGATTTCCTTGATTCAAAGGATTATATTTACAAAAAATTGTACTCTGGCCCTTTATCTTACATATATGATAAAATATTGGTCTTTATATACTTTGATTTTGTAGCAACACTACTTGGTATATTTTCATTAGATACTAAGGCATTGTTAGTCATTTCATCTTTGACTAGATTTTCAACTTCATATTTTTGAAGAATATTGACTAAATCATCAAATATGATTTCCTTATTTAGTACTTGTAAAGAAGTAACTAAATATTTATAACTTTATGCAAGCGCTCTTAATGTAACTTGAACAAGAAATTTATCTTCTACATTTTCTCCTAGAGTCAAAAGTCTTGCCTTTATATCTATTTTTTTCCAAAGAAAGAGTTATATACTTTCTCCACTATTAACCTTTAAGGAATATAATTGAGATTGTAAATTCAAAATAGTATCTTTGTTTTTTCCTTCAAATATTTTACATTATTTATCCCAAGCCTCTATAGAGGTTTCTACTCCACTATAACAAGGTTGGATTTCATCAATTATCCCAAATGTAATTAACATAAGAACTTTAGCATCACTCTCTTCAAATTTTTGTATTTTTCTTTCATCTTCACTTGGTTTTTTCTTTGTCTCATTCACTATTTCCAAAAGTTTTTCTATAATAAGAATTGATTTCATTTTTTTTTTCCATGATGCAAAAAATAATCCTTTGAAAAGTTGAGATTTAGAAAGGAAGATTTTATTGTTTGACATAATGGAACTCATTCAAATTTGCAATTTTTTTTTTGGAATCCTTTGAAATGGCAAACCTTTTATATCCCTACTAAATTAAATTTGGAAATTTAAAAAACTTCAAATTTTATAAAATTTTCAAATTTCAAATTTTTCTTCAAATTTAAAAAACTATAAATCTACTAAATTTTAAGTTCAAAAATCTTAGTTTTTGTTTGAATTAGAAAACATTACCACTCCATAATTTAATAAATATTAAAAAACTCAAAATTTTAAAATTCACCTTATTAATTTTAAATTATAGTAGAAATCCTTATAACTCCCACTTAAAAATTACTTCATTAAAAAGTAGTATTCCTTTTAACTCCCACTTAATAATTAAAGTTCCTAAGATTAAAACCTTAAATAATATTCTTACTTAGGACTTTAATTATGCAATTAATAAAGGTAATGTTACTTACCTTAGTCTCCACCTGGCAAAATATTTCAACTGTTTGAAGAAACACTTCCAATTAATTAATGCCTCTGGTGATAGACATTATGAGTATAATGTGTTGCAGGTATTACTATTATAGTCGATGGGCTGGAAATATTCTTCCCTATGCTTTCAATGATCTTCAACACTCGTATGAAAAAATGTTTGAATAGGTATCTCTTTGGAATGAAAGACCATTCGACTTCAATATCCTTTGGTAGGCGTTGGCCCCTTTTCTGCACTTGCTTTCCTAAATACTTAGGTTTAATATTTCTTTATCCTCTTTCCTATGATTACCTCCCTTAAAGCTTAGGTTTAATGTTTTATTGACCTCTTCTCTATGATTGCCTCCTTGAAAGATCAAGTTTAATGTTCTGTTGGCCTATTCTCTACAATAGGTTCCCTAAAATCTTAGGTTGACTATTCTACTAACCTCTTTCGATATATGTTGACCTCTTCTCTGCAATAGCTTCCCTAAAAGTTTAGTTTGACCATTATGTTGGCCTCTTTTCGGTAGATGTTGACCTCTTCTAATTAAGTTTGCTTTCCTAAATAGTAGCTTGGCTTTAACACCTTTCTTGTTCTTTTAGTTTAACATAGACTATGATGTGCTCACTTTGTTAATTGTGTTTGCACCAATAGTCAATGTTGGCCTTCTCTCGGTCGTGTTGGCTTGCATCTACTCTATAAACTAAACATTAGACTTCTCTTGACCGTGTTGGCTTCCACCTGCTGTATCGGCTAAACATTGGTCTTCTCTCAGCCATGCTAGCTTTGCTGGTCTCCTTTGCCCTTAGCTCTTGATTGTTATGTCCTTTCAGTATAATTCAACTGCAATCTCTATAGTCGTGTTGGTCTTCTCAATGTTGTAATTTTATCACTATGTTGATTAATCTTTTGCAACCAAAGATGGCTCTTTCGTTGGATTAACACAAGAACTTCTTCGAGTGTATCTACTGGATTACATGTGCATTTTCTCTAGATAACTAGGGCAGTTTCTAAGCACTTCCACTATGCAATATTTACTTGTGTGCTTATTTAGCACTTTTGTTACACATTATATACTTAGGTACTTCTTGAGCGCTTTTGTTGTGCACTCTATACTTGGGCACTTTTGTTGCTTGACTCTATTTTATCTTGATTTACCATTATTTGCTTGAACATTCAATTTTAATACTATTCCTACTTTAATTATACTAGCTACACAATAATATTTCAATATTACTAGAAAGTTTCAATTATATTCTTTCTAAAATACTCTAGATTTTATCTGAGTTTTCTTTCATCCTTTTGATATTTGAAAGCTTATATTGCTTCTCTATTCTCTAGAAGCTTTGATGCTTCTCTATTCTTTGGAAGCTTTGATGCTTCTCTATTCTCTAGTGTCTCAGGTCAAATCTAACAACATCCAAATCAATATCAGGGTGACTATGAATGTCCCCTCACATCCAATTTTCTTCTGTGTTGGCTCTTAATCAGTTATGGTTGAGTCTTGTATCTTCACTGGTTTTTCTTGAACCAAGTGGATAGACCTTAGCATCCAAATCAAGGTGACTTTTAATTGTCCCCTCAATATCTACTCCTCCAAACCTATAAAATAGAGTCCAAGTCTTCACTACCTTTAAAGTGGACAAACTTTAAATGTGAAGGTGGCTCAAAATATGACTCTATAAAAATGGATAGAATTAAGTATTAGCTCACTGTTGAATTTTAAGCCAAACTATCTCAAGTCCAAGTATATTTAGCCATAATATCTTGGGTCTTAATATAAATAATCAAGAGTAGGATTTTATATATGAGCAATTATAATATTAATTGTAACAACAATGGTAAGGGCTTTAGCCTCTCTTTGAGAGGTCCAAGGTTCAAACCCCACTCAATATGAGGGGACCAGGACCCCTCATAAAAACCTTTGTAAATGCATCGAAAAAAACTTAGGACTACAAGCTTACTACAATAGTAAGGGCTTTGGCCTCTCTTTGAGAGGTTCAAGTTTCAAACCCCACTCAACATGATGGGACTGAGACCCTTCATAAAAACTTGTGTAAGCTAATTGAAAATACATAAACTAACCAATATAAATTATAATAACATTCACTATAACTTCAAATATGAATGTAAATGACCCAAAATCAATCATGTAATAACATGAAAATACTTACAATAAAATTAATCAAAATTTGTATACAAGCTTCAATATTATCAATGTTTGTTGGTGATCTCTTACATATTATTTTCCTAATACAATGTATGGAGCTTTATCTCCATAATATAGACATAGAAAGGTAACTCTTCAATACTTGACTATTGCACTCTTCACACATCCGAGAGTTGCAATATATCCTATTCTTTACATAATACAAAAGTCATGTCCTTTGGCTTCTCATCTTGCCACTTGTATGCAAGACTCTTCGCTCTCTACTTACATGCACACTTATCCTAATGACACTTGTACACTTCTACATGATACTTACTTTCCTACATACACTCCTAATACATGACAATTATGCATATCCTCACATTACAACACACATACATGACAGACGTGCACTTTCTCTCATTACACACTTGCTTACTAACATGCATGACACTTGTGCATATCCTGCACATGGACACTTACATAAAGAGAAAATATAAATCACTCTCTTAAACTATAGACTCAAACCCTAATCTATTACATATTTACATTTGTACCATAAAGGTACCATGGAGGTACATTTGCATGTACCAAATAATATAATATTATCCAAGAGATATGACCACTCATTTTAAAGCTCTTCAAATTCCACATAAATTGGTCCAAGAATCATCTAAATCGGATAACCCTTCACAAAGATATGGCTCTTAAAAGATGAGATATTTTTTAGAAAAAATTGTCATAACATTGCCTTAGTTTTGAACAATTGTCTTCACATGGTCATATCTCCCTCAATACTGCTATGATTCTTTTGAATGATCACTCATTTCAAAGCTTTTCAAAATCTACACAATATCACACAAGAATTATATGAACCAAACAACTATATGCAAAGATATGGCTCCTAAAAGATTGTTTTTTTTTCAATGCCCTAGCCCCACCAATTCATAATTTTTGAATTAATTTAAAAATTATAAAAAATATAGATTACAATTAATTAATTGTGATGTGATAATCAACCTTCATTAAAATTCTAATAATATTCAATTTATTCTTAATATTTTAATTAATTATTATATATTTGATTAGTTATATAAAATTGAAATAGACCTATACATATATATATTGGTATGAGATTAAAACAACCTTTTTTTTTTCTTTTCTTTTCTCTTGTAATACATAGGGTAATTTAGAAAAGCTTTTTTCGAATTTTACCAGGATCTCTGGCGTTTTGGCGGGAATCCCTCTGCTCTGTCGACGGCCGTGGCTCTAGGGTTTCAGTTCGGAAACCTCCTTCAGCGTGTTTGGGGTCTGTTGCAGGCCTCTGGACAAGGATCTTTCGGTTTCCGGGAGGGCCCAATGGGGTCTCTTCCTGGTTCTCGCGAAGGAAAAAATACCTCTTATGCGGAGATTCTTCGAGAGACTCCTGCGTCTTCCTCTGCTGAAGCTCAACGCAGTGCCTTCCATCTGCTAGCCAAGAATGCGGGCAAGGGCTCTCCTGGGCACAGAATTAATGGTTGTCTCCCGCAATCTACATCAAGACCAAAAATTGTCATCGAACCAGAGCTGGTTGAAGACACGATAAACTACCGGACCACACATGATCTGATTTGCAAGTTCATGGGCATTCGACCCACCCCGCACTTTTTGCATTCCTGGGTGAGACAAAACTGGGAGCCAATCGGTGAGTACTCCTTATGGCCCATTAGCAATGGGTATTTCATTATTAGTTTTTCTTCCCTAATGGATAGAAACAGAGCATTTGAATCAGAGAAGAGGAGCCATGGCCCGGCAGGGTTATTTGTCCAGCCATGGAGAGCGGGTTTTGACCCTCGCATTGAACCCACGGCTGTCCCGGTTTGGATCCGGCTGTACGCGCTCCCGATGGAGTTTTGGGGTGAGCGGATTCTTGAATTGATAGGCAACTCTCTAGGTAGATTTTTGGGAGTTTCTAAGGATACCATCGAAGGAAATACTGCCGTTTATGCAAGAATTTGTGTAGAATTGGATATTAGTCAATCGCTACCAGCTGAGATGGAATTGGAGCTAGCAGGACATTCTTGGGTACAACAGCTAGACTATGAAGCCCTACCTTTCCGTTGTAGAGTCTGTCATTTGCATGGCCATTTGGCAAGGTTCTGGTCCAAATATCTTGAGCACCAATGCGGATGCTACACAGGGAATGTCAAATCGCTCCCGAGGAGGTAAGTCCACTTCGGCCAAGGAACCATCCGTCATTCCCACTCGGGTCCGAGGGCCGTAATGATGGCTTTGAACAGCGAGAAGAGGAGAAGAAACAAAAAGAGAAATGGTAAGGAGCAAGCTCTCCCCAAGCCAACAAATCGGTATGAAATCTTCAAATCTCTTGTGGATCAAGAAGACCAACCTATGGAAGGAGCAGATGGGATCCTTGAGGACAATATTATCCCTACTCATGCTCCTCCTTCCTCAACCCCTGTCCTTGAACAGGATTTTGATTCCTCTGAGACTTTGCACCATGAAAACCTTGGGACTCTGGTTATCCACGCCCCAGCCCAGCCCGTTATCAAAGATGTTTCTATGGGAATTGCAGAAAAGCTCAGAGAAAGACCAGCTCTTGGAATTTCACAGGTGGAGAAGAGATCGAAAAATAGTAATTCCCAAGGGGTGGGCAGGAAATCCAATAAGGATCTAATCGCAGTGCAAGGGGATAAGCTAATCAATGGAGGACTGGCAAGAACAATTGATTCGTATTGCTCCCAAGGTTTCCAATGATTATACAATCTTGGAATGTGAGGGGTTTAAACAGTAGAACCCATCAATCTGCTTGCTCAAAGACTTTTAGAAAGAAGTAAAACAGACTTTCTGCTCATTCAGGAAACAAAAATGTCATTAGACCTCATGAGTAAAACTGTCGGCCGAATCTGGAGGGGTGCTGGCCATATGGCAGTGGCTGCTCTTGGTGCCTCGGGAGGGATTGCTACTCTTTGGAATCCTTTGGCATGGATAGCAGTAGATCATATAGCCTGGAGAGGGGTCCTAACATCTCTTTTCAAGAATATAGTTACAGCTGAACAAGTCTTAATTACAAATTTTTATGGGGTACAGAATACCGAAGGTCAGCGGTCTCAATGGAAAGCTGTTCAAAACATGAGGTCCTCCCGGAAGATCTTGATTGGATTTTAGCTGGGGATTTCAATGCTAAATTATCCGCTAGAGATCAAGAAGGTGGCATCCCCTGTTCGGATACGGGGATAGGTCGTTTATTGCCCACGTTCGTGCCTTTAACCTTGTTGACATCAAAGGTCCTGGTACAAACTTTACATGGACTAATAAGAGAAGAGAGCCATACAATAGGAGGGTTAAGCTTGACAAGTTTTTGGTCTCGGAGGAAGCTTATGTTAGATGGAATATCAAATTCCAGATCTTGGAGGGCCCAGCTTTCGATCACTCTCCCATTTTGCTGGAGGGAGGGACTATGTCAGGAAAGTATTACAAACCTTTTAAATTTGAAAATTTTTGGTTGCAAAAAGAGGACCTACGAAGGAAAATTCCACAGTGGTGGAAAGAAGGCCGTCCCCCTTTTGGAACAGCTATGTTCAAAATTCACAAACAGCTTCTCTATGTTAAGAGTAAACTGAAACAGTGGAAGCAAACTAACAAATCTGATTTCCAGCTCCAACGGGCCCCCTTGCTGGATAGATGGAATGAGGTGCAAAAACAATTCAGAGAAGGAATTATTTCTGAGCATCTTAAATTTGAGGATGACGCCTTACGCAAAGCAGTTGAGGACATTGATAATCAAGAAGAGATCTATCGGAGACAGAGAGCCATAAATACTTGGCTATTAGAAGGAGACAGAAATACTAAATTTTTTCATCGTTCGCTCTGTGCTAGAAGGCAATTGAATAACATGGAGTTCCTCCAAGATGAGTTTGGAAATTCTTTTGACACTCTTCCTGACATGCACTCCATTTCTATGGAGTACTTCTCAAACCTCTTCAAGGAAAGTCTGCAGCATGATGTGGAAGCTCAAAATGAAGTCATTGACGGAATTCCCTCTATTATTTCTCATGAAGAGAATCAGTCCCTTCTTAAGCCCATAGATCGTGATGAACTCAAGAAGGTAGTCTTTGGGATGTGCACAGGAAAGTCGCCTGGCCCGGACGGTTTCCCTATTGAGTTCTTTCAGGCCTTCTGGGACATCCTGGAGGAGGACGTGTTGGTTGTCATTGAGGAATCCCGAATTAACAAAAGAATGCTCAAGGCTCTAAATCATACCTTTATCTCTTTAATTCCGAAAGGAGAGGGGGGGCTCTCATTTCTGATTTCAGACCTATTGCTCTATGTAATGTGATCTACAAAATTATTTCTAAACTTATGGCTGAAAGACTAAAACCCCTCCTTCAAAATTTAATTTCCCCTGAGCAAGGGGGTTTTGTTGAAGGAAGACAGATCTTGGATGGAGTGATCTTGGCTCAGGAGGCTATCCATTCTATGCATAATTTAGGTAACAAAGGAATGTTCATCAAATTGGATATGTCTAAGGCTTATGACAGAGTAGAGTGGGGTTTCTTGGTCAAGATGTTGGCAGCCTTTGGTTTTTCTCGGGACTGGATTGTCTGGGTCATGAGTTGTATCTCTACGCCTTCATACTCTGTTTTAATTAAGGGGCTTCCCTCGCCACCTTTTGGAGCCTCTCGGGGTCTCCGTCAAGGAGATCCCCGCTCTCCTTATCTCTTTCTTATCTTGGCTGAAGGTCTTGGCGGACTCTTCCTGAGAAGAAGACGTCAAGGACAGATTACAGGAATTAAAATCGGAGCCGAAGTTTTGACTCATTTACAGTTTGTGGATGATACGGGCTTGGTGGGAGTTGCCGACCTCAGAGAAGCAAGAGGAATCAAAGATACTCTTAACGTCTACCTTCGGGCTTCTAATCAAGCCATCAATGATTCAAAATCAAAAGTGGTCTTCTTCAACCTTGATCAAAGGTCGCAAGAGAGAGTTATGGAGATTCTGGGCTTCACTCGGACCTCCCTTCCTGTTGTTTATTTGGGGGTTCCTCTGCACTTTAAAAAACTGACAGCTGATTTCTGGAAGGACCTGCTAGATGGCATCAAAGAGAGAATGAATCATTGGTCTCATAGATGGTTAAGCTATGGGGGCCGATTAACTTTTTTGAAGTCTGTTATTCAGGCTATGCCTATTTACAAATTTTCAATTCTGGCCGCCCCTCCCTCAATCTGGAAAGAGTTGGACAAAGCGGCTAGAATTTTTCTTTGGGAAGGTGCCAATGGAGAGAGGAAATGGGCCTTGGTTGGTTGGGATAAGGTCACCCAGCCCAAGGAAAAAGGTGGGTTGGGCTTGAGAAGCTCCAAGTTTAACAATCGGGCCCTGGCTGGGAAATTGTACTCGGAGGTGGATTTCTAAGCCTTCGTCTCTCAGCGAGTAATCCTTTCTAGTAAATACTTGGTACTGTTCCTCCCAATGACTTGGGCCGCTATCCTCTGGAAGGTAATGGTTCTCTTGTGTGGCAGGCGCTCAAGCTTGGTTCTTGCATTATCAAAGATCAATTGTTCTGGAAAGTTGGGAGAGGGGAGAAGGTCCGGTTCTGGACTGACTCTTGGGATCAGCATCCTCCTATTCTTGCAGTGTTTCCCGATCTGCTTCCGCTAAAAATAGCTCTTGAAGACAAAGGCTGGATTCATATTCAGACCTACTTCACTACCAGCCCTCTGGGGGAATATAAGGTTAAAAAATTTAAGCGGCTGGGTGAATGGCCTATTCCAATCCCCCCGGAGCAGGCCCCAACTCTGGAAAAACTTTTGGCTGAAAGGTTTCTATCTGGGAGTGATGAGGAGGATGAGCTTGCTTGGGGCTTTGGGAACCTTGGGGTTTATTCTGTGAAGGAGGGCTATGCTTCGATCCTACCTGAGCCCCCCCACACTCTTTTCCTGTTCATGAATGGAGGAAGATTTGGCATCCCAAGGGTCGGCCGAAAGTGAACTTCTTTGCTTGGCAACTGATGCATAATGGTATTTTGACCTTTGACAACCTTAGAATTAGAGGCATCATTGTTCCTTCCCAGTGCGTTTTATGTTATAGGAATGAGGAAACTGTGAACCATCTTCTGTTTGATTGCTCTTTCACACAGCAGATTTGGCAACGTTGGTTCTCCCACTTTAAACTTCGAGTGCTTGGAGATCTCGTCCTGGACCAATTTATGGGAAAGTCTGGAAGAGAGGTAGATTTATTTCTAAAGCTCTTCGTACTGGCTGGGAGATCGGTTTCCTTTTTATTTGGTGGCAGGTTTGGTTGGAAAGAAATGCTCGTATTTTTCGTGAAACCTTCTCTTCGGTGGAGGGGATTTGGCAGATCATTTGGAGCAAAGTTGTGGAAACCGTTGCCATCTATGCTGAGAAGGAAAACCAACCTGCTTCTAGGCCTTTGAGTGGGAGAGGTGCTGATCTGGAGAGACAGGTAAGAAGTTGTTGGAAACCTCCCCCAGAAGGCTGGGTCAAAATCAATACTGATGGAGCTGCTAAAGGTAATCCGGGCAATGCTGGCAGTGGTGTTATTTGTCGTGATCATGCTGGGACTGTGCTATATTGGGAATTGCAAGGTCTGGGATATGCCACAAACAATGAAGCTGAGGCCTTTGCTATTAAATCTGCTTCCATCTGGGCCGTCAAGCATGGCCATAGAAAGATAATCATTGAGTCTGATTCTCAAATCTTGGTTGGTGCTCTTGATTGCATGCGGAACTTTGCCTTAAAAGCTTGGAGGCTCCGGATTTTGGTTGCCCAAATTTTAGAGCTTTGGAAAGAAATTGAGGATGTGATTCCTGTTTATGCTAGTAGATCTCTTAATAAAGCGGCCGATTTCCTTGCTAAGTTGGGTGCTGAGAGAGAGGTTGGGATTCATCTGCATAGCAATTTGCCTGTGGAGAATGTCGAGATCAGACAAGGCCTTGATCAATTCCTCGAAATAATGTGCAAAGTTTTTTTTGCTAAGGGTCCTTTTGTCGCGATTTCTCGACGTGTTGCTCCGTCGCGGTCGTTGGTTGGCTTCTGTCGCGATATCGCGACAGGTTGAGTCTTTGTAGTCTCCGGCTGGTTTCTGTCGCGATATCGCGACATGTCGCGTTATCGCGGGTCGCGATTCCGTGACATGTTGCGCTATCGCGACATGTCGCGTTATCGCGGGTCGCGATTCCGCGACATGTTGCGCTATCGCGACATGTCGCGTTATCGCGTGACGCGATCCCGCGTCTTGTTGCGATATCGCGACATGTCGCGATATCGCGACATGTCGCGTTTTCGCGCCTCGCGATTCCTCGACATGTTGCGATATCGCGACAGGTCCCGCCTTCCTGGCGTCTGGGTGGTTAACTGTCGCGTTTTCGCGACCTGTTGTGATGCTGCTTCTTTGAGTCTGGTTTTTGTCGCGATTTCGCGACGAGGTTGTGCCCTCCTGGTCTCTGGCGTTTTTCTTGCGCGATTTCGCGGCATGTTTGGCTCCTTTGCGACTGGGTGGTTTTCCGTCGCGATTTCGCGACCTTATTGAGGCTTGTTAGTTGCTTTCTTTTTCTGTCGCGATGTCGCGACGCTTTCTGCGGGAGGCTGTCGAGGGCCTTTCCTGTCGCGATTTCGCGACATGTCACGATTTCGCGACATGTCGCGTTATCGCGCCTGTTGGTGCCTTAGTGGCCGTGTTGGGTTTTCCTGTCGCGATTTCGCGACATGTCGCGGTTTCGCGACCTGTTGCTGTTTTGTGCCTTCCGTTCTCTGTGCCTTGCGGTTCTTAGCCTTGCCTTGGTGCGCCTTCCTTGTTGTTTTGCTTGTGGCTCTGGCTCGGGATGTGTTCTCTCCCGCTTGTATCTGGTTCTTGTTTTAATACAAGTTTTTCATTTTTTCAAAAAAAAAATACATAGGGTAATTTGTAACACCATTGGGTTTTTCCACTATAAACCTTGTCTTTTTGGGTTAGATGAAGTCAATGGGACCCCTAATCCTCGAGGGCATTTAATTGGGGCAACCAACCTACAAACACTCGATCGCTACCATCTAGCCTATCAACCTACAAACACTCGATCGCTACCATCTAGCCTATCAACCTACAAACACTCGATCGCTACCATCTAGCCTATCATCGTCTGGGTACGCCATGGTTTGAACCTTGAACCTCCCAAAAGAGCAGCCAAAACCCTAACCACTATGTTGTCTTTGTTGGACAAAATATTAAAGCAACCTTCATATTCATGAATATTATAATAATATTTACTTTACCTTTAAGCTTTTAACTAATTATTATATATATACTTCAGAAAACAAGGGATTGTACTCAGGTCCCCCACCCTTGACAAATCACAACTCTCTCCTTTAGATCTTGAAAGTTTACAAACATATTCAATTCTCTGTTGCTATAGCTAGATACCTACATTATTTTTCACTAAAAGTCTAAATTCTTGATTTTCATTTTCTAGATATTCTTCAATTTTCGGTGTGAATAGAGATATCTTAAAATTCAACATCCTTTTTGACATTTTCCTACAACAACATTCACAATACCAAAACTCCATCTCTACTATCTCTACATTGCATCTTAGTAGAGTAATATTTTCAAAACTTTGTGCTATCATAGTCCGCTTTACCAGATCTAGATTGTTTATTTCCTTCCTAAATCATAAGTGCAACCACAAGAATTGTAATAAATAGTTTATATGAAAACACATTAATGTTATAAAATAAAATAAAATATTACCAATAAAAATATTAAAGTAAATCATTATTTGATTCAAGCAATCAACATTTTATTTTCAACTTCAATTAAACTTATCACCTCCTCTAACCAAGGAAAAGAGAATTTAACTTTATGATCCTCAATTCAAATCTCTCTATTGGCTAGTCTATATGCACATTTGTTTCCTTCCCTTAACATGTGTAAACCTAATTTCTTCAAACTATGTAGCGAGACCTTCTATTTCCACATTTATCTCTTGTATTTTTCATGGAGTTTTTGATTTTATCAAAATTGTATTTATTACTATTAGTGAATCACCTTCCATCCATAATTTCTTCTACTTCATTTGTCTACATATATTTAACCCTTCTAAAGCCACCCAAGCTTTGGCTTCATTATTTATCTTTAATACACTATTGAAAGTGTAGTGAGATAAAATCTCTCCCCTATTATTTCTAATTATTCCTCCTCTCGTTGGTCCTATATTTCCTTTAGAATCTCAATTAAAATTCAACTTCACCAACTCCACTTCTAATGTTTTCCACTTTATTTATTTATTTTTGTTGGAGAACAATGGGTTGTTATACTAGAATAAATTTTTGAGTTCTAGTCTTCAAGGAAGGACTAACTACTAAGGAGTGAAAGCATGTAATATATACTTGAATATGTGTTGCTATGTATATTTTAAAACCTTTGTCACAATTCATTAAAATTAAATCTAAATCAAGAGAATGGGATCAACAAGTAGATTATGAAAATATCACAATTCGTTACCACAATTGTTATGAGACTGGACACACGGCAAGAGTTTGCAAATTGAAAACTATGAAGAAAGAGATAAAAAAATTTAACCATGAGATAAATTTCAAGATGAAGCAAAGAAATCATACAATAACAAAAGCTAGATCAGATCAAGTATATTCCACCCTGAAAGAAGAGGTAAAGAAATCCTATATATAGTATCATTTGGCAAGTTGGAATTAAAGGTGAAAAAGAAGATGTGGAGAGAAATCCTAAAATAAATCATCTTCATTTTCCTCAAGTAGTATAAAATCCTCTCTAGGTAATAAAAGTGAAAGGGGTGAAGATGTTATCCCTTGTACTTTAAGGTTTCAAGAGTAGCATAATAAAGAAATGAGGATGGAGGAAACCCATAACAATTTAGGTTTTTTAGGGAAAAATATGAATGTAATTGCTACATAACAGTATCCTTTCACTTTAGGGTTTCTAGGGCAACATAAATAATATTATGCTTTTGATATTATTCCTTGCATTTTAGATCCTTTAGAACAAGGTAGACCTAAAGATGACAAGTCTTACTATGAGCAATGTGAGAATATTGAAGATATTGATGAATATGAAAGTATTGTTGGAAATGAGAAAAGAGAGGAAGACCTAAGAAATAAAAACAAAGAGAAAAAGAAACCTAGAGTGATATTGATATGGAAAAACAAAAGCAAATATCACAAGTGCTAACAAGAAGTGGGGCTAAACCCACAAATAAAAAAAAAATAACAATGAAAATAATATCTTGGATTATTAGGGGAATGAATAAGAACCCTAAAAAAGGTATTAAAAAATTGTGAAGTTGTTATAGACAAGATATTTATAGATATAGAAGTTGGGAAATAAATATTTTAGTCATTTATGGTGTTGAATTTCATCTTGACAAAATATAAATATTGGAAGGCATCTGATATAAAAGGAGTTGATATGGAAACCTAGCATTTTGAGGAAGATGGAGAATATCTTTAATAGAAAGGTAAAGTTGTATATGCTTTATTTAACTTGTTAGAAATGTAATGAGAGCAATGTAACATTTTACTTTTGTAATGGGAGTGGCGCCCAATAGAAACCACACATAATTTATTTGAAAAAATATCTATATATATTTATTTAATTAATTATATATTTTTTAATTGACTATATGAAGTTCTTAAATTTCATTAGATCCACTATTAAATTCCTTAGATTTTAAGGAGAGATCAAGGTTTAAATTTTTCCAAGCAATACATACATAATAGGCAAACCAACTTTCAAGAGGAGAGCAAGATTCAAATTTTACCAATAAATAGATAAATAATAATCAAACCGAATTTAAAGGAAGATATGCAATACCAACATGTGATCATGTTGAATTACACCTGAAATTGTTTCAATATTATACAATTAAAAAAAAATTGGTTATATTAATTTTTGTATCGAGAGGGATACCATAATGGTAAGTTCTTGGGTTTTCATCCAAAGACCCAAGTTCAAACCTCGGTACAAGGGGACCAAGACCCCATATAAAAACCCATGCTTCACCCTAACATTTTTGTCCTAAGAGGGATATCGTAGTGGTAAGTTCTTAGGTTTTCATTGATGAGACCCAAGTTCAAACCCTAGTACAAGAGAATTGAAACCCTCATAAAATATCTTGCTTTACTCTAACATTTTAGTCATGTGAGGGATATCGTAGTGGTATATCTTTAGGTTTTCATTTAGAAGCCCTAAGTTCAAACCTCGATACGAGGGGACATGGACCCCTTGTAAAAATGCATGTTTAAACTCAAAATGTCTATATAGGACAACACAGTGGTTAGGGTTTTAGGATTTCTTTAGGGAGATCCAAGTTCAAACCTTGATAAGAGGGCATTAAAAATACTCATAAAATACCATGCTTTACCCTAACATTTTAGTCCCATGAGGCATATTGTAGTGGTATACCTTTGGGTTTTCATTAAGGAGACCCAAGTTCAAACCTCGGTATGAGAAGACTAGAATCCCTCGTAAAATCCTATGTTTTTAACTCAAAATGTTCACATAGGACAACACAATGGTAAGGGTTTTGGGTTTTCTTTAGGGAGACCCAAGTTTAAGCCATGATGTACCCAAAAAGGGATAGGTTGGTTTATAGCGATCGAGTATTTGTCGATCGACTATCCCAGTTCGATGCCTTGGAGGGTTGGGGTCCCATTGACTTTGTCTTACCTTACAAGCTAGGGTTTATATTGGTGATATTCAAGTTTGATCTGGTGTCCTACCCCATATTGAGCAAAGGTGTTACCTATTCCTCCATATATATAAAAAAAAAAATCACAAGTGGTACAAATGGGGACCACACTCCTAAGGGCACAAAGAGGGCCTCCTATCATATATTTTTTTGCAATCCTATCATGGTTACAATATATTATCAATCCTATATAGTCAATAAATAAAATTTGGTCATATGGAATTGAGATAAATTTTAAAACATAGGATAATATTATTCCACTTATAGTGATTTTACAACTTAGCTATCATACATGTATTACTAAAAAATATTGAAACATAGGTCTCCTTTAAAGTTAAAGAATTTAATCAATTCAGCTAATAATATTTAATAATATATATGTGTGTGTGTGTGTGTACGTGTTATATATATATATATATATATATATATATATATATATATATATATATATATAGTTTTTTCTTTTTTGGATAATAAGGGGTTGTACTCGAGTCCCCCACCCTTGACAAATTATAACTCTCTTCTTTAGAGCTTGAGAGTTTACAAATAGATTCACTTCTCATTTCAATTGAGATGCTATAACTAGAAACCTACATCATTTTACATAAAATGTTTGAATTTTTTATTTTCAATTTTTGAATCTTTTCAATTTTTTGTGTGAATACAAAGATTCTAGAATTTAATATCCTTCTTGACATTTTTCTATAGCAGCCTTCACAATACTAAAACCTCACCTCTACTATCTATGCATTGCATCTTAGTGGAGTAATATTTCCAAAACATCGCACTATCATAGTCCGCTTTACCAAATCTGGATTGCTAATTTCCTTCCTGAAACACAAGTGCAACCACAAAAATTATAAATAATAGTTTATATGAAAACACATTAATGTTACAAAATAAAACAAATATTACCAATAGAAAACATTAAAGTAAATCTTAATCATTTTTTGATAAAAGTAATTAACATTTTCTTGTCAACTAAATATACTATTTCCTCTAACCATAGAAAAAAGAATTTAACTTCATGATCCTAAATTAAAACCCCTTTATTGGCTAGCCTATCTGCACATTTATTTCTTTCCCTTAATGTATGTGTAAACTTGATTTCTTCAAACTTTATAGCAAGGTCTACTTCCACAATTATCTCTTGTATGTTCCATGGAACCTTTGCTTTCTATAAAATTGCATTTATTATTATTATTGAATCACCTTCCATCTATACTTTGTTCCATTTCATTTGTTTGTATATTTTTAACCCTTCTAAAGTCACCCAAGCTTTAGCTTCATTTTTTACCTTAAGCCCACTATTTAAAGCATAATAAGACAAAATATTTCCATTATTTCTAATTATTCCTCCTCCTCCTCCTCGACCTGGATTTCCTTTAAAATCTCCATCAAAATTCAATTTGATCAACTCCACATCTGATGGTTTCCACTTTATATTCTTTGCCTTCTTTTTGTTTCTCCAATACCCAATATCATGATTCCATTTGATGACTTTACTCCATCTATCAAGGCTCTTTACTTCCAGACTAGGAATTGGGTGAGTTGATAGGGTTGGATTAGATTCCTCCATGGCTAAACATATATTCATTTTCATTACCTATAAAATACTTGCCTTTCCTTTAAATAGTTTTCTATTCCTTTCTAACCATATAGTCCAAAGTATTGTATCTTTTGATATATCCCAGATTGTCTATAAAGCATCACTTTTAAAAGTGTGCTCTGCCATTACTTTAAATATTCTTCAATTTTGCCATTCATCACCATGTATTTACCAAATATATTAAGAATCTATTGCCATAGTTTTTAGACTATTGAGCAAGTCCCAAGAGATGGTCTATACTCTCATTCTCATTTTTACAAAGAACACATTGTGAGAGACCATGAAAACCCCTTTTCATAAGGTTATCCCAGGATAAAATTCTTCTATGACCTACTAGCCAAATAAACATTTTGATTTTAGGAATACTTGGGCTATCCCAAATATCTCTCCATATTCTTGCAATATTCATATTTTGTTGCTGCTTTACATTATATCCACTTCTTGTTGTGTATTATCCTAATCTATTCAACTCCTAAATCAATTTATCCTTGGCACACTTGGGAATAATCATAGTTTTTATCTTTCTATTCAACTGCCTCCTAGCATCAATATCTTGTATACTTGTAAAAAAATCTTCTTTCCATTTGTATCTTCCTTCCCGATCCTTGTACAAAATGTTTAAAACCCTATAACCATATTTGTCTTGAAGTAACTCATCCAAGGTTTCAAAATTAGATCTAGATTGAGTGGTTTTTTATCACACCAAGTATCTATCCAAATAGAAATTTTTTCTCCAATTCCCACCACCCATATTAAACCTTTAATCATTATATCAATAGATTTTTTTAAACCATTCCAAATTGCAAAACCATTTGGTAGAGAGAATGTAGTAAATATTAATCTTGGATCATTGGGCTCAACATACTTAGAAGAATTATTTCCCATTGTCTTTGACTCTTTTCATACAATATCCATATTATTGTTCCCTAAGATCTAAATTTTTATTTGTAAGAACTCTTAAACCGAGACCTCCCCCAATTTTATCATCACACACCTTGCTCTATTTTATCAAAGGAATTTTCCTCTTATCATGTAATCCTAACCACAAAAGGATCACATAATATAGATTAAAAAAATTTCTATTGTTTTTGGCATAGTATAAAATGACATATAATATGTTGGAATGGCCTGTAAAATTGACTCTTCCTGCCAATGATAACCATATACCTTTACATGCTAGTAGTTTATTATGAAGTTTAGTTATAACTAAATTCTATAATTCTATCCTCATTCTCCCCTCAAATAAAGGCATCCTTAGATAAGTTGTTGGTAAATTTACCTCCTCCATTTGAAGTAACCTATAAATTCTTGCTTTGATTTTAGTTGGAGTGTTTAGGAAGTAAATTTTGGATTTTGTCCTATTAACTTTTTGTCCTAATGCTATTCTTTTAATAAGTTATTCCAAGCTCTATCATAATTTATCCTTGCCCTTCAAAAAAGGATTGTATCATCTACAAATTGTTGATGGATGATATTATCGATGTTATTACTAGCCTTAAGTCCACTCATAAGCCCATATTTGTTAGCCTTATTCAAGTTCCTACCCAAAATGTCTCCCATAATAATGAACAAATATAGTGATAAAGGATCTCCCTCTCTAAGCCCTCTCTTGGATTTAAATGATTTTGTTACTAACCTATTGACCAACATTGAATATGAAACTGTAACAACACAAGCTTTAAGATCATTGCTTTCTCTTTTCTTAAAGCTATTGAATGTATAACTTCATGAGCTACTATGATCCTGCCCAAAATTTGTCTCCCTTTCACAAATCCTCCTTGCTATTCTAAAATAATTTTGTCTAAAATTGGTCTTAATAAATTTACCATCACTTTGGAGATAACTATATATGCCATATTACATAGGCTTATGTGTATAAATGAATCAAACATCCTTCTTTTTGGAATTGGGGTAATATATGTCACATTTATTTTATAAGGTATGTATTGTTTTACCCTAGGTTGTTCCATTTCCACCAATAAAGAATCCTTCACTATATCCCAGTTATGTTGGTAAAATGTTGCAAAGAACCCATATGGACTTGGGGATTTATCTTTATTAAAATATACAAGAGCTAAATGAACTTCTAGATTAATAGGCTCCATCAGTTTCCTATTGTCTTCATTCATTATAACTAAAGGTACTTCTTGAAGAAGTTTATTATTACGAACTTTAGACTCCTATGATCCTAGAATATTATTTTAAAAAGACCTTGTATCATTTCTAATTTCACTCTCGTCTTCATTAAAAACCTCATCATTGATTTAATTCTACTAACTCTAGATGTTTTTCTTTGTACTATAGTCATCCTATGAAAAACTTTTGTATTTTTCTCCTTCTTTTAACCAAGTCTGTCTTGATTTTAATCTGCAAAATTTCTCTTACTCAAAATATTATAATATTCACTAAGCAATTCCATTTCCTTTGAGCTTGGATTATTATGATCACCTTTTTGGAATTTTTAAAGTTTATCTTCTAGTTCTTATTTCTTCTCAAAAATATTTCCAAAAGTGTTATTTTTCTATTCATTTAATCTAAATGTCATTGATTTAATTTGTTTTGGAAGTGCGTACAACCCACCATTTCTTGAAGAATTCCACGTTTATGCGATCATATCAACAAATTGAGGATGTTCTTACCACATCTTCTCATATTTAAAATATGATATTTTTTGAATTCACTTACCACCATTTTAACTCTTATTTTCTAGTGATCTAAACCAATCCTTGTTAAGATATTAATTTTTAGCACAAGTTCCTTCATCTAGCCAACGATCTAAGAGTATGCATCTATCTAATTTTTTTCTATTAGGATTTGGCCTATCCTATTATTGATCCATGTATAGTTTTCTTCTTCAAACTCAACCTCCCAAAGATTAGTGGTTTGAATAAAAGTTGAGAAATCTCTCATACTTTGGGTTAATTTCCTATTTTCCCCAAAAATTTCACCCAACTTGGTTATGGCATTAAAATCTCCTTTGATCATGAATCAAGTTTCTTGGTCTATACTTCTCATAAAGGCTTCAATCCCAATCTAAAATTATGCTCTACCTAACTGAGTTATAGTTCCATAGACATTGATAAGGATGAAATGAATATCTACGAAGTAGCATGTGAATAAAGAGGCTAAACAATACCTAGTTTTTTGAATGGTTATACAGGAGGTTCTAATAGGATTCCAACAAGTTATAATTTCCCTTGTTGCTCCTTCAGTATCCACAACATCCCATTCACATATCACCCATATTGCTTTCATAGTTTTTGGAAATTCTTTTGTTATTTTAGTTTCTTTGATACAAATAAAATTAGGCTTATTCCTTAAATAGAGGTCCCTGATACACCTCTGCTTTGAGGGTGTATTAGTACCCCTTATATTCCATGAGATGATAATCATGTCTCATTAGGGTCTATTGGCCTCGTCACTAATTACCAACATCAATTTATTGTTTGGTAAAGAGAATTTCAACCAACTTAGTTTGTGTTCCTTTCTCTATGTTTGCTCTTGCTTCCCTATATCTAGATTGATAATTTGAGGGTTTTTCTCTTTTTTCCTTGCCTGTATCAGGAATAGGTCTTATTATTATATTCCTCAATATTCTTTCACAACTTTGTTTTCATTAGATTTATTCTTGTTGGAATATATTACATTATTATGTTTATTACTAATGTACCTTCATGGGTACATCTTTATATTAGGATTCTATTAGGAGTTAAGTACTTTATTAAAGCAATGTAATAAGTACACAAGTGTTATAATGTGAAATGATGTAAATGTGCATGCAGTCCACATGTACGTGAGTACTTAGAATAGAATAGTGAGGTGTCATAGGAATATTGAAGGCAAAGAGTTGCATCTCATTATAAATAGGTCTTCATAGAATAGAAGTGAGAGAGGTTTTTAGAGTGCATAGGGTAGATTAGTAGTAGTCACGATGTAGAGCATTTTTGTAAAATGGAGAGGTAGTTACCTCCATTATATGCTATTATATATTTTCATGATATTTATTATATGAGCATTTCTTGAGCATTGTAACAAGTTTTTTATCATATTTTCATGCATGTTAGATTACCAGTATCATAGTTATAACATTGCATGCTTATTTCTTTAATTGTGGCTTCATTTCCTTTAAGTTTAAAGCTTCAAAATCTAACAATGGTATTAGAGCCACAAGGGATCACTATTGCTACTATAACACCCATCTGAGTTCCCATTCTTTCCCCTGACTGCATCTTTGTAAACCGGACCCATCACTATGCTCCGTTGTATGCAAACGTTGTTACAAGGAATTGTTTGATAGAAGGAGCACTAGGTAGATTGATAGAAAATAAAGAGTCACATGATAGATTGAGAAGAGATTGTAAATCTCATTTTTAGATTTCTAGAATTGTTCTTAGCTAGAGTTTTTCCATAGAGTTGCAAAAACTTGTGAAGACTATAAATCAACATTGCATCCACTAGATTGGCAATCCAACTAGTGAAGATCGTTTTCTATAGATCTATAGAAATTTATATTATCTTTATCTAATACTTTTTTGTGGAAGAAAGGATATTCAATCAAGTTGTAAAGCTTCCTACAAAGATCTATGAAGAATATCTTCTTGGGAATCAATCTGGTACCTAAAGCAACTAGTTGCATATTGAAGATTTGGAGGCTTGAGAAAAAGACTCCATTATAAGATTTGTGGATTGAAGACTCCAAGTTGGATATTGAGGAGAAATCTAGTGGCCAAGGAAGCCATATTGGAGATTGTAAATCTAGGAAGGAGTTCCTAGAAATAAGACCTCATTGAAGATAGAATAGACTCTTAGAGAGCGTCTTGGTGAAGATTGGATATAGGAGATATCCATTGAAGACTAAAGCTTCACATTGAAGAAGAGACCCATAGAAGGTCCTATTGAAGAATATCCATAGTTCAAGATTGAAGACCTTGGAGAGGTCTCAAGAACGTACAAGGAAAAGGCTTGCAGAGCCTTAATGGAATATCTCTTAGAAGAACTCATTGGAGAAATTGGGAGAATTATCACCATCCGACAACAAGCCCAAGGGAGAAGGATTTGGCAAGGAGATTGTCAAATTTTGAAGTAGTTTGGAGAAGATCTCAAATTTTTCAAGAATATCTAGCTTGAAGTTAGAATTTGACAAGAGTAAGGAGATAGAAAAACCACCAAATATGAGATATTTAGGGATTGTCATTGAAGGTTTCTTCATAAATATCTCAACTATGATTTGGAGAAGTTTCCTACAAAAATTTTAAGATTCAAGGGTAGTGTTAGAGCAAATTTTTTGAATGCTTTACAATTTGATATTTTTCATATTTGAGGATAGAAAAAGGCAGCAATTTGGGCAGCATTAGTAGTTTCTAAAGTTTAGATTTTAGTGATGTATCCAGAAGGAGCATTTGGGCCACCAAATCACAGTTTTGGGCAGCAAATTAGTGGAGTGTTAAAGCTGCAAAAAGGTGTGCAATAGAGCTAGTATTTGAATAGCTTAGAATAGCTACAATATTATCTTCAAAAAGATAGTATTTAGGTGATTTGAATCACCATCATCTACAAAGGTAGAGAGGTATGCAATATAGGTGCAAAATTTCATGAGTTGAGATTTTATATTTGGTTATTTTATATAGTTTATTAAGCACTAGTTTCAATGTTTAAAGGTTGCATAAATAGTTTTAGATTTGAAGTCTTCAAGGTAGTGCAGAAATTATAATCTTCAAGGTTTAACCTGCATAAGAAAATAGAAGTTAGATATATTTCAAGATAAATAAAAATATCAACATTCTATTGGTCATTCTAAGTAAGAGAAGACTCTATAGCTTTGCATTTACTATAGTGCAAAAATAATATTGGAAAGCTTGGATTATCAAGTGTGAAAGTAACCAAGCAGGAGGAATATTTCCTAAGGTTGAAAGGTAACATTAACTATAGTTTCATCTTAGCATTTCAAGAAGCTAAGAGATATGGTCTAAGAGCATAGGGGGGCAAACATTTACACCATATCTTTCTACGTTTGCATTGCATCCCATTAGAGCCACTCAAAGTGAAGTATCTCCAAGGTGAAGGGAGATATCTTGGACATCATCTACCTGCATTTTATCTACTCAAATCAAGAAGTCATTAATAGTAAGGTGAAGTAAGAGATTACTTTTTAGACTTCTAATAGTACATATCCATTGAAGGATCATTGAGGTAGGAGAATCTAATAGTAAAGGACATCTGACAGTATAAGGTACGTTGAAAAGTCTTAGAAGACAACGCAAGGTACCTAAAGTATTCAACAAATTTTAGTAGAGGCAACATAGGGATCATAGTTGTGAAGACATTGTAGTATTATGTACATGAACTTACACTAGGAGTTATATTGGCACCAAGTCTAGCCACCATTTTACCCATGCAATCACACAACTTGCACCATTGCAAAGGTTCATCTAACTTGGATATCCAACATGGAAGATATCTCAAATTGCAAGGCAGACGTAGCAATTCAAATAGAAGATACAACGACCATCACACAATGTGAACAACAAGGAAGATTTAGTTTCAAGAAGGTTTAGTTTTGGAGGAGAATACTCATCATCTGAAGCCACCTCATAGCCTTGCTCAACACTCATTCAAAGCATTGGAAGAGCAACCACTTCTACCATAGAAGCATTGGAGAATAACCATCATTCTCCTATCAAAGAAGCATTGGAAGAGGAACAAGAAGGGCAAAAAACAAGCATTGGAATAGCCTACATCATTTAGGAAAAAATATGTGAACTACTTGCACCATGTGGGAGAAGAAATTGCATGCATTCGCCACGACATTAAGGAAAACTCAAGAATCCTTGGGCATTATTCATGTAGTGCTTCTGAAGAAGCATCATTTGTAGGTCAGAGACATTGAAGGAATCTATAACCTTACCTGATGCCACTTGTCATTCAACATTGGAATAAGGGGAGTTAAAAAAAATTTGGAGCATCAAAATAACACTATCACCACTTGGCATTTCCTATAGCTTACTATAAAATATACCCTCAAAGAGAAGTGTTTGTATAGCAATCATAAAGAGCGGCATCCATAAGAAGCTTGAGGTAAAAATATTAAGTGCATTTAAGTCTTAAAGTGACCAAGAAATTTAAGGTGAATAATCAAGAAATTCATCAAGTACTCATGCCAGCACAACTTCGTCCAAGAGAAGCACACAATAGAGATTAGAGTTTCTAAACCAAGTTACAATGTGAAAGAACACGTCCATAGTGAGATAGTAGCTTGAATATTAAGCAAATGATGACATAGAGAGATCAATTGTTACCTAAAATGAAGTAAAGCAAAGCATGATTCATCGAGGAGAGTAGATACTCATAGGCCAAACATCAATGTGAAAGAAGCACGCGTAGGTCTGAATTAGACATTGGAGGAAGCACACATACCAATGAAGAAGGAAGGAATGACTTTACATTGCATCTTGGAGTTGATAAGAAGTCAACCATCACTAAGTCGTAGAAGGTCAAATCAATTTCAAAGAGCTTGCAAGGTTGAAGGAAAGGTAAGATTTATATTGCAAGTTTATAAGGTTGTAAAATCAACTTATACTAGAGATATTAAAATATAGGAGCAATAAGGTGTTAATCTCTAGATTGTTTATCTTGGAAAACAAGTTGAAATTAGAAGCATTTGAATCATTATTGTTATTGCTTCAAATATATTTGCAAATTTTAAAACCAAGGAGTTATAAGATAAGTTGAATTTAATTTGCAAACATATATTTATTCTTAATCTCTAACTAGGGAGATAAAAATAGTCCTACTTCAAATTGAATTCCTAGAAATTTAGAAACTACAAGGTTTGAAAGAAGTCAAAAATTAGTTGAGAAAATTATTCTAGTCTCATATTCAAATTGAAGAGACATAGAAAATACAACCTAGATATCTCAAAGATACAATATTATTATTATTTGCAATTGCATTTAAGCTTTCTACAAGTGAAGATAAATAGTTGAATCTTGTTCTAAACTTGTTATCACATTAGTAATGAGACAAAAGGATTTTAACTCAAAACTAGAAAGCTAAGTATACTGTCGAGTTCCTTAATCACTCAATCCTTTACAAGATAAAATGGATACTTTTACAAACATAGAGAAGTTTTTTGGATTCTATAAATTAAAGAAGAATATTTAATAATCCTACTAGGGAGTTATAAGATAGACTACCTCAAAGGATATATTTAGAAAATTCACAAAATATTAAAGAGATAGAGCTCCATTGGTTAATCATTGCTCACAAAATTAACCACTATCCTAAGAAAAAGAGGATTAAAATGTCAACCTCAAAGAATACAGTAATCAAGGATATGAATAACACTATTAGAAAGGATAAGGCAAGTGTTATAAAATATGGAATCAAGAATCTACTGGACAAAACCAAGAACTTAGATCTCATTTCAAGATCAATCTATAGTGAAGTGCTAAAAGAGAATTTTACTACCATGGAATTTTATCTTCATGCTAGGCTTATTGAAGCAATTGATAATGAAAAGAAAGATATTTTAGTTCCTTTGGAGTTTAGGAGCATTCTATATATGGCTTTACTTTCATTTAAAAATAAAAAAGAAGAGGTTGCAAAGCAATAGAAAATAATTGAACTTTTGAAAGTGAAAACTAAGATAGATGAATCATTCGTAGAGAAAATGTTTCAGGAATCATGTAGTATTAATACTTCAAGTTCTACTAACTCAAAAGTGTATCATGATTCCTTGAGTATTTTTTCAGAAGTCTCGGAACATAGCAAGGATAGTAATGAAAAGGACAAAGGCAAAGAGAAAATATTCTTGCAGGAATTAGGTGACAGTACAACAACATATGAGAGTATAGAAATTGGACCTAAAGACAAGAAAGAAGAATAAGAAGAATCATATCCAGGAGGAATATAGTGCAAGGTAAATTAAAGATATTAAGTAATATCCTCATCAAGTTGGAGAATATGCAAGAGAAAGATCCCTATTGAAGACTAAAGTCTTCAAAAACCCAAATAATGTAATACAAGGGGGTGTTGGAATATATTACATTATTTGGTTTATTACTAATGTACCTTCATGGGTACGTATTTAGATTAGGAGTGTATTAGGAGTTAGGTATTTTATTAAAACATTGTGATAAGTGCAAAAGTGATATAATGTGAAATGATATAAATGTGAATGCAGTCCACATGTGCATGAGTCCTTAGAATAGAATAGTGAGGTGTCAAGAATATTGAAGGCAAAGAGTTACATCTCATTATAAATAGGCCTTCATAGAATAGAAGTGAGAGAGGTTTTTGGAGTGCATAGGGTAGATTAGTAGTTATCACAAATGTAGAGCATTTTTGTAAAATAGAGAGCTAGTTACCTCCATTATATGCCATTGTATATTTTCATGAGATTTCTTATATGAGCATTTCTTGAGCATTGTAACAAGTTTTCTATCATATTTTCATGCATGTTAGATTGCCAGTATCATATTTATAACATTGCATTCTTATTTATTTAATTATGGTTTCATTTCCTTTAAGTTTAAAGCTTAAAAAGCTAACAATCCTTTCTTGGATCTACTACATAAACTTTTGATTTGTCCTGCTCATTTTTTGGTATTTCCTTATTTCTCTTAAATGGTGCATGGTACTTAAAGAGTCTTCAAAATCTAATGAGACACATTCCTTAGGTTCATCAAGAATGTTTATCTCTAAATCAAGATCATACTGAATAAATGGTTCCTTATTAATATGTTCAACCTATTGTATCATGTCCTCTAAGTTTTGATCTACTTTTTTATAGGCTAAAGCCTCAAAAGAGTTGGTATTTCTTCTAATGTCCTTCCTTATTGGTCTCCACTATTTATTTTCTTTCATTTTTCTAGATCTATTTTTTGGAAGTTGAAAACCATCTTCATCCATATCCATTTGTAAGTTTCTCTTGCGATTTTCTACATATAATTCTATCGAGCTCTTCTTAGGGAATGATCTCTCAATATACCCCACCTCATGACATATTCTACATATTAAAGATATGTTTTCATAATCTATGGTTTGGGTCCACATCTTATCCCTATACTTAATAACGATTGGTTTTGGTAAAGTTTTACTTATATTAATCATGACTAATATTCGAGCATAAATACTGAAGAATCCATCTTTCATAGTATCTAAAATCTCATGGAATTCTTCTATAGTGTTGCATATTGCCTTGAAGGTATCTATTTCCAAAAATTCAATGGGAAACCCATACATCGTAACCCAAACTAGTACTAGGGATAGATTTACATTTTCAAGTGAAAAGCCTTCATACCAATGGGTAAGGAAGAGTCTTACTCTTCCCATAAACCAAGGACCCCATTTTAGGATTCTATCTCTTTCTTCCCTAGAATAAAAAATGGCTAGGAAGAAACTTTTGGGAAGAAATAATAAAATCACTCCTGGAGATCTCCAACTCATATCAATCCATTTTCTCAAGACTGAAGCCCCTAACCTATACCATTAAATTTACCAAAAACTGCCTTATCTTGGAGCAACGAGGATTGGTCCTTTGTGGTGTGCTCAATAACCTCTACCACAAGGGATGATTATAAGGATTTAGCAATAAATCGATCAATGGAAATGAAACTAAACTCAAAATCTATTGAAATTAATAGAAGATCCTATAGCAAATATAATACTTGATAAAAAATCTATAATAATTTGCATGCAAAATTTCTAAGATAAAGAAGGAAAAGGAAAAATTAGCTAAAACATTATATGCCCAGATAGAATTTCTTGCTTCACTAAAGTCCTAGCCTTTCATTGATCCTCCTATCATCCAAACTCTAACTGACAAATAGTTGCAATTTTATTTTTCATGATTTGAAAAATCGTCATTGCCCTTGTTCTGGCTAGTTGACTTCATAGGGTCATATCTACCTCAATATTTTTTGCATTTCTTTATATGACCACTCATTCTAAAGCTATTCAAATTTCGTACAAGTTGGTTCAAGAATCAATTGAATCAAATAACCCTTTGTGAAGATATATATATATATATATATATATATATATATATATATATATTGCTTGATAATAAGGGGTTGTACTCGGGTCCCCCACCCTTGACAAATTACATCTCTCTTATTTAGAGCTTGAGAGTTTACAAATAGATACATTTCTCATCTCAATTGAGATGCTATAGCTAGAAACCTACATCATTTTACATAAAATGTCTGAATTCTTGATTTTCATTTTCTAGATCTTTTCAAATCTTTGTTTGAATATAATCACTCTAGAATTTAGCATCTTTCTTGACATTTTCCTATAGCAGCCTTCACAATGCCAAAACTTCACCTCTACTATCTATGCCTTGCATCTTAGTAGAGTAATATTTCCAAAACATCGCACTATCATAGTCTACTTTACCAAATTTGGATTGCTAGTTTCCTTCCTAAAACACAAGTGCAACCACAAAAATTATAATAAATATTCTAAATGAAAACACATTATTGTTACAAAATAAAACAAAAATTACCAATGGAAAATATTAAAGTAAAACTTAATCATTAATTTATTTAGACAATCAACATTTTTTGTCAGCTTCAACTAAACTTTCTACTTCCTCTAACCATGGAAAGGAGAATTTAACTTCACGATCCTCAATCAAAACCCCTCTATTGGCTAGCTTATATGCACATTTGTTTCCTTCCCTTAATATATGTGTAAACCTGATTTCTTCAAACTCTTTAGCAAGATTTTGAATTTCCACAATTATCTCTTGTATGTTCCATGGAGCCTTTGCTTTCCTCAAAATTGCATTTATTACTATGAGAGAATCGTCTTCCATCTCCTCAAAATTGCATTTATTACTATGATAGAATCGTTTTCCATCCATACTCTATTCCATTTTATTTATTTATATATTTTTAACCCTTCTAAAGTTGCCCAAGCTTTAGCTTCATTATTTGTCTTAAATCCAATATTGAAAGCATAATGAGACAAAATCTCTCCTCTATTATTTATAATTATTCCTCCTCCTACTAGTCCTGGATTTCCTTTAGATGCTCCATAAAAATTCAATTTAACCCACTCCATATCTGGTGGTTTCCACTTTATATGCTTTACCTTATTTTTTCTTCTCCTGTACCCAACATCATAATTCCATTTAATGGCTTGACTCCATCTATCAAGACTCTCTGCTTCCAAATTAGGAATTGGGTAAGTTGATAGAGATGGTTTAGACTTCTCTATGGCTAATCATATCTTCTTTTTTATTACCTCTAAACTACTTTCCTTTCCTTTAAATATTCTTCCATTTATTTATATCCATACAATCCAAAGTATTGTATCTTTTGATATATCCCATATTGTCTGTACAGCCTCACTTTTATAAGTGCTCTGCCATTGATTTAACCAATATTCAATTATGATATTCATCACCATGCATTTACCAAACATATTAAGAATTCATTGCCATAGATTCTAAACTATTGAGCAATGTCCCAAGAGATGGTCAATACTCTCCTCCTCTTTATTACAGAAAACACGTTGAGAGGGGCCATGAAAACCCCTTTTCATAAGGTTATCCTAGGATAAACTTCTTCTATGACCTACTAGTCAAACAAACATTTTGACTTTAAGAATGCTTGGGCTATTCCAAATATCTATCCAAATTCTAGTGATATTATTATTATGTTGGTGTTAAACATTATATCCCCTTATTTTTGTGTATTCTCCTGAGCTATTCAACTCCCAAATCAATTTATCCTTGGCACCCCTCAAAATAATCATAGTTGTTATCTTTCTACTCAATTGCCTCCTAGCATCAATGTCTTGTATACTTATAAAATAATCTTCTTTTCATTTGTATCTTCCTTCTCGATCCTTGTACAAAACATTTGAAACCCTATCACCGTATTTGTCTTGAAGCAATCTCATCCAAGGTTTCAAAACTGGATCTAAATTAAGTGGTTTTTTATCACACCAAGTATCCATCCAAATAGAAATTTTTTCTCAAATTTCCACCACCATCTTAAACCTTTAATCATAAGATCAATAGATTTTTTAAAACCATTCCAAAGAGCAGAACCATTTGGGAGAGAGAATGCAGTTTATATTAAACTTGGGTCATTGGGATCAACATACTTAGAAAATTTCTTGCCCATTGTCTTTGACTCTCTTTGTACAATCTCTAGATAAATTTTTCTCTAAGAGCTAAGTTTGCATATGTAAGAGTTGTTAAACCAAGACCTCCCCTAGGTTTGTCATCACACAACTTGCTCCATTTCACCAAAGAAATTTTCCTTTTATCATGTAAACCTAACCATAAAAAGGATCGCATAATAAATATTAAACTTATTTCAACTAATTTTAGCATAGAAAACAATGACATATAATATGTTGGAATGGCTTGTAAGACCGACTTAATTAACTGCACTCTTCCTGCTAACGATAACCATCTACCTTTCCAAGGTGGAAGTTTATTTTTAACTTTACTAGTAACTAGATTCCATAAATCTATCCTCATTATCCCCTCAAATAAAGGCATCCCTATATAAATTTTTGGCAAATTTGCCTCCTCCATTTGAAGCAACCTACAAATTCTTGCTTTAATATTAGGAGTGTTAAAGAAGTAAATTTTGGATTTAGTCCTATTAATTTTTTGCCCTGAAGCTCTTTTGTACTCTTTTAAAAAGTTATTCAAAGCTCTGGCCTCATTTATCCTTGCCCTTCCAAAAAGGGTTGTCTCATCTACAAACTGTTGATGGGTGATGTTATCAATGTTATTACTAACCTTTAGTCCATTAATAAACCCATCTTTTTAAGTCTTCTTTAAGTTCCTACTCAAAACTTTTGCCATAATAATGAACAAATAAGGAGATAGAGGATCTCCTTGTATAAGGCCTCTCTTGGCTTTAAAATATTCTATCACTAACCCATTGACCAACATTGAATAACAAACTGTAGAGACACAAGTTTTAATCCATCTAACCCATTTCTTCCCAAAACCAAACTTATCTAAAACTACAAAAAAAAAAATCCCATTTAACCCTATCATAGGTTTTACTCATATCAAGTTTTAAGATCATAGCTTTCTCTTTTCTTGAAGTTTTTGAATGTATAACTTCATGAGCTACTATTATCCCATCTAGAATTTGTCTCTCTTTCACAAATCCTCCTTGCTCTTCTAAAATAATTTTGTCTAACAATGACCTTAATCTATTTGCCATCACTTTGTCAATAATCTTATATGCCATATTACATAGGCTTATGGGTCTAAAAGAATCAAACAATTCAGCATCCTTCTTTTTTGGAATTAGGATAAGATAAGTTGCATTTATTTTATAAGGAATGTATTGCTTTACCCTAGACTGTTCCACATCCACCAATAAAGAATCATTTTCTATATCCCAATTATGTTGGTAAAAAGTTGTAGAGAGCCCATCTAGACTTGGGGATTTATCCTTATTAAAAGAGAAAAGAGCTAAATGAACTTCTTCTAGAGTAATAGGCTCCATCAGTTTCCTATTGTCTTCATTTGTTATAACTGAAGGAACATCTTGAAGAAGTTTATCATTAAGAACTTTGGTTCCTCTAAACCTAGAATATTTTGATAAAACGACTTTGCCTCTTTTCTAATTTCACTCCGATATTCAATCCAAACCCCTTCTATTGATTTAATTCTATTAATTCTAGAAGATGATCTTTGTACTATAGCCATGTTATGAAAATACTTTGTATTTTTATCTCCTTTTAACCAAGTCTATCTTGATTTTAATCTCCAGAATTTATCTTCCTTACTCAAAATATTATGATATTCACTAAGCAACTCCCTTTCCTCTAAGCTTGTATTATTTTCATCACCTTTTTCGAATTTTGAAAGTTTATCTTTTAGTTCTTATTTCTTCTCAAAAATGTTTCCAAAGGTGTTCTTGTTCCATTCTTTTAATCTAGATGTCATAGCTTTAATTTGTTTTGGAAGAGCATACAACCCACCATTACCTAAAGAATTCCATGTTTGAGCTATCATATCAACAAATTGAGGATGGTCTTCCCACATCTGCTCATATTTAAAATATGATATTCTTTTGAATTCACTTACCACCATTTTAACTCTTATTGTCCAATGATCTGAATCAATCCTTGTTAAGGTATTAATTTTAGCATAAGCTTCTTCATCGATCCAATGATCTAAGAGAATGCATCTATCTAATTTTTTTGCTATTAGGTTCTGGCCTTTCTTGTTGTTGGTCCAAGTATAGTTGTCTTCTTCAAACTCAACTTCCCATAGATTGTTGTTTTGAATAAAAGCTGAGAAATCTTTCATACTTTGGATCAATTTCCTAATTCCCCCAAAATTTTTGTTCATCTTGGTTATGGAACTAAAATCTCCAATGATCATGAATGGGGTTACTTTGTCTTTACTTTTCATAAATTCTTCAATCCAGTCCAAACTTCTAATCTACCCGAGTGAGTTGTAGGTCCAAGGCGTTGATAAGTATGAAGCGAATATCTGCAAAGTAGCAAGTGACTAAAGAGGCTATCCAATGCCTAGTTTTATGAATGGTTACACAAGAGGTTCTAGAAGGATTCCAACAAGTTATAATTCCCCCTATTGCTCCTTTAGAATCCATAACATCCCATTCACATCTTGCCAAAATTGCTTTCATAGTTTTTAAAACTTCTTTTGTCATTTTAGTTTCATGGATACAAAGAATATGAGGTTTATTACTTAAACATACATCCCTAATACACCTATGCTTTGAGGGGGCATTAACACCCCTTATATTCTATGATATGATAATCATGTCTCATTAGGGGCTTTTGGCCCCTCTTGCGTATTACCAATCTTATTTTGTTGTTTGGTAAAGATTGTTTGGTAAAGAGAAGTTCAACCAACTTAGTTTGTGTTCCTTTCTCTATGTGAGCTCTTGTTTCCCTATATCTTGCTTGATAATTTGAGGGTTTTCCTCTTTTTGCCTTGCCTATATCAGGAGTAGGTCTTATAATTCTATTCCTCAATATTCTTTCACAATTTTGTTTTTCAACATATTTATCCTCTCCTGGCTTTATTATAAAAGCTTTTGACTTGTCCTGCTAATTTCGTAGTATTTCCTTATTAATGAAAGAGGTATTAACGTTTAAAATTGCATTTTATTTACCAAATTTTTTTCTCCTTAATGGTGCATGGTACTTCAAGAGAGTCTTCAAAATCTGATGAGATACATTCCTTATATTCATCAAGAACGTTCTTACTTAGGATCATACTGAATAGACAATTCCTTGCTAATATGTTGAAATTGTTGTATTGTGTCCTCTAAGTTTTAATCTACATTTTCTTCATTGGATAAAGCCTCAAAAGAATTGGAATTTCTTCCAGTATCCTTCCTTATTGGTCTCCATTGTTCATTTTCTTTTATTTTTCTAGATTTATTTTTTGGAAGTTAAAAACCATCTTTATCCATAACCATTTGTAAATTTCTCTTAGGATTTTCTACAAATGATTCTGTTGGGATCTTCTTAGGGCATGATCTCTCAATATACCCCACCTTATGACATCTTCTACATCTAAAAGATATGTTTTCATAATCTATATTTTAAATTCACATCTTATCCCCATACTTAAGAATGATTGATTTTGGTAAATCTTTACTTATATCAATCATGACCAATATTCAAGCATAAATAGCCAAAATTCCATTTTTGTTGTATCTAAGATCTCAAGGGATTCTCCTAGAGTGTTTCCTTTTGCCTTGAAGGTATATATTTCTCAAAATTCAATGGGTAACCCAAACACCCTAACTCATACTGGTACTAGAGATAGATTAATGTTTTCAAGTGAAAAGCCTTCATACCAGCGGGTAAGGAAGAGCCCTACTCTTCCCATAAACCAAGGACTCCCTTTTAGGATTCTTTCTCTTTGTTTCATAGAACAAAAAATGGCTAGGAAGAAACCTTTGGGAAGAAATGATAGAATCACTTTTGGAGACTTCAAACTTCTATCAATCCATTTTCTCAAGGCTGAAGCCCCTGGCCAATACCCATTAAATTTACCAAAAACCGCCCTATCTTGAAGCAATGAGGATCTCTCTAAGGTGCACTCACTAACCTCTACCACTAGGTATGATTTTAAGGATTTAACTATAAATCAATCCATGGAAAGGAAACTTAAAATCTAATGAAATTTATCTAAAAGTCCTATAGCAAATATAATATTTGATAAAAACTTTATAAATTTTTCATGCACAATTTCTAAGATAAAGAAAGGGAAAAAGAACTTAGCTGAAAATTTCTTTGTCTAGATAGAATATCTTGCCTCACTGAAGTCGTAGCCCTTCATTGCTCTTCCCATTGTTCGAACCCTAGTTGGCAAATATTTGCAATTTCATTTTTTGCGACTTGAAAAATTGTCACTACCCTTGTTCCGAATGGTTGACTTTACAGGGTCGTATCTCCCTCAATATTGCTCAAATTTTTGCATATGACCACTCATTTTAAAGCTATTTAAATTCTGCACAAGTTGGTCTAAGAATCAATTGAATCGAATAACTCTTCACGAAGATATGGCTCCTAAAAATAAGATGTTTGTGAGAAAAACCCTAATCCTTCGCACTTTGCAAATTTGTTTTTCGTGACTTGAAAAATTGTCACTACCCTTGTTCCGAATGGTTGACTTCACAGGGTCGTATCTCCCTCAATATTGCTCTACAATAATCCTTTGTGAAGATATGACTTCTAAAAAATGAGATATTTTTCAAAAAAAAAAAACCCTAATCATTCACGAAGAAGATGAATTTTATTGTTATATAGTAAAATGTTGTTATAATACTACCATGCTATTTTATACGATATACATATATTATATCTTAACAATAAAATAGATTCATCTTCTTTGTGAATAATTAGGGTATTTTTTTTTTCTAAAAAATGACTCATTTTTTAGAAGATATATATATACACACAACATTTTACCATATAAATTTGAATGAGATTTAAACTAAATTTATTCTTTTAAAGTCCATGTATTTAAGGGAGTAACCTCAGACTATTTAATAAAAATATTAAAGTTCACCCCTAATTACTCTAAATATAATTTTGGATTACAAACTTCTATAAATCCTAGCTTGTTGGGTAAAGATAAAATCAATGAAACCGACTTTTTAAGAAATCAAACTGAAGCAATCCCATCAAAAATCACCACTACCTATCTCTTTTAAATATTAATTTAAATATAATTTTTTTCCTCTCTCTTGATTACATAGGAGAGTTGGTCACAACCACATTATTTTAGTAACTGAAAAGCGTAGGGTTCAAACCACAGGAGCTGCTTCCACCAAATCTATTTCTCTTCATTATTGTTGATCCAACATGAAGGAGACCACCAGTTGCTTGGGATTCGTGCCATTATTGTCGGTCTGGCACACACTCAAAGGATTCATATTAGACTACTACCTTTGCAAACAAGTTGCCCTCGAGGTTTGAACTTGGGTGTCTTCTTGGTAAGTGCTTGGCCAGACAAGCACTTACAAATCCACCTAACCCTAAGGGACATTTTTTTTAGTCTTGGATGCTGGTAGAGGCCGACCTAGGTTCCATTCTCCTTATGTTCACCCTACAGATACAAGGTGTAACTAGGAATGTCCTATGTGCTGGTAGAGGCCGAAAAGGCTCCATTCTCCTTATGCCCACCCTTTAGATACCAAAATGACTGTGTGTTATTCCCCTATTGAAAAGTGTAGCTCTCGGTATTACGAGGCATCATGGTTGGGAGGGTACTGCTCAACCCTATGCATAGGTTGTAAGGGTTTATCACACTAACCACAAAATTTTTATTTTTATTTTTGATTTGGTTAGTGTGAGAAACCCCTACGACCAATGCACAGGGCTAAGCAGTCTCCTCCCAACCATGACCCCTCGTAAAGTCAAGAGCTATGCTTATCAATAAAAAAATTTAACACACAACCACCCTCTCACACACTCGCTCACACCACAATTTGAACCTTGGACCTCCTGAAGAAAAACCAAAGCCCAAACCATTGCACTATCCCCTAGGACTAATTTAAATATAATTAATTATTATACTTTTAACATAAAAATATTAATAATATTATTATACTTTAACATTAAAAATATTATTTTTGCACCTAGGGGTGCCGCGCAACGGTACAGGCTTTGGCTCTTCTTCGGGAGGTCCAAGGTTCAAATCATGGCATGGGCGAGTGTGTGAGGGGGTGGGTTTGTGGTGGCTTTGTGTTAAATTCCCTATTGATAAGTATAGCTCTCGGCTTTACGAGGGGTCATGGTTGGGAGGAGACTACTCAACCCTATACGTCGGTCATAGGGGTTTCTCACAATAACCTAATCTAAAAAAATATTATTTTTAATTTAATTGTTATTCAAAACGAAAAGTACTCTATGGTTAACGATTTAAGTCCTTTCTAAGGAGTACCTGTTTCAACCCTCACCTAAAGAGGTTGACTAAATAAGTCCTCTCTAGTGGCATATTCAATTTAATGATTATATTTCATGATTGGAATTTCGTTCCATGTCGATACTTATCAATTATATATTGTATGTTTGTCTCTAAAAATTGTCTCTCAATCCTCACCTAAAATCATTTAAAAAATAAATAATAATATTCATAAAGTACTTTTTTTATTGATAATTGGGTTTGAAAGGTCCCCAAAAACCTTTTACAATTAGGTCAGGGAGAGGGTCTCCATAATAGAAACAAGAGACAATTCTAACGGGACAATCTTATAAATCGAACAACGGGACCATCCCACACAACACAAGCAAGGAAGCCCGAATTATGGGAACCCGGGACAAAGAAAACACCAAGACTAAAGACCGGCTAAAGGGAGCTCGTGATAAACAAAAAAACTTAAAAAACTCGGCTTGTGGTAGCTCGGGACAAGCAACAAGAGGAGACACTCGTCCGAGACAAGAAAACCTGACAACGGGCATAAAATTTTAAAATTGAAAAAGAACACCTGCCCAAAAGGGCCCAGGAAAAGGAACCCAGCTAGCGCAGTTTGCAAATGACATCCCGCCCAAAAGAAACAACCAAAGAAGAAACTAGATCCCAAAAACCAGCCTGGGAAAAACCAGAACCTATAGAAAGAACTCGTTCAAGAAGGCACGATAATGCCTGAAAAAACATGGGAAAATCTAGGAAGGCACGAGAAAATCCAAAAAAGTAACAACCCATCCAAGAAGGCCTGGGACTAGCCTGGAGGAGAAGAAACTTGTCCAAGAAGAAGCATGACAACTAGGAAATAAAAACCCGTCCAAGAAGAAGCATGACAACTAGGAAATAAAAACCCGTCCAAGAAGGCACAAGACCAACCTGAAAAGGAGCAAGCAGCCAAGAGAGATCTCGCCAGGCACCGAGGTATCACTGCACAGGAGACAAAGATAACATCAGCATGTAAGAAAACCCCAAACATCAATCCACCGTGGCCACTCCATGGCTGGAAGGGATCAAGCCACCGAGACTATCAACAAGAGATCATCAAGAGTAGTAGGCACGCACGCACAGGGCCCCCCCAGGCCAAAAAACTACAAAGATGAAATCCAATAGAGAGCCCTAGAGTAAGGAAACCCACCAGCCCCACCAACTGTCCATCTAGAGGAGATCCATGGACCCCAACACCCACAACAACACGAGAAACACAGGGCCCTTCCCTAGAGGCTAGAAAGATGCAGCAGGGAGAGGACCACAAAAAACCCAAGATAGACACCAAACCCAGATTCAAAGGGCCTAAACCAGCTACAACCGAGATCATCTCAACTGCAAACGATGAAACCGTGGCCCCATCCCAAGGCCAAAAGGAAGCAGAAAGCAAACCCCAAGCTGAGACAGTAGGGCCAAACAAAGTGGGAACCCCTTTAGATGTTGAATCCAAAAACAAAGCAGAGGAAACAAACCGATGGTAAGCAGGAAAGCATAAGCCCCACCTAAAGCCAAAATGACAACCGAGACCGTCTCCAAACTCCAACTCCCGATTTGAACCACCTAAAATCGACTACCAACGAAGGCCACAGTGGAAAAATGCAGGGACGATCTAGCCAACCTCAAGCAAATTTGTCGAGAAAAAAAACACTACTTGGAAAGGCCCAGGATGATCCTGTAGCAAATCAAGAAGCGTAGAAGGGTTTACACGAGGTCATCCCTGACTGAGAATTCGCAAGAAGGGGGAAGCAAGGAATTTGGGATAGGATCCTTCCGCCCATAGCCGGAGGCCTCCCACTCCCTCTCTCAATTTAACTAAATTGAATTACCACAAAAAGTACTTTTCATTTTGAATAACAATTAAATTAAAAATGTATTACTAATAATTTTAAATTATAACAACATTTATATATGTTTGAATAAAATTTAAAGTAAGTTTATTCTTTTAAAGTCCATGTATTCAAGGGAGTAACCTCATTCTATGTAGTGAAAATATTAAAGTTCACCCCTCTCTTATTTATTTATTTATATATATATATATATATATATATATATATATATATATATATATATATATATATATATATATTTATTTATTTATTTATTTTTGTTTGTTTGGCTTACTAGCTTTTATAAATCTCAATTTACTAGGTAAAGATAAAATCAATGGAACCGATCAACAATCACCACTACTATATCTTTTAAATATTAATTTAAATATAATTAATTATTATACTTTTAACATAAAAATATTTAATCTGATTCTTTATAAAATTGTACCTACGTGCTAGGTGAGTTAGAGATGAGTTAGAGATGGTAGGGCAATCCTCCAAGGGAGGTTCTTGGTTCAAATATCTACCATACCAAACACATATTGGGTATCCAAAATCTAGTAGTTAATGCTGTGGTCAAGATCAGGCGCGACTCCTGAGTGAATTTGATGGTGTAAAACCTTTGGTCATGATTTCTCAAACCAAGACACCGTTAAATTAAAAAAAATACTTCTTAGAATTGTTATAATGCAAATATTATCAAACAACATAATAGTATTATAACAAAATATATATATATATAAAAAGTATGTCTATACCTGCTTATCCACATTCACGACATTATTATCGATAAATTTACCCGGGATCAATCCTCATTGCAGATGTGTATAAGAAGTATTATTCAAAAAAATTAACCTCATAACCTACCCTAATTATTTTATATATATATATATATATATATTATACAAACTTTTATAAATCTTAGCTTGCTTGATAAAAATAAAATCAACACAACCAACCTTTTAAGAAATCAAACCGAAGCAATCCCATTGACAAACAATCACCACTGCCTATCTTTTTTAAATATTAATTTAAATATAATTAATTATTATACTTTTAACCTAATACTTTATAAAATTGTTATTAATGCGAATATTATTTTTAATTTAATTGTTATTCAAAATGAAAGTACTCTATTGAAAAAGGTTAACGATTTAAGTCCTTTCTAAGGAGTACCCGTTTAGTGGTATATTTAATTTAGTCATATATTTTATGATTGGGGTGTAGTGTAACGACACAACATTTCGGGCTTTGGTTTTTCTTTAAAAGGTTCTAGGTTCAAACTGTGGCGTGGGTGAGCGTGTGAGGGAGTGGGTGTGTAGGTTTGTGTTAAATTCTTATTGATAAGTATAATACTCAACTTTAGGAGTCATGATTGGGAGGAGACTGCTCAACCCTGCACGTAGATCATAAGGGTTTCTCATAATAACCAAATCAAAAAAAAAATTAGTGAGTGTGTGAGAGAGTGTGTAGGTTTGTGTTAAATTCTAAGTATAGCTCTCAACTTTAAGAGGAGTCATGATTGGGAGGAGACAGCTCAGCCTGTACCTAGATCATAAGGGTTTCTCATAATAACCAAATCCAAAAAAACAATTATGATTGGAATTTCGTGGTTCCAAGTCAATACTTGTCAATATTATATTATGATTGAAATTTTGTGGTTTCACGTCAATACTTGTTAATATTGTATGTTTGTTTCTAAAGATATTCTCTCTGAATCCTCACCTAACATCATTTAAAAATGTTAGTGGAAGTTTGTGGCATTAAATTAAAAATCATTTTGTTGTTGACCCGACGTGAGATGAAGACCATCGATAGTTTGTATCAAAATCTTGTTGGTATTAAATTAAAAATCTTGTTGTTGTTGACCTGACATAATCTTGTGTTGTTGACCCGATGTGAGATGGAGACCGGTCGCTTGTATCATCATCTCGTTGATGTTGACCCGAGACCACCAGTCGCTTGTATCATCATCTTGTTGTTGTTGACCCGACGTGAGATGGAGACCACCGATCACTTGTATCATCATCTTGTTGTTGTTGACTCAACGTGAGATGGAGACCAGTGGTTGCTTGTATCAAAATCTCGTTGTTGTTGACCCGATGTGAGATGGAGACCACCGGTCTCGCTTGTATCATCATCTTGTTATTGTTGACCCGACGTGAGATGGTGGTCTCCATCTTGTATCATCATCTCGTTGTTGTTGACTCGACGTGAGATGGAGACCATTGGTCGCTTGTATCATCATCTCGTTGTTGTTGACTTGACATGAGATGGAGACCACCGGTATTCGCTTGTATCATCATCTTGTTGTTGTTGACCCGACATGAGATGGAGACCATCGGTATCTGCTTGTATCATCATCTTGTTGTTGACCCGACATGAGATAGAGACCATCAATATATGCTTATATCATCATCTCGTTGTCGTTGACTTGTCACGCGATGGAGACCACCGATCGCTTGTATCATCATCTCATTTTTGTTGACCCAATGTGAGATGGAGACCACCGATATCCGCTTGTATCATCATCTCGTTGTTGTTGACCCGACGTGAGATGGAGACTACCAGTATCTGCTTGTATCATCATCTCGTTGTTGTTCACCCATCATGAGATGGAGACCACTAGTCACTTGTATTATCATCTTGTTGTTGTCAACCCGACGTGAGATGAAGACCATCAATAACTGCTTGTATCATCATCTCGTTGTTGTTGATCTGACGTGAGATGAAGACCATCGGTAATTGCTTGTATCATCATCTCGTTGTTGTTGACCTGACTAAGATGGAGACCACCAGTCACTTGTATCAAAATCTCATTGTTGTTGATCCGACGTGAGATGGAGACTACCAGCCACTTGTATCATCATCAGTTTAACACGCATAAAACAGACTATTACCTTTGCAAATTGACACCCTTATTGATTCGACATGAGATGGAGACTACCGGCCACTTGTATGATCATCAATTTAACGCGCATAAAACAAACTACTACCTTTGCAAATTGACACCCTTATATCATCATCAATTTTGCAAATTGTTATGCCCCTAAAGTTTGAACCTAGATCTTTCTTTTTGATAAGTGCTTAACCATAAACACTTTTACCCATACAGGCGTTATTTCTTGTGTATCAAAGAAGTCGTTTGTCATCTTCCGTTGCGTATCGAACTCTTCATATATACGAAAGCCGTTTGTCATCTTCGTACGAAACCTCTCTTTTCCTTACGTGCCGCCGCCCTATATCAGAGGTCTGCAAGTCCCTGTCTTCTGACGGCTCCTTAAGATAAAACCTCTAGCACCGCATTCTACTTTTTTCTCCCCGTCTTGTAACAGAAGCATATCCACTAGTTACACAGAAGTAAAGATATGATGGAAGAGCTGCAGTGAAAAGGATGACCAGACCTCCGTTGAAGCACCTCTTTTCCTTCGGTAAGTTTTGCTTGCTACTACGGGATTTTTCCGGCAATTGACGGAATTTTTAGCTCCGAGTTGAAACTCTGGTTAGATCAATTTCCACATTGTAATAGACAATAGCTTCAAAGTTATATAATGAGTTCGAATGGAACACAATTAAGATTTATTTCTCCATGGCAAAACTTAGGTGAACTCATTGTTATACGAGGTTTTATGTAGTGCTGCGTTTTTGGATATGGTTTCTGATGCTTTATAAGGGTTTTAAGTGGGTCAGGGTTTCAAGCTGGTCATGAAAACCGTCATCCTCGTCAACGCCGGATGTGGCATTATCCAATCTAACTCACATTTCATTTTCAGTGTCTGATGGGGCATTAGCTCGGTCCAGGTGGACGTGCATTTTGTTAAAGTTTCTGAATGGTTGATGTTAGTAGATTTTGCTTTTATTTGAATAATATAAATGCACACAGATTTGGAAAAAATTTCAGCAGTCACTGTTATGCGAGGACTTTTTGGGATAAACTTTATGGGAATTTTTGGGATAAACTTTATGGGAAGTGAGTGCTGGAGTTTTATTGGGGTTTTTAGCTTTAAGTAGGTTAGTGTTTTGATGTAATGAAAAACCCAAATGCCATTTCAATGTCTGATGTTGGATGAGCTCAATCCAGTGCGAAGTGAATTTTGTTGGGAGTTTGGAATGATTGATCACAATAAATTATGCTTCTAGTGGATAAGTGCTAGAAATTGCTTTTACTAGGATTTCGAGTTAAGCTGGTTATTTATTTGTTATTTTTTAAATAGCATTCATGTTCAGAAGTCTACATGTCATTTCAGTGTTTGAATTTGCATTTGTTTTTTTTGGCTGGAGAACAAGGGGTTGTCCTCAGTCCCCCATCCTTGAAAAATCACAACTCTCTTCTTTAGAGCTTGAGAGTTTACAAATATATTCACTTCTTATATCAATTGAGATGCTGGAACTAGAAACCTACATCATTTGACATAAAATGTCTGAATTCTTGATTTTTATTTTTTGGATTTTTAAAAAAATTTTGTTTGAATACAAATATGCCAGGATTCAAAATCCTTCTTGACATTTGCTCATAGCAGTCTTCACAATACCAAAACTTCACCTCTACATTGCACTATCATAGTCCGCTTTACCAAATCTAGATTACTAGTTTCCTTCTTGAAGCACAAGTGCAACCACAAAAATTATAATAAATGTTTTTTATGAAAACACATTAATGTTATAAAATAAAGCAGATATTACCAATAAAAAACATGAAAGTAAATCTTAATCTTTATTTGATTCAGGTAGTCAACATATTCTTGTCAGCTTCAACTAAACTTACTATATCCTCTAACCATAGAAAAGAGAGTTTAACTTCATGATCCTCAATTAAATCCCCTTTTTTGGCTAGCCTATCTGCATATTTGTTTCCTTCCCTTAATGTATTTGTAAACCTAATCTCTCCAAACTCTTTAGCAAGGTCTTGAATTTCCACAATTATCTCTTGTTTGTTCGATGGAGCCTTTGCTTTCCTCAAAATTGCATTTATAACTTTGAGTGGATCACCTTCCATCCATACTCTGTTCCATTTCATTTGTTTGCATATATTTAACCCTTCTAGAGCTGCCCAAGCTTCAACTTCATTATTTGTCTTAAATCTAGTATTGAAAGCGTAATGAGACAAAATATTTCCTCTATTATTTCTAATTATTCCTCCTCTCTTGCTGGTCCTGGATTTCCTTTAGATGCTCCATCAAAATTCAGTTTGACCAACTCCACATTTTGTGGTTTCCATTTTATATTCTTTGCCTTCTTTTTGTTTCTCCAATACCCAACATCATAATTCCATTTGATGACTTGACTCCATCTATCAAGGCTCTTTGCTTCTAGATTAGGAATTGGGTGAGTTGATAGGGTTAGTGTTAGAAAATAAAAAAAAAAGCGAGCATAAACAACAATAAACAATACATGAGATTTTACGTGGAAACCCTGCAGTGTGCAGGTAAAATCACGGGGCAATGGCAACTTTTCTTCTTTTATTATACTCAGCTGATTTCATACATTCGCACTCTGTCATAATGCAAGGGGCATTCCCATTTTTATAGAAATACAAAGGAAGATTTAAAAAAAGTCGTGGCACATTCTAGATAAAAGCCCTTTATTAAAAAAACTGCTTTTGTCAACTCCTTTCTATAACAAAAGTAGCTTTAAAGCAAAATGCAGCTTAAAAAACAAAAGCAGCTTTAAAAAGCAAAAAGCAGCTTTAAAGCAAAAAACCAACTTTAAAGCAAAAGCATTTTTAAAGCTCCACCAAGCACCACTCAGCTGAAGGAACATCAGAGATCTGGATATTGACTTCACCTCCTAACATTCTCCCACTTGAAGTCGATATACAGGAATTCTTTGCCTTTGTTTTCCATCCAAGTGCCAATTGCCCAATGCTGCCCTTATCACGTTTTCAACAAGCCCAGAGAAGTTTGCACCACTCAAACTTCTCTCTCTTGACTGGCTTTGTAAGCACATCTGCAGGATTCACTTCAGTATCAATCTTCTCCAACAGGATCCTACCTTCTTCCACCACATTTCTTATAAAATGGTACTTAACATTGATGTGTTTGTTGCGATCATGGAATGTTGGGTTCTTCACTAATTGAATAGCACTTTGACTATCGCAATGCAACGTAATCTTCCCCTGAATTATCTTGAAGTCACCCAACAGTTTCCCTAGCCAAATTGCCTCTTTGCTGGCTTCAGTTGCTGCAACATATTCTGCTTCAGTGGTTGATAAAGCCACCATAGATTGCAACTTAGAAGTCCAACTCATAGCTCCACCAACAAGAGTGAAAGCATATCTTGTAGTGGACTTTCGCCCATCTCTATCTCCACCATAATCAAAATCCACAAAACCTTTAACTTGCAAATTTGTCGATCCAAAGTAAATGGCAACATTTGAAGTGCCTCTTAAATATGTAAATATCCACTTCACTGCATTCCAATGCTCCTTACCAGTTTTTGCCATGTACCGGCTGACTACTCCCATTGCTTGGGCAATATCCGATCTGGTGCTCACCATGGCATACATGAGGCTTCCTACTACTGATGAATATGGTACACGAGACATTCTTGTATTCATTGTTTCTGTTCTAGGACACTGTTCGGAAGACAATTTGAACTGTGGAGGAATTGGGGTACTGACTGGTTTTGCATTCTGCATATTGAAGCGCTGCAAAATATTTTCTATATATGTCTTTTGACATAGCCAGAGCTTCCTTCCTGTTTTGTCCCTGTGTATTTTCATCCCTAAAATTTGGTTTGCTACTCCTAAATCCTTCATATCAAACATCCTAAGATCACTTATTTTCTTCATTCTAGGGCTTGCAACTACCATATCATCAACATACAACAACAAGATAATAAAACTGCCATCATTGAACCTCTTATAGTATGCACAATGGTCAGCTTCACTCCTGTTGAAACCTTGGCTATTCATGAAGGTGTCAAATTTTTTGTACCACATCCTTGGCGTCTGTTTCAATCCATACAGAGATTTCTTAAGTTTGCAAATCAAATGCTCTTTGCCTTTTTCTTCATAGCCCTCAGGCTGATCCATATAAATCTCCTCCTCGAGATCACCATGCAAGAAAGCAATTTTTACATCAAGTTGCTCTAGCTCTAAATCCTGTGCTGCCACAAGTGCAAGTAAAACTCTAACAGTAGTTAGCTTCACAACTGGAGAAAAGATTTCATTGAAGTCTATACCTGACTTCTGCACATAACCTTTTGCCACCAAACGAGCTCTATATCGTTCCAACAACCCATCACTGTTCTTCTTTACTTTGTACACCCACTTGTTACCAACAACTTTTCTTCCAGGTGGAAGATCCACAAGTTCCCACGTTTCATTCTTCCATAGTGATTCCATCTCCTCATCCATGGCTTTCCTCCACTTATATGCATTCTCAGAATCTCCAGCTTTTTGAAACGAGCTAGGCTCACCATCATCAGTTAACAAAGCAAAAGAGGACTGAAAATCAGGAGAATACCTATCCGGACATTTTTGTGAACGTGCAGATCTTCTAACCCAATGTTCTGTTGGTTGTGGCTCTTGGTCTTGTGCTTGTTCAAGCTGCTGAACTGGTTGATCTACATGCTGATCAAAAACTTCAACAACCTTATCTTCATTTTCAGCTTTGTTCATATCTACTTCAACAGGTACAACTTCAAGTGTTTGTTGTACCTCCTTCCTTTGCATTGATTTTTCATTAAAAATAACATCTCGGCTAATTATTACCTTTGTGGGTATTAGGATCCCACAGTCTATACCCCTTCATTGTATCTAAATAGCCGAGAAAAACACATTTCCTTGACTTTGGGTCAAGTTTGGACCTGTTTTCTTTTGGAACATGGGCAAAAGCATCACAACCAAAGGTACGCAAATGAGAGTAATTAACAGGTTTACCACACCAAACCTCCTCCGGAATTTGTCCATCCAACGCAACTGTAGGTGACTCGTTAATAAGGTAAGCAGCTGTATTTACGGCCTCTCGCCCAAAATTTTTTCTCCAACCAAGATGTGCTGAACATGCTTCTTGCACGTTCCATGATTGTGCAATTCATCCGCTCAGCCACACCATTTTGTTGTGGAGTATATGGCACAGTCTTCTGGTGCTTAATCCCTTCCTGGGTACAAAAATGATCAAACTCCTTGGAGCAATATTCTTCCCCATTATCTGACCTGAGGCATAAAATAGGCTTGCCCAAAATTTTCTCTACTCTTGCCTTGAAATCTTTGAATTTTCCAAGGCTTCTGACTTCTTTGTTAGAAAATAAATTGACACTCTTCTAGAATAATCATCTATAAATGTCAAGAAATATCTAGTACCTTTTAAGGACTGAGTGGGGACTGGTCCAAATATATCAGAATGTATAAGCTGCAAAAAATCAAAACTCTTACCAGGACTTGCAATAAATCGAACCCTCTTTTGTTTGCCAAAAATACAGTGCTCACACAAGTCTAAATTGCAAGACTTAATCCCAAACAACATACCTCGGTCATGCAGAATTTTCAATCCTTTTTCACTCATATGCCCTAGGCGTTGATGCCATAGCATTACTCCATCCTAAGCATTGCTTGAAGTTGTTGTTGCTACATGGTTTGTCACCGTATCACCACACAAACGATATAAGGTCCCATAAGGTTCTCCTTTTGCTACTACTAGGGATCCTCTGGTAATTTTGCAATAATTGTTACCAAAAGTAGTACAATACCCAAGCTTGTCCATCATCTTGATTGAAAGAAAATTCTTTTGCAAAGCAGGCACATGTCATGCATCACATAACATCCTTTCTTTACCATCATACAGCTTGATCCTTATATCCCCGCTTCCCACAATTTCTAAAGGATGATCATCACCCAAATAGACCATCCCTCCATTATAGGATTGATATTTGACAAACCAGTCTCTATGTGGAGACATGTGGAAAGATGCACTTGAGTCCAAAACCCAAGTATATAAAATAGATCTGTTGCTACTGGTACAAAAGGCCTCACATGCTGCCATATCTATTGCATCTCCAGTATTGGCCTCAGCTGATGGTTGATTTTGCTTTTCACCATTCTTCTCCTTTTTTAGATGCCAACAGTCCTTCGAGTGCACTGGCCTCCCACAATCCCAGCACCTCCCTTTCAGCTTGCGTCCTTTTGACTTAGACGTGGATCGTGATGTACCTTGTTGACTCCTTTCGTTAGATCAACCTCTCACAACTAGGGCTTCATTGGTTGAGGGTTCTAGAGATGATTTTTGCCTCAACTCTTCTGCCAACAAAGTGGCTACAACATCATCAATGGTTAGAGCTCTAGATGATGCATTGCTGATGGTCATCACCAAATGATCCTAGGTGTCCGGGAGAGACCAAAGTAGGGTGATTGCTTTATCTTCATCCTCCATCTTCACATCAACAGAGACTGGTTTACTGATTAGAGTATTAAACTCATTCAGATGATTTGCCACATATGAACCCTCCTTCATCCTCAGACTATAAAGTTTTTTTTTTTCAAGAAGACATTATTTGTTGTTGATTTAGTCTCATACAACTTCTCAAGCTTTTCCCAGAGGGCTCCCGCGGTTGTTTGATCAGCAACATTGAACAAGACAGAGTCTGATAGGCAGAGACGAATTGTAGACATCGCCTTCCTGTCTAGCTTTATCCACTCCTCATATGTCATGCTGTTAGGTTTACCCATGAGCCCTTCCAAGGCTAGGGCTTGATCGTTCTGAACCAACAAACCCTCCACCTTCATCTTCCATAGGGTGAAGTTCTTGCCATCAAACATCTCAATCTCGAACTTGGTTACACCTCCTGTCATTGTTGCAGCTCTCGTGCAAAAACCCTGACCAATGAGTTTTCAAAGAACTTCGCTCTGATACCAGATGTTAGAAAATAAAAAAAACAAGCGAGCATAAACAACAATAAACAGTACACGATATTTTACGTGGAAACCTTGCAGTGTGCAGGTAAAATCATGGGGCAATGGCAACTTTTCTTCTTTTATTATACTCAGCTGATTTCATACATTCGCACTTTGTCATAATGCAAGGGACATTCCCCTTTTTATAGAAATACAAAGGAAGATTCCAAAAACACCGTGGCACATTCCAGATAAAAGCGCTTTATTAAAAAAATTGCTTTTATCAACTGCTTTCTATAACAAAAGTAGCTGTAAAGCAAAAAGCAGCTTAAAAAGCAAAAGCAACTTTTAAAAGCAAAAAGCAGCTTTAAAGCAAAAACATTTTTAAAGCTCCACCAAGCACCACTCAGCTGAAGAACATCGGAGATCTGGATATTGACTTCACCTCCTAACAGTTGGATTAGATTCCTCTATAGCTAAACATATCTTCCTTTTCATTACCTCTAAACTGCTTTCCTTTCCTTTAAATAGTCTTCTATTCCTTTCTAGCCATATAATCCAAAGTATTGTATCTTTTAAAATATCCCGATTATCTGTAAAGCCTCATTTTAAAAGTGTGCTCTGCCATTGCTTTAACCATTCTTCAATTCTGCCATTCATCACCATGTTACCAAACATATTAAGAATCCATTGCCATAGTTTCCAAACTCTTGAGCAAGTCCCAAGAGATGGTCTATACTCTCCTCCTCCTTTTTACAAAGAACACATTGTGAGGGGCCATGAAAACCCCTTTTCATAAGGTTATCCCAAGATAAAATTCTTCTATGACCTACTAGCCAAACAAACATTTTGACTTTAGGAATGCTTGGGCTATCCCAAATATCTCTCCATATTCTTGCGATATTCCTATTTTGTTGGTGCTTTACATTATATCCACTTCTTGTTGTGTATTATCTTGAGCTATTCAACTCCCAAATCAATTTATCCTTGGTGCCCTTGGGAATAATCACAGTTGTTATCTTTCTACTCAACTGCCTCCTATCATCGATTTTTTGTATATTTGTAAAAAAATCTTCTTTCTATTTGTATCTTCCTTCCCAATCCTTGTACAAAATGTTTGAAACTCTATCACCATATTTGTCTTGAAGTAATCTCATCCAAGGTTTCAAAATTGGATCTAGATTGAGTGGTTTTTTTATCACACTATGTATCCATCCAAACATAATTTTTTTCTCCAATTCCCACCACCCATATTAAACCTTTAATCACTAGATCAACAGATTTTTTTAAACCATTCCAAAGTGCAGAACCATTTGGTAGAGAGAATGCAATAAATATTAAACTTGGGTCATTGGGCTCAACATACGTAGAAGAATTCTTGCCCATTGTCTTTGACTCTCTTTGTACAATCTCTAGATTACTTTCCCCTAAGAGCTAAGTTTGCATCTGTAAGAACTCTTAAACCGAGACCTTGCCTAGTTTTATCATCACACACCTTGCTCCATTTCAAAAAAAGAAATTTCCTTTTATCATGTAATCCTAACTACAAAAAGGATCGCATAATATAGATTAAACATTTTTCTATTGATTTTGGCATAGTATGCAATGACATATAATATGTTGGAATGGCCTGTAAGACTAAATTAGCTGCACTTTTCATGCTAATGATAACCATCTACCTTTCCATGCTAGTAGTTTATTTTGAACTTTACTTATAACTAGATTCCATAATTCTATCCTCATTCTCCCCTCAAATAAGGGCATCCCTAGATAAGTTGTTGGCAAATTTGCCTCCTCCATTTGAAGTAACCTACAAATCCTTGCTTTGATTTTGGATTTTGTCCTATTAACTTTTTGCCCTGATGCTCTTCCGTATTCCGTTAATAAGTTATTCAAAGCTTTGGCCTCGTTTATCCTTGCCCTCCCAAAATGGACTGTATCATCTACAAACTGTGATGGGTGATGTTGTCGATGTTATTACTAGCCTTAAGTCCACTTATAAGCCCATCTTTGTTAGCCGTCTTCAAGTTCCTACCCAAAACCTCAGCCATAATAATAAATAGATATGGTGATAGGGGATCTCCTTGTCTAAGACCTCTCTTGGCTTAAAATGATTCTGTTACTAACCTATTGACCAAAACTGAATATGAAACTGTAGAGACACAAGATTTAATCCTTTAACCCATTTCTTTCCAAATCCAAACTTTTCTAATACTGCAAAAAGAAAATCCCATTTAACCCTATCATAGGCTTTACTCATATCAAGTTTTAAGATCATTGCTTTCTCTTTTCTTGAAGCTACTGAATGTATAACTTCCTGAGCTACTATGATCCCGTTCAAAATTTTTCCACCTTTCACAAATCCTCCTTGCTCTTTTAAAATAATTTTGTCTAACAATGGCCTTAATCGATTTACCATCACTCTTATTACGCAGGCTTATGGCTCTAAATGAATCAAACAATTCAGCATCATTCTTTTTTGGAATTAGGGTAAGATATGTTTCTTTTATTTTGTAAGGTATATATTGTTTTACCCTAGATTGTTCCACTGCCACCAATAAAGAATCCTTCACTATCTCCCAATTATGTTGGTAAAAAGCTGTAGAGAACCCATTCGGACCTAGGGATTTATCCTTATTAAAAGAGAAAAGAGCTAAATGAACTTCTTCCAAAGTAATAGGCTCCATCAATTTTCTATTGCATTCATTCGTTTTAACTGAATGAAGGTACTTTTTGTAGAAGTTTATAATTAAGAACTTCATACTCCTGTGATCCTAGAATATTTTAATAAAAAGACCTTGTCTCTTTTCTAATTTCACCTTGGTCTTCAATCCAAACCCCTTCTACTGGTTTAATTCTACTAATTCTAGTTGTTGATCTCTATACTATTGCCATCCTATGAAAAAACTTTGTATTTTTATCTCCTTCTTTTAACCAAGTTTTTCTTGATTTTAATCTCCAAAATTTCTCCTCCTTACCCAAAATATTATGATATTCACTAAGCAACTCCCTCTCCTCTTAGCTTGGATTATTATGATCACCTTTTTGGAATTTTGAAAGTTAATTTTTAGTGCTTCTTTCTTCTCAAAAATGTTTCCAAAAGTGTTCTTGTTTCGTTCTTTTAATTTAGATGTCATTGATTTAATTTGTTTTGGAAGTGCTTTTCTAAATATTTCCACGTTTGTGCTATCATATGAACAAATTGAGGATGGTCTTCCCAAATCTGCTCATATTTAAAATATGATCTTTTATTGAATTCACTTACCACCATTTTAACTCTTATTGGTTAGTGATCTGAAGCAATCCTTTTAAAGGCATTAATTTTAGCACAAATCTCTTCATATAGCCAATGATTTGAGAGTATGCATCTGTCTATTTTTTCTGCTATTAGGTTCTGGCCTCTCCTGTTGTTGGTCCATGTATAGTTGTCGTCTTCAAACTCAACCTTCCATAGATTATTGTTTTGAATAAAAGCTGAGAAATCTCTCATACTTTGGGTTAATTTCATAATTCCCCCAAATTTTTCATCGAGTTTGGTAATGGCATTAAAATATCCTATGATCATTAATATGGTTTCCTGGTCTTTATTTCTTATAAAGGCTTCAATCCCATTCTAAACTTCTAATCTACTGGTCTAAGTTGTAGGTCCACAGACATTGATAAGGATGAAACAAATATCTACAGAGTAGCATGTGACTAAAGAGGCTATCCAATGCCTAGTTTTATGAATGGTTACACAAGAGGTTCTAGTAGGATTCCAACAAGTTAGAATTTCCCCTACCGCTCCTTCAAAATCCATAGCATCCCATTCACATCTCGCCCATACTGCTTTCATAGTTTTTGAAACTTCTTCTTTTGTCATTTTAGTTTCTTGGATACAAAGAATATCAGGCTTATTACTTAAATAGAGGTCCCTAATACACCTCTGCTTTGAGGGGGCATTAACACCCCTTATATTCCATGAGATGATAATCATGTCTCATTAGGGGCTATTGGCCCTGCCTGCGAATTACCAATATCATTTTGTTGTTTGGTAAAGAGAAGTTCAACCAACTTAGTTTGTGTTCTTTTCTCTATGTTTGCTCTTGCTTCCTTGGATCTCGCTTGATAATTTGAGGGTTTTCCTCTTTTTGCCTTGCTTGTATTAGGAGTAGGTCTTATTATTCTATTCCTCAATATTCTTTCACAACTTTGTTTTTCATCAAATTTATCCTCTCTTGGCTCTACTACAAAAGCTTTTGACTTGTCCTGCTTATTTTTTGGTATTTCCTTATTAATGGTAGAGGTATTAACATCTAAAATTGCATTTTCTTTACCATTTTTTCCTCCTGAATTGTGCATGGTACTTCATGAGAGACTTCAAAATATGATGAGACACATTCCTTGGTTCATCGAGAATGTTCGTCTCTAAATCAAGATCATATTGAATAAACGGTTCCTTGTTAATATTTTGAACCTGTTGTACTATGTCCTCTAAGTTTTAATCTACTTTTTCTTCATAGTCTAAAGCCTCAAAAGAGTTGGTATTTCTTCCAATATCCTTTCTTACCGGTCTCCACTATTTATTTGCATTCATTTTTCTAGATCTATTTTTTGGAAGTTGAAAACCATCTTCATCCAAATCCATTTGTAAGTTTCTCTTGCGGTTTTCTACATATGATTCTGTTGGGCTCTTCTTAGGGCATGATCTCTCAATATGCCCCACCTCATTACATCTTCTACATCTAAAAGATATGTTTTCATAATTTATGGTTTGGGTCCACATCTTATCCCCATACTTAAGAATGATTAATTCTTTTAAAACATTACTTATTTTAATCATGACTAAAATCCGTGCATAAATAGCCAAGAATCCATCTTTTATAGTATTTGAAATCTCAAGGAATTCTCCTAGAGTGTTGCCTATTGCCTTGAAGGTATCTATTTCCCAAAATTCAATGGGCAACCCATACATCCTAATCGAGACTGGTACTAGGAATAGATTTACATTTCCAGGTGAAAAGCCTTCATACCAGCGGATAAGGAAGACTCTTGCTCTTCCCATTAACCAAGGATCCACTTTTGGGATTCTTATCTCTTTCTTCCCTAGAACAAAAAATGGCTAGGAAGAAACCTTTGGGAAGAAAAGGATAATATCACTCTTGGAGACATCCAACTCCTATCAATCCATTTTCTCAAGGTTGAAGTCCTAGGCCAATACCCATTAAATTTACCAAAAACTGCCCTATCTTGCAGCAACGAGGATCGATCCTTTGTGGTGCTCACTAACCTCTAGCACTAGAGATGATTATAAGGATTTAGCTATAAATCCTTCCATAGAAAGGTAACTAAAACTCAAAATCTACTGAAATTTACTAGAATATCCTACAATGAATATAAAATTTGATAAAAAATTTATAATAATTTGCATGCAAAATTTCTAAGATAAAGAAGGGAAAAAAAACTTATTTAAGAAGTCCTATGTCCAGATAGAATGTGTTGCCTCATTGAAGTCCTAGCTCTTAATTGCTTCTCCTATCATTCGAACCCTAGCTGACAAATATTTGCAATTTTGTATTTTGCAACTTGAAAAATTGTCACTGCCCTTGTTCTGGATGGCTGACTTCACAAGGTCGTATCTCCCTCAATATTGCTTGGATTCCTTCATATGACCACTCATTTATTCAAATTTCGCACAAGTTGGTCCAAGAATCAACTGAATCGGATAACCCTTCATGAAGATATGGCGCCTAAAAGATGAGACGTTTTGCAGAAAAAAATATCTTCGCAAAGCTGCAAAAACTTGTTAGTAATATATGTATCCCACTTCCATTTTGCATAGGTTTTAATTCGAGTGGATCTACATAATTTGTTAAGAAATTTAATACTTGATTGTAATAGATGTACTTGAAGCGAGAAGTATTAGACATGGAAAAAACCAGATTGGAAGCCTTGCTTTTGTTCTACTTTTCTGGTGATTTTTATAAGATAGATTATATTTGATAACCTACTTAACAAGCAAACATTCCAATTGTTTTTCCTTAAATAATGCCTTGGTCTATTTTTGTTTTTAGGCTTTGTAAATTGTCACCCATCTACGATGTTTTAATCCAGAGGGAATGCATCATCATGCTTAGATCATTGTTAGGTTCAGTAGCCATGTCTGAGGTATTTGTATTCCATAAAGTTCACCTAAGGCATCTGCTTTATCAAGGGAGCATACCTAGCCAGGCTCAACATGGATTATTGTAATGGAAATTTCTCTACATTGCCACTATTATCATTTCCCACAGAATGCGTTGGCTTGTAGTTACTTAAATAAAGATGATATTGTTACTAAGTTTAGTTGTCAAATCAAGTGGGGGGACATTGTAGGATATGAGTGTGTGCGTATAGGTTTAAATTTAACTTGCATCGTTTTCATCTTAAATTTTATCTCCCCTAGATTAGTAACACAGATTAAATTGTGTAGACAATAGGTTGATGCATCTTAGAAACCAGCTTGCCGAATATGGCAAATCTGTTCAAGCTGTTTTTTCCCATTCTTGTTGGCAACGATCTGAAGCAGAGCAATTGGCTGGTGAGAAGATGGAAAAGAAATATTTGAAAGCTCATGGTGTCATGCAATCTGAATTGTCTGAAGTGAAGTCTTCTGGGGAGGACATATCTTCTGGAAGGGTAACTGGTGGTTCCAAAGATTCCACAGAAAAGAAATGGGTCTTGTTGGCATTTTTGCCACATTAAATTTTTTGACAAAATTTTGCCTAAGTATGAAGTTTTAAGCGGCAAAAAGGATGCAAAAGTGCTGGCATTTCGCAGGCCCTAAAAGAGGATGATAAAGTGGATGAAATGATCTTTGGATATTTCTTCATTGCAGATCTTTTCGGGAGCTTTTCGGCGATATATTATAATATGTGATCGGGGCAGCGGATCAAAAGTTATGACCCTGGAAAGCAGAATCAGAGAAAGCTCAACTTAGGGCTTGAAAAATTGGCTAAGGCGAAGCTCAGAGTGCTCAAGTTCGGCTAGAAATCTCAAGTTCGCCCTCGAAGCTCAGAGTGCTCAAGTTCGCTCCCGAAATCCAGCGTCGGCCAAAATGCTCTTTGTCGGCCAAAAATCTCAAGTTCGCCCCCGGAGCTTAGAGTGCTCAAGTTTGCTCCCGAAATCCAGTGTCGGCCAAAATGCTCTATGTCGGCCAAAAATCTCAAGTTCGCCCCCGAAGCTCAGAGTGCACAAGTTCGCTCCCGAAATTTAGCTTCGGCCAAAATGCTCTATGTTAGCCAAAATGCTCTATGTCGGCCAGAAATCTCAAGTTCGCCCCCGAAGCTCAGAGTGCTCAAGTTCGCTCCCGAAATCCAACGTCGGCCAAAATGCTCTATGTCAGCCAAAATGCTCTATGTCGGCCAGAAATCTCAAGCCTCCGAAATCCAACGTCGTCCAAAATGCTCTATGTCGCCCTTGAAGCTCAAAGTGCTCAAGTTCGCTCCCGAAATCCAGTGTCGGCCAAAATGCTCTATGTCAGCCAAAATCCTCTATGTCGGCCATAATGCCCTACTTCGGCCAGAACCCTGCTCCCCCAGCTGCAAAGATTGTCCGAAGCCGCTATAAACACGAGTGAGCCGCATTCCATGGATGCTCTGTCATCTGCAGAGGTCAAATCTCAGCTGCTCCGCCAGTTTTAGGGTTTGGACATTAATGTAATCAGGGGGAAATTCTTCTATAAAAGGCCACTCCATGTAATGTAATAGGGGGAACATTTGCTAGAAAGCTGCTGTACTTGGACTGTGCTTGAATATTAAGATTCCTGGTTCTGATTCTGGACTCTTCTTGCGTATGATGCCTTCTGTTATTTCTGTTAATTCTATTCTTTTATATGCATACTTCAAATTCTGCAATCTGGATTTAAGTGTGTAATTAGGGACGAAATATGGAATTGTTGAAGGATACATATCAGGATGTGTTTCAGTTTTAGTTTCTGTTATACTCATAATATTGATTGCTGCTGGTTTAAGTAGAAGTTAGTGATTGTGCTGCCTGTTCTTCCCCTTGAAACTATCTACATTTCCATTTCTTTCAGTTATTTGCATTTCTTTTAGCACTTTCCCAATCTCTTTCTAGTTCCCTAATCTAAAACCCAACGTAGTGTAGTAAAGGAGCCAACCTTCTCTGGAGATTGGCACGGAAGGCATCCCTTCCTTCCGGCCTTTCAATCTGTTGGGCGGGTCTAGGGCGCGTAGATAGACCAAATCCTTTCCTGTGGCAGATCCGTAACCAGCAGGTCTCTCAACTGGCATGGCTTAGCAATGTTTTGGAGCCAGCATTGCAACTATACAGGTGGACAACACCACCAGGTTTGACATTTTGGTTGTGTTTGTATTTCATGCAAAGTAATTAGCAGCATGAAACCTGGAATCTGCTTCATCTGGAACAATGTTTAGTGAATCAAAGTTTGAAGAAATTAGTAGTAGCTTTTTCTTTTTCTTGTAAGTATTTGTGTATACATTTCACAAGCTTAGAATGTTGCATATATGGTATTCCAAGAGGTAACCAGTATGTGAAATGTCCTCAAAGAGGTCAGGGTTTTGTTTCATGTCTACTTTTCACAAGAAAGGATTATACGCTTTTCCTTGACTTCATCCTAGTTAGTGTTCAAGCAATGTGAAATACTGCCCCGTCTATCACTTTGGCATGTCATACAACTTGACCACTTGCAAAGCATATCCAAGATGAACTCAACATTTGGAAGAAAGCTGACAATTTCTAAGAGACCTTTTTGTATTTAATCTCAATATATTTATAAATTATGGCATTCTTTGGTTTTCACAGAACAATTCTTGCAGCTTTAAGCTGGTTTAACAACAAATCACCAAGAATATTTCTCAACCATATTGTTTTGCATGTTGCTTCAGCTACTTCTCTGCTTTTGGTCATAAGGATGGGAAAGAGCTATGACAGGTTTCTTTTTACAACCTGTGAAACTGCAACTTCTTCCAAACTGAAAGCATGACAAGTAGTTGATTGACTGTCATGCACAGAACCTGCCATGTTGAAAATCATACATCTTATCAATACGAATTCAATATCTTTCATAAATTTAATGTCAAAATCCATAGTCTTTTTAACACATCTAAGGATTTTCTTGGTTTCATTCCAATAACTAACATTAGGTGCAATTATAAACATTGAGAGCTAGAACCGGTATGCGTTGCATGCCACAAGTCTGTCTTGGTGTTTGAAAGATGGGTTAAAGCTAAACCTCTAATAGTTCCACTTTCCTATTTAGAATCATTATTGACAAATAATTTATAGATAATTGCTTTTTATATCCATTTTGAATTTTGCAAATTATCTTGAGTATATTGTACGAAAAATAAAGATATAGTTTTTCTTTTACTAAAATTCAATTCATAAACAATAATGAAATATTCTCAAATCCTAATGTTTAATGAAATGCCTATACCTGTCATATTGAGTGACTTGGAAAGTTTAGTTTAATTTCATTGAATATGCTGACTCTGTTAACTGTGATAATCAGACTGTCAATATAAAGAGTTAGCATCACACTGTCATCACTTTTGCTTTTGACGTTTAAGTTTGGATCTGAAGGATTTCTCCCTTTTTATCTCTCGAAGATGTTTAACAATGTTTGCATAAGGTCAAAGAGGTTGCCTCAAACCAAAAATAGATTCTGTCTATTTGCAGAAAGACACTCTTCATCCTTAACAACAACACCTCAGTGGATATTACATTTATATCTCCTCTTTCAGGGCTTCATTCAGGAAAACACTTATCAGATCCATTTTCTTGTGGTTTCCAACCAAATTGTGTTACATGTGGAAACACCATTCTGGTAGTAATCATTGTTGTTGTAGGACAAAATGTTTTGTTAGATATATCCTTATTTCTGAGAAATATCCTTTACAGCTATAATATGAACCTACAATAAAACGAAGATAACAGAAAGTACAAATTGATATGCAAATAGGGGAAAACATAAATTGCTAAGCATATGAAAGAAGATAGACACTAAACCTAATGATATGCATTCTTCATTAATGAGGTACAAATAGTTTTACAAAGATGAGGTTGAAAGGTTGCAAACTTGAAGTGGGCATTCATAGATACCTTAATTAGTCTAACTTACATGTAGTTAGTGAGATGTGCATGGACATCTCGTTCAGTATAACTAAGATGAATTGGACATGCAAACTGAGACTCTTTTGTTTACTATGTTAAATGTAGAAGACAGAATTTACAATATGAAGATAATTACAAGGAGGAAGGAGATAACTATAAGGATTGGAGACCATCATAAAACCTCATGATATCCTTTCTACTTAGTGGAAGCTGTCCCCAACTTCTACATTAGATGACAAAAGGTCTCTGCAAAAGTCGACTCAGAGAACTACTTGTCCTGCATTGATAAAGTGACTTTGTGGCCCATTGAGTAAATAGTGGTTTGCTTCTTGGAATTTGTGTGAGTCCGAACATTGAACAAAGTATCACCCACCAAGGGTTGCTGAAAATTTGGAATTGAATCTTAAGGATGAGTGATAGAAACCTACTCCTCCAAGTGACATGGTTCATACTGCTTTATTGGTTCACATTGACAAAATCATGAATTCCAAGATGATCTAGGAGATCGAAACGAAAAGGATTGGGCCGCATTGCTTGGAGAACTATACAAGGCCCATAGCTGGTGGGCTTCAACTTGTGATGTTGTTGGTTATGAAACCTTTGCTTGTCCAAATGATGTCAAAACATAGTCATTGACTTGGAGAGAATGAGTTGCTCAATGTCGGTCATGGAGTGCCTTGAATTTGGCTTGAGTGTATTGAAGAATATCTTGAACTTTGACATGAATCTAAGCCAAAATCTGCAAAATCTGCAAAATGGACGAATCTTTGTTTTGCTCCTTTTGTTCATGGAACTTATTCAAAGTTGGACAAGAAATCAAAATCTATAAAGGGCCAAAGATTGGAAGCCTCTTGTGGGTCTTTGTAATAAAAACAAGGTCTCACAAAGATTAACATCATGGAATGTATTTGGAGAAGACCATATTATGGTTCCAACTGGTAATAGAGAAGCTACTTTGACTTCATTTTGTAGGCTAACGACAAGGTAAAGTATTTTTTAATGTCCTTGAGACCATAGGCCATATGAGACGACCCTCATAGAGGATGTTATTTACCCAATATATGTTTATCTAACCAAACTCCGAGTATTGAAGTCTGGTGTTCAACTCTATCCCCCATTGGATTTGAAACTTAAACCTCCTATTCGGAGTTCCAAAGTCTTACTCTTGGGCCCTTTCAGGTTGTACTAAAAGGATGTTATCCCAATGTGTTTATATAACCAAACTTTGGTTATTGAAGTATGGTGTACAATGCTACCTTTCATTAGATTTAAACCTTGAACCTCCTTTTTAGAGCATGTTGGAGGAAGGGAATCAATAATCATTGCTTTGTGGTTCAGGATTACTGCGCACTTGTTATCTTTTCGAGTACTTATCACATGTGCATGTGCTTTTTTGTAGTTTTCCATTTAAAGACATGTGAGATCCTCATCCAAAGAAATGTTGGTGGAGAGAGCTCTAAAATCCTTCAAATTTACCTCGATTGGTGAAAACCAGATGAGAGTGCCATCTACAACTCATCGAAGCCCTATTAAGGGTAATATTGTTGAGAACCAATGTGTCATTCACGAAATCATATCTTGCCTTTAGAGGATCAATAGGCTTTAGAGAACCTCAAACTCAAAGGTTGAGGTTTGAAGTGAACGTTGAATGGGTACACGTTGATCTTTAGTGGAGCAAAATTGGAGTTGTATATTATGCTATTGAACATGTTTGCAAATGAAATGGCACTGAACCTCAATGTGGTTAGTGTAGTCATGAAAAACTGGGTTGTGAACAAACTTCAACACTCCTTGATTGTCGCAATTCAGGATCGTTGGTTGTTTTGGTGAGATGACCATCTCTAACATTTCTCTGACAAAATGCGACCTGATGTTATTGCCTCGTAGACAACTTTTATAGCACGATATTTTGCCTTAGTGGAAGATTGAGCAACAACATGCTATTGCTTATGATATCGGAGTAGATCCCAAAAAGAATATATATCCAGAAGTGTATCTCTTGTTATCTATGGATCCTACATAGTTTGCATCTGTGAACCTTGTCAAGAAGAACAAATTGTTCTTGTATTCAAGACTATACATGGTAGTATCACATATATGTTAGAGTACCCTGTTTACTACTTTCCAGTGACACACCCTTGTCTCTTGTATGAATCGTGAAAGATAGCTAACAACATCTAGTTTGGTGTAGGTTAGATAAATGAGACTCCCAATCAACTGTTTATAGAGAGTTACATTTACCTCTGGCGATGGATCATTTCAGGATAGCTACAACCCTATTTCCATTGGGGTAGGCATTGTTTTGCAGATTGTCATTTGAAATTTCTTGAGTAATGTCTTGGCATACTTAATTTGTGAAATGAAAATGTGATTCTCCATTTGCCTTACCTCCAAACCAAGGCGAACAATGCATAAGCCCAAGATCAGTCATGTTAAACGACTTCTTCAAATCATTCTTGGTCCTCTCATTCAAACTCTTTGAATTACTTGTGATGACCAAGTCGTCGACATACACAATTATGATCACAACCTTCACCCCTTGTTGTTTGAGGTATAAGTTTCGATCATATGGATTGCAATGAAATTCATGTTGTAGAAGATGCTCATCAATTTCGATATGCAAGGTTCTAGGAGCTTGCTTAAGCCAATAGAGAGATTTGCTGAGCTGACATACCTTTTTCTCTTGTCTAGGAATGACATATTTCTCCGGCTGTGTCATATAAACCATAGTAGAGAAAATCGGAATCGGGTAGTAAATCGGCTGGGGAAAAAATCGGCAAAAAAAAAACCGAAGAAAACGATTTTTTTTTTTTTTAATTTTTTTTTCATGCATATTACAATGAATTAACATTATGCAAATCAAATATTGCAATAAAAGCAACAATTCAAGTCAAGACATCATACAAGGCTCAAGCTTTAAGTACACATGAAAGTGACAAAAGTTCACAAAACACATCTTGTATTGCTTATAATATGAAAAGGTACAAATTACAAAATGTGTCAAGACTCAAAATGCCTCAATAGGCCCACTATCTATTGTCTTCCTTTGCCTCTTGTCCTAACATAAGCCCTAGTCTCTTTTTCTTTATGTGTGCTTGTAGATGCTTGTGTCGTTTCTCGTGCTAAGGCCTCTTCTTGGTCCCTTGCTGCCATCTCCTCCGCTAGGGTCTCATAGTTTTGCAATTCTTCCATGCTGAATAGAGGCTCTTGCTGTACCTAGAAGTTCAAGTTCAACTAGATGAGGAAAGGGACAAAAAAAAATACTATAAGATATGCTTTTAAACGAAGAGGAGAGGAGAAAAAGGTTCCACCGAGATTTGAACTACTACCTGCTGCTCTTGTGCTTCTGCATCTATGATCCATTCAGATGATGGATCAATGTCACTTAGGTCAATGGGCTGAATATTTGTTTTTTCAAAATATTTTTGGTGGAGACGAAGGTTGTAGTGCACAAACACAAGATCATTTAACCTTTCTTGTGTAAGTCCGTTGCGCTTCTTGGAGTGTATGTGCTCAAACATACTCCAATTGCGCTCACAACCTGAAGAGCTACATGGTTGAGATAAGATTCTAACCGCCATGTGCTGCAAATTGGGCGTAAAATCACCAAAGTCTTCCCACCATAAATCTAGAAAAAACAAAAAAAAAAAAATTAATATTTCACATGTAACAACTAAAAAGTTTAAATTTTAAAACAAAATCAGAAGACTAAATAATAATTCGATGAGGTTTATGGTTTACCTGGCCTCATAAACTCAATAGCATCTTTGCATTGCTTAGATGGGAATTGGCGACCACGACATGCCTTATAATCTTGTATCTCGGCACGCGTTTTATTGCACAATTGTGGATTCCCAAAGAACATGCGGTCAATGCAATCTTGAAGGCCAATCTTGACCTCATAATCAGCACGGAATGTGGGCTCATAAAAGAATTTGGGGTTCAAATAGTAACCCGCTGCATGAAGAGGACTATGGAGTTGTGATGTCCATCTGTTGTCAATGATGGTCCAAATGGCATCATATTTGGTGCGGTTATGTTCATAAAATGCAGCAATGGCCTCTTTCGCCCTATCCATAGCCTCATATACAAAACCCATTGGAAATTGTTCTCCATCAACAAGACGAAGAATCTTCACCAATGGCTTTGAGACCTGAAAAAAATAAATAAATAATTTAAAGAAAAATATTTTACAACATAAATAAAATAAAACAAATAAATAAGCGTAGTCTTGTACCTTGATGGCCTCATCCATGGCCATCCATAAGTCCTCCTCAAACAAACAAGTATAAACATTTTGCCCCTCAGATGATGTGCGGTATCTTGCAACTGCTTCAGAATTCCACTCATCACTCACAAACATTTGTTTTAGTGACCCTCTTGCATCATAAATGCTCTGCAATGTCACAAAGTTTGTGGCGAAGCGTGTAATGCCGAGGCCGCACTAGCTCCCTCCCATTGGTAAATCGCCTCATGAGGCTAAGGACCCATGAATGGTTGTAAATGAATTTTGTGATTGCCTTAGCCTTCCCTACAATCTCTGTCACCCAAGGTAATTTCCCAATGTCCTCGAGGAGCAAATCAAGACAATGGGCTGCACATGGGGTCCAAAAAATGGTGGGGAATCTCTCCTCCAAAATCCTCCCGGCTGCCTTATATGCTGCTGCGTTGTCCGTGATGATTTGGACAACATTCTCCTCCCCAACCTCCAAGACAACCTCCTCCAACAACCCTGCAAGCATTTCGGCACTCTTAACTTGTGCCGATGCATCTACTGACTTAAGGAATGCAGTTCCTTCTGCAGATGCAACCAAAAAATTAATTAGGGTTCTTCCCCTCCCATCTGTCCAACCATCAGACATGATAGTGCAACCCTTGGTTCTCCACATCTGACGTTGTTTGTCAAGCACAACCTGAAGTATAAAAAAAAACATTTAGTCATGCACATTGCACATTGCATATTGATTTTATCATATTAATATATATTAAAAAAAATTTAGTCATGCCATATATATAAAAATTTAGTCAAGCACAATGACACAACCTGAATGTCATCCACAGATTCTTGAAGGAGAGGGCCCCTAAGGTCATCAAAAGTTGGCGCCTTAAATCCTGTGCCGCAACATGCGACGGAATCTATCATGCGCCGCCAGTATGGAGACCTTGCCACATTGAAGGGAATGTCAGAATAGTACCAAAAAGTGGCAATGGCTTTCCTCGCAGCACTGTGCTTCTCTTGGTTCCACGCGGCCATACCCTCAAGCGTGGATTGTGTCCCTGCCCCTGGCATAGAACGATCTACAAAAAAGGACTCTCCCGTCCCACTAGCTCCTTGTGCACTTGAAGGACTCGAACTACTTTGTTGAAAGAGCCGCTTAAAGCTGCCACGCCCACTAGTACGAGCACCTCGGGAGGGGGGGATGAAATGGCATCGCTATAACTTCTTTTGTTACTAGCGTTTGCATCTGCCGCAGTGATCATGGCATTTACTTTGTTCTTAACATCTTCTGGCACCTTAGTACATACTGCTATATTATTTCCTGCTAAGCATGCCAAATGATATTTGAGGCGATAAACGCCTCCATTATAACTATTGCCACAAAAATTGCATCTAAAATGTTGCTTTGATGGCCCTATTGGCGTTGCATACGCCCATGCTGGATCCAATGGTTTCATTTTTTATATGCCTGCACATGGAAACAAGTTAGTAATAAGAAAGTTACAATCACATGAAAAAAAGGAAAAAAAAACTAAACCCTAAACCAAAAGGCTAGGGTTTAGGCCAAGTCATCTCTATGGATAAACTGAGTAATAGCAGCAGCAATAACAGCAATAGAAGCAGCAATGGCAATAGCAGCAGCAATGTTAACAGCAATAACAGGCTAACAGCAATAACAGCAAATTGCAATAACAGCAATAGAAGCAGCAATGGCAATAGCAGCAGCAATGTTAACAGCAATAACAGGCAAATTGCAATAACAGCAATAGAAGCAGCAATGGCAATAGCAGCAGCAATGTTAACAGCAATAACAGGCAAATTGCAATAACAACAATAGAAGCAGCAATGGCAATAGCAGCAGCAATGTTAACAGCAATAACAGCAAATTGCAATAACAACAATAGAAGCAGCAATGGCAATAGCAGCAGCAATGTTAACAGCAATAACAGCAAATTGCAATAACAGCAATAGAAGCAGCAATGGCAATAGCAGCAGCAATGGTAGATAGCAGCAACAATGTTAACAACAATACCAACAATAGCAGTAGTAATGGTAGATAGCAGAAATTGGCTGTATGATTTGTGTGAATGACTAGCGTGTTATGGTTATGGTTAAAGCTTTTTTTGTGGGTTTCTTCTGAAAATTTTATTGGGAATCTCATCATTGATGGCTTAGCTGTCTTAGCATTAAACAATATTTCTATTGCTCACTAGTTGGAGACAACCTGTATATATGGTTCTCTATAATGCACGATGGAGTGAGAAAACTACAAATGTTTTCTAGGCCATCTGCTGTGCATTCACAAAAAAATAATTGGGGCAGATTATAAAACCAATTGAAGGGCCAGGATAGGGTCTCAGTATTTTATAGCATGTAGGCTTGTAACCTGTGTCGGGGGTCAAGGGGGCGGGAGCCCCCTTGCAGGGTCAAGGGACAGCGTCCCTTGCGGGGTCGAGGGGCAGCGCCCCTGCGTGCTCCCCGAAACCTCAACGGCAAAGGAGGAGAAAAAAAAAAAAACCTAAACGACAAAGGAGGAGAAAAAAAACCTAAGCCCTAGCCTAATTTCAAAGGAGGAGAAAAAAAAGAAAAAACCCTAAACGACAAAGGAGGAGAAAAAACCTAATTAACCCCTAGTCTAATTTCAAAATTAAAAAAAAAAAAAAAAAAATTCTGACCTTGAATGAATCTTCTGGCTGGATGTTGTTGGTTGCCGGATTCCTTCACACCGCAATCGATCGCGCTCCTAAGATGCCTCGACGAAGTTGGTCGGGGTGGTAGCACAAGGTGGGAGGGTTTTTTTCCTGTTTGCAAGTGCTTAGAAGAAAAAGTGAAAAAAACGAGTTACTTTTTCCTTTTATCGGCCGCAGCCTCTACCCGCGCGGCTACGGTCGATTTTTTGACGATTTTTTGAAAAAATCGCCGGACTTGCGATAAGTTGCCGAGTCACTCGTTTTGCGAATGAATCGCGATTAACTCGCGATTTTTTGCCGATTTTCGTAACTATGATATAAACTTCTTATGTTAGGTCACCATTAAAAAAAACACTTTTCTCATCCAATGAGGCCATTTAATGACCAATTTATGGCCATTATTCCTATATATATTTTTTATTCTGTCTGAGTTCTTTAGACACTTTGTAAATAATTGGCAAACATTTTAACTAATTTTGCATATCTATGCGATGAAATATTGTGGATAAATAGATGGTTAATTATGTGGATATTGGGACAAACTTTGTGTTATTATACTATAAATGTGTTATTTATATAGTATGTAGATTTCCTCATAATCAATAAGCATTTATGATGATCATGTTCGAAAATTGAAGGTTTCGATGTCTGTACCTTAAGTGCTACAGGTTTTTTGTAAAAACAATGTATTCTACTTGTAGTGCTATGTCGCTACAAGTTAGAGTAACTATATTCAAGCGGAACTTGTAGCACCCAATTTTACTCGTTAACTAAGTGTTATTCACAGAGTACGACAAGCGCTACAGGTTTAATGTACTAATTTGAGACATTCCTTGTAGCGCTCATCGCTATAAGTAAATGAACTAAAAATAGGACATTACTTGTAGCGCTGGATATCATAAATTATAATACTGTTTTTGAAGCAGGATTTATAGTACATATGGCAAGATCGCTATTAGTACAATGGAGATGGTGGATGACTTGTAATGCTCAACAATGGGATTTGCAGACAACCTGTAGAGTTCAACGTTGTGAGGAAGACAACTAGTTTTGAGAATACCAAACAGACAACTGTAATCAATTCATTGATCTTAGCCAATTTTTTGTTACAGATAAATAAAAGAGTTTGTTCTGCGAATCATTCAACAGTTAATGTAATCTTGTAAAATTAGTCAAAGCATGATTTTGTTCCATTTTTATCTTTAGTTTGTTAGAGTAGCTAAATATTGTAATCACCAAGCTATCCATCTTCTTCTACATAAACGAGGGTGCTTGAACGCCCTAGGGACGCTAGATAGATAGACAAAAATAGACAGAAGGCAAACTAGGTAGAGAATAGGCAAACATAGTAGTAAGTTTCAGTTTCAGTTTCCAATTGTAAGAATGTCCTTTGACATAGCTTGTTCTGGCATGAATTAATAAAGGCGTCATTTTCATATTTCATCTAGCCTCTTGGGTAAGGGCCTGCTCATGAGCGCTAGCAAGTGATGATCCTTCTATTCTTTTTATTTCTGTAATGCTTCAATTATCAACACTTCAGTTCTCGCAGTGTCAGTGCAATTCTTTTTTTAGATATAGCAAATGAACTGGTTCAACCTTTGTTAGATAGATTGAAGGAATAATTTTTTGGTTTCTATGCCTCATTTATTTGAACAAAAATAAAAAGAATAGATGGTGCATCATCACTTGCTAGCGCTCCCAAGAGGCTAGAAGGAAGAAGTCCCTCTGAGGCTAACTGATAGATGTTCTCAATCACAGATGAAATATGAAAATGACACCTTTATTAATTAATTTTGAACAGGCTCTGTCAAATGACATAGTGTTACAATTGGAAACTGAAACTGAAACGTACTACTATGCTTGCTTATTCTCTACCTGGTCTGCCTTCTGTCTATTTCTGTCTATCTATCTGGCATGTCCCAAGGCCTTCAAGCATCCTTGTTTGTGTAGAAGAAGAGGGACAATTTGGTGATTACTTTATTTAGCTACTTTAACAAACTGAAGGTAAAAATGATACATAATCATGCTTTGATTAATTTTACAAGATTACATCGACTGTTGAATGATTCTTAGAACAAACTCCTTTGTTTATTTGTAACAAAAAATTAGGTAAGATCGATGAATTGGTTACAATTGTTTGATTGTTATTTTGCAGGTGGAATCAAAATTGTTGCAACCTTGAACTCTACAGGTTGTGTACAAGTCCCATTGTTGAGCATTACAAGTCATCTACCAACTCCATTGTACTGATTCATAATAATCGTGCCATATGTACTATAAATCCCTCTTCAAAAGTAGGGTTATAACTTATGATATCTGGCAATATAAGTAATGTCCTAATTTTAGTTCATTTACTTATAGCAACGAGCGCTACAAGGAATGTCCCAAATTAGTACATTAAACCTGCAGTGCTTGTAGTACTCTGTGAATAACACTTAGTTAACAAGAAAATTGGGTGCTACACGTTCCGACTGAATATAGTTATTCTAACTTGTAGCAATAGAGTGCGACAAGTAGAATTCATTGTTTTTACCAAAAACCTATAGCACTTACGATACAAACATCAAAACCTTCAGTTTTTGAACAAGATAATCATAAATGCTTATTGATTATGAGGAAATTTACATACTATCCAAATAACACATTTATAGCATAATACACAAAGTTAGTCTCAAAATCCACATAATTAACCATCTATTATCCACAATATCCTTTTTTTTTTTTGGATTGATACTGCTTATACATCTACCATGGGGGTTGAACCCAGGTCTCATCACTAATAATGCAAGTGGCGTCCTTGACAGTAGACCAACGCACATGGATATCCACAATATTCTTTTGCGCATACTTACCTTGAAAATGTGAATTCAGGAACTTACCTTGAGTACCATACTTATCTTGTGTTACCTAACAATAATAGTTAGAGCATAAATGGTGATGAAAGATGGTAGTGCTTATGCTGCAAGTGCTATAGGTGGCATAGGTGCCGCTTGCCCCCAATGTCAAATTTATAAGTCTACAAGTTCACAAGCTTGCCTTACCAATACTATTTCATATACAAACCCTTTCATATTTGCAAAGAGGAAATCTAAACTTCTCACATCCTTTACAAAGAAAATCTCTTTGAATTTTGTCCAATTCGGAGGCTATACCTTATGGTAATATTGAGAGTAACATTAGATATATGGGCATACATTGCAATGTACTCTTTACAAGTGCTTTTTTCTAACCATGCCAAGATCTTACCTTTCCAACTACCTAGACAAGATTTATTCTATCCAAAATTGAGCCTCAAAGCTCCTTTTGTTTCCTTTTTCAAACAAAGGAATACCTAGACATCTTGATGGCATTTTCCCTGTTGAGGTATATTACATTATTTGGTACATGCTAATATACCTTCATGGCACATTTGTAAATAATAGATTAGGGTTGAGTCTATAGTTTAGAGTGTGATTTATATTTCCCCTTTTATGTAAGTGTGAATGTGTAGGAAATCTATAAGTGTCATGTAAAAGCGTAATGTGCAAGAAATGCACGTGTCATGTAAGAGAGAATGTGCACAAGTGTCTTGAATGTAAGAGTGCAAATATGTAATGTGAAGATGTGCACAAGTGTCGTAGGTTAGGAGTGCATGTAGAAGTCCAAGAGTCTTATAGATGCATGCAAGTGTCTTAGAAGTATGCAAGTGACAAGTTGATAAGCCAAGAGTATGAGACTTGGCATATGGAGAATAATTGTCAAGTATTTAAAGAGTCACATTACTATGGCTATATTATGGAGACAATGCTCCATAGGAAGATATATCGAATCCAATTCATATGTCTCATTATCTGATTGTAAGAGGAAGAGGAGTAATAAAGCTTGTATACATTTTGAGCAATTAATATTGTAAGTTGTTCTTTATACATAGTTCATGAATGATTCAGGCTATTTACATTCATATTTTAGTATATAAATGAATGTTATTTTCTTTATTATATATGCTTGGATATACATTATTAATTAGCTCATATTATTTTACTCATCATATGATTAAATTGACCTTTATTATCGTGGCTATTTTATATTTGGGACCTTCGTGATATTGTGAGATAACCTGTGACATTTTGTGGTAGTAAAGGTTTAAAAAGCCAACATTCCCAACTTTAAAGCTTAAAATCTACACAATAATATTTAGTAAATCGAGAAAAGTATTGATAAAAAAAGATCCTAAATTTTCATAATAACCAATTGTCCAATTGCCTTATGATAAGAAGATAGGATTGTTTTCAATTCCATGGCCTCATTGACCGAAGGATGACCTAAAAGGAATAGTCATTAACAAATTGGAATTGAGATTTGAAGGGACTGTTGACACAACCTAAATACCTTTGATTTTACTTTTGCCTTCAAGAGAGCTTTGCCTAATCCCTTACTGAGAATATTGGAGAGATAAGGAGATGGTTGGTCACCTTGGGAGAATCCACGCGATGATTAAAAGTTAGCTAGAGATCCATTGATCAAAATGGACTTTTGGAGTGTTGTAACATCTAATCCATTTATGCCAACCTTGATCAAAACCAATTCTTTCGAAAATATTATATAGAAAACTCCAACAAGCCTTGTCATTTGCTTTATTAACATCCAATTTTACAAGTATGCTTCAATTATTCATGGAGTAAAGAGAATGGTTCTCTCTTTTGCAATGATTATACCATCAAGGATTTGCCCACTGTGAAGGAAACCACATTGTTCTTCCAAGATAACACAATCTAGAATGTCTTTCAATTTACTTTGTAATACTTTTTGAAAATTGTCTTGTAAATGATGTTACAGAGGCTTAAGGAATGAAAATTACCAAAGTTTTGTCTTACCTTTCTTGGGAAACCAGCATGATAAAGGTGGCATTGATCTCACTTATATTGCCTTGTTTTTCCTAGCCTCTTCTATTGATTCCAACACATCATTGTTCAACATATCCTGATTTTTTTTGAAGGAAAATTGCAGTTAGTCCGTCAAAGCTAGGCACCTTATCACGGTGGAAAGAGAAAATATCCTTTTATAGTTCTTCCAGTGAGATCTTCCTCATCAAGCTTTTGTTTTGTCTGTGCATGATAATTGATGGAATGTTTTGCAAAAGCTCATCATTAGACTCCTTGTCTTGCCCAATTTTTGATAGAATATTTTTGAAATAATTGATTATTTCCTTCCTGATCTCTTCTTCTTTCTCAGTACTTCTTCTATTTAGAGTTGGAATATTTTTATTTGGCAAAAGGACAAATTTGTTTTTGTGGTAGCATGGAAAATTTTGATATTTCTGTCACCTTTCTTAAGTAATTTCTCCTGGGTCTTTTTGGGCCGAATATGGCTTTTCCTTTTATAATTTGATATGATACTCCACAAGTAATTGTTCTTCTGCTCATAAGTATGTTGGTCCTTTCTATCAATTTCCATTATCTCTTGTAATCCTTGAGCTTGGATTTAAGTTCCATATTTCCTTTACATATGTTATCTAAGGATTTGATATTCCAAATCTTCGTCTGCCTCTTTAGAATTTTCCACCTTTGAACAAACCTGTACATACATGATTCTTTAAACTTTGCTTCATCCCACTACAACATACCCATTTGAAATAAATTAGGCTATTTAAGCCACATGGTGTTGGATACAAAAGGAAAAAACCAGAAAAAAGGTTGTTTAATAGTGCATAGACAATAGGTCCGAGGTGTAGACCAATTGGTTCGACCAAACCCCATAAGGGGGCAGAGGTCCAAGGTTCAAATCTCGGGCCTCGCCGGACTGAACGCTTGTCCCTTTTCTGGTGCTTTCAGTGGCATATAAGGTTTAAAATGATTGTGGCATGGTGGTTATAGGGGCGGACTACGCGAAGATTCTTTTTTGTAGTAAAACATTTTTTTTTTTTTTGGTAGGTAAAAGGTGAGGGTTTTGAAAGGATCCGACAACCTTGTACATAGAGCTCCAAAAGGAGTCAGCCAATCGCCAAAACTTACAATCTTCAATCTAGCACAAAGGCAAGCTCAACAGAAAAGCTGCCGGAAGAAAAAATAATCAAACTTACATTCCCGTCCAAAGGCAGCACAACAATTTGAACACAAAATCAAAATCAAAATTATCCTCATCCTGCCTAGTGGGGGACCAACCAACCGACCAACAATGCCATCAAACCCTGACAACCAGGACTCAAGGTATCAACGATTCATCTCCGAGGCATAAAAAACTTAGGGCCCTTGCACTTCCACAAAAACGAAAAATGTTCTTCCTTGAGAACACCACTGGGACCTGAGCGCAAAAGAAGGATTTGAACTTTGGATCACCCGCTCAACCAACTTAATAGAAACCAGCCGCCGGAAATGGAGATCTGTAACATATTGCCCCAGCGACAGTAAAACCCTCCATCTCAAAAATTTGTGAAGACCAAAACCCCACAAATCCTGTTGGATTCCAACCATCCTTCGAACACCAGAGAACAACTCATAACAAACCTCCATCTCAGAACAAAAACAGGGGCCACGGAGCAAGGTTTTGGAAAGGACCCAGAACCTTGGGATGTGTGGGTTCAAACCCCACAGACAACCGGTGAGAAAAAACCCTCCACCCTTGTGGGTTCTAATCCTACTGGTATGCAGAAGAATAGAAGACCTCCCAATGAAGGAACCCAACAACAAAAAAACAGCCAAACACTGCCCCTGGATCGAAAAAGCTCCCGTCCACTGCCCAACCAAAATAACAATAGCGTTTTGGAAAAAGCTGGACCAGGGGACTCTAGTACTAACATCAGGTCACCACGAGGCACAAAATATGTTTCACCACCGCCTAGCTAGTTGCACAATAGTGGATTGGAAAAAACTGGAACAGGGGACTCTGGCACCACCACAGAGTCCCCGCCAAGCACGAGAAAAGCTTTGCCACCAACAACGATCAGACCAACGGACACAGATCTCTCTTGCAAAGACTCCAAGAGATCCAACCATGGTCCTGCCCCTATGAGCTCCCCTTCCATTGGCTCCTCTACCAATCCACTCTGCACCCAAAATCCATAAGGGTCAAATCTTCCCAACCTAGAATGCAATCTGGATCTTGCTATCTTCATCTGCACCGGTTGGGCTCCTCTGAAACCCTAACTCCCTCCCAAAAAACCTTATTTAAGGAAAACCGTTCCCCTATAACATAGTATTTGTAGTAAAACTTTGAAAAATGAAGTACTTTTTGATTTTGGAATACCATTTTCAAGGGAATTGCTTCAAACCATAAGTATATTTCTTTAGTCTACAAACTAAATTTCAATATCTTTCTTAATAAAACATTTAGATTAAGGCATATAAAGTTCTTCAAGCAAAGGTTTCATTTTAATCTATTCCTTCAATTTGAGAAAAGCCTCATGCAACTAATTTAGCTTTATACTTCACTATTTCATTTTGAGCATTAAACTTAGTTTTAATATACCAATCACAATGAACAAATTTTTTGTCTTTAGGTAATGACATGAGATCCTATGTTTGATTTTCCCTCAAGGAATTATATTCATCAAGCATAGCTTTTCCTAGTGAGGATTATCTTTTGCTCGAGAATATACTTCAGGATCATTGGTTTTCATTACCTTGGACATCAATAGATAATTGCAATAATTGCTTCTTCTAGTTTGAATTAAAACATGCCTACTCAAATATTCATCACTTTCTTTGATAAGGTTTTAAGCCACTTAGGATTATGCTTTGATTCATCACTTTCTTTGATACTTTTTAATGGCTATATTTTCTCATTTTACTTGTCTTTCTAGGTCTTCTACAATCTGCAGTCCAGCCTGTGCTTTCTGCTGTTATAATTTTACACATTTTATAGTAGGAAAAAAGTAGTTGGTGAAAATTAAACACGTTGCAGGTGAGAAAAAGAAGAGTTAGAACCCTGGCATACCTTGTAAATATGACATTAGGGTCCTCCAGAAGGGCACGAGTCAAATTTACTAGTAGGGATGATAGTGTTTCTCTGATCTAAGTGTTAGGAGGTGAAGTCACTATGCAGTGTTTTAGCCAGCAGAAACTGCTGCTAGACGTCTAGGCAACAATACTAGACGTCTAGGTTGCTAGACGTCTAGGCAGCAAGTGCCAGACGTCTAGGCAACAAACGTCTAGGCTGCTAGATGTCTAGGCAGCAGTGCCAGACATCTAGGCAACAGTACTAGACGTCTAGGTTGCTAGATGTCTAGGCAGCGCTGCTAGACGTCTAGGCAGTAGACGTCTGGGACAGACATCTAAATGTGCAAGACAAACAGGTATAGGCGCCTTTCTTTGGGAGTTGAAACGAACAGTTTTTGGAGGTTTCCTTTGGGAGAGGAAACGAACAGTTTGGAGTCTTCCTTCTGCTCTATAAAAGGGACTTGATCCCTTGCATATGAAGTAACGTTGAAATGTGAATGTAAAGTTTTTGCTGAAAATAATAAAAGGAGAAGTTGCCATTGACTTGTGGTTTTCCTGCACATTGCAGGTTTCCACGTAAATCTTTGTGTTAGTTGTGTAGCTGTTTTTGTTCTCTGTCATTGTGTTTCTCCTTGCAGGTCTAAAATCTAAAGTTTTTCCTAACATATGGTATCAGAGCCTAAGGTTTTGTGCGAGTGGGAGCTGAAACAATGACAGGAGGTGTAACCAAGTTTGAGATTAAGAAATTTGATCGCAGGAACTTCGCTCTATGGAAGATGAAGGTGGAGGATTTGCTGGTTCAGAATGACCAAGCTCTAGCCTTGAAAGGGGTCACGAGTAAACCAAGTAGCATGAAAGATGAGGAGTGGGCAACGCTTGACAAGAAGGCGGTTTCTACAATCCGTCTCTACCTAGCGGACTCTGTCTTGTTCAATGTAGTTGAAGAGAAGACCGTGGAAGCCCTTTGGCAAAAGCTTGAAAAGTTGTATGAGACAAAATCAACAACAAATAAGGTTTTTTTTTCTGAAAAAGCAGCTTTATAGCTTGAGGATGAAGGAAAGTTCATCCGTTGTAGATCATTTTGTAAACAAGGGTGAGTACATTCTTGGGATGGGGTGATGACAATTCAGGATCAGGCTCCAATCAAAGATTATACTAATTCATCAATCAATATCCTAACTCTTCTAGCTGACGGCTGGGTCTAGACGTCAGGGGTCTAGATGTATGATGGGCAGGTCTAGACGTCTGGTTACTAGACGTCAGGTCGGCAGGTTTGGATGTCTGGTTGCTAGACGTCAGGTCGGCAAGTCTGGATGTCTGGTTGGTAGATGTCAAGTCTAGACGTCTGGTTGCTAGACGTCAGGGGTGGCCAGATGTCTGGCTGGTCCTAGACGTTTGGGTTCAGTCCAGACGTCAGGCTAGTGGGCTGACGGCTAGCCGTCTGGTGGCTACCAGACGTCAGACGTTTGGTTCCTCACCTCGTCCAGAAAACCTACAAAAATACGTCTCTCGCTCCCTGCTTCAGCACCTATGTTCAACACCCTTCAATGGCAAACCTGCAATAACCACTTAGAATAGAATAACCTGCAACACTTCCAGCAATGGCTTCCAATGTGCAACTCACAACACAATCATCCATTCACCATGTATGCAGAATATGTAAACAACATAACAACATTTGTATTACGTAGAATGAACAACATACAACTCTCACAGCATGGATTGCCTCCCCCTACAATGTTTGAAGAGGGGGTTAAATAGGTGGAGACAAGTTGGTTCCCCAACCAATTCCAAAACCGCCTCCAACCGTTCCTTAACACAATCCTTTAACATTGCATTAGACGTCAACTACTTGCTAACCTTAACAACTCCTAACTAGACGTCTAATTAACCCGTCTAGTACTAACAAGCATGACGATTGTTTTTGTCTTTTAGTGCCATATGCGTTTACATTCAGCCTTGACTCATTGGCTGTATTTTTCATAAATTAAGACAAGCATAACCAAAAATACTTATATACATTGCAAAATTGGTGATGGATGTGCCAGCCAGTCCTAGGGTTTAGAACTGTTGTCTACATCTATCCTCCCCTTCGAAGAAGTCGATGTCCTCAACGACTTTCTCCGCTCGGATCCCGAAGCTCCAACCTCGGTCGGTGTTGAGCCTTGTGGATTAGCAGCCTGCAATGCCCTTGTGTACTCCTGAAGTTGTTCACGGTAGTGGTCCCTTTCGTCCTTGAGCCTCTTTGCATAGTTGTAGTATTTTGCCCATTCCACGCCCAAGGTATTGGCTCTCTCTTCTGTCTTCTTCAGGCAGGACAATAATTCTGTTTCTCTGCTGCGAAACATATCCTTCAACCGTTGTTCTGGAATAGGTACCGTAGCTGATGTACCTGTCTGCTGTTTTGCTAGTCGTAGTTCTTCTTGTAAGGCTGCCTTCTCCTTCTGCCAATTATCCTTTTCCTGAGCCCAAGCTCGTTCTTGCTGGCTCCTGTTAGCTGAAAATGATTCTGCTTGCTTAATCAGAAGCTCTTTTGCATTTTTTAGTTGGGTAATCTTTGTTGCTGCATCAGATAATTGCTGGTCTTTTCCCTCTAAGTCAGCTTTTAATTCTTCCATGGCTTGTCCCAATATCCGCATTTCTGCTTGAACTCTCTCCATGCGATCCATGCCTTCTACCAACAATTGATCATTCTTTTCCAACACTACAACAACTTCTTGTTCTACGACATCTGTAGCTGCATTTATGTGCTTGATTCCCTCGCCCAACCAAGCCAACAAGTGTACGAGGAAGTTTAACTACGTATACAAATGCAATAATTCTAGCACCACTTCCACTTGCGTGCCATGCTCCATAGACTGTTGTGGGGGATTTTTGCCATGGCCGCAAACATAGACCTGTTCTGTCTCCAAATAGAGACTGCAAACATAGACCTGTTCTGTCTCCAAATAGAGACTAGGTGTCCTGTCTGGCAATTCTTCAATGCCCTCCATTGTTTGCAACTGGGCAGTAGGTAATGACCAAGGCTGTTTTGCATAAATGCTTGAGATGTCCATCCGCCAAGGTCCTTGGGCTACCCATTTGACCAACCGGTCAAGTTCCTCCTCCACCATGCCTTGCCACTTATTCCATTGGCCCATGCATGCGCTACTAAACTGCAAGCTCAAGCTGTGCTTCACTTTTCCCAGCTTCTCAAAACAAACTGCCGCTTGCTCATCCATTTCATCTGAAGGGTCCATAAAATTCGGTATTTTGAGGAGAATCTTGTAGGACCAAGTGTCTGTCTGTTCTTCTTCCTGTGCAATCCCCTTGCCTCTCTCCTCATGGTGAACAGGTGGTCTTATTGCTGTCTCCTGTACAAGAATCTTGCTGCCCTGTTCTTCTTGTTCTTCCAACTCTTCTAAATCTATTACTTCTGGGGGATGTTTTCCTTTATCTGTAGGGTTTTCTTCCGCTGCACTGGTCTTCTTATTGCTGTCTCCTGTACAAGACTCTTGCTGCTCTGTTCTTCTTGTTCTTCCAACTCTTCTAAATCTATTACTTTTGGGGGCTGTTTTCCTTTATCTGTAGGGTTTTCTTCCGCTGCACTGGTCTTCTTATTGCTGTCTCCTGTACAAGACTCTTGCTGCCCTGTTCTTCTTGTTCCTCCAACTTTTCTAAGTCTATTACCTCTGGGGGCTGTTTTCCTTTATCTGTAGGGTTTTCTTCCTCTGTACTCCCTATTGTTTTCTCCATCCTTGGCTTTTCTGCCTGTGTAACCTGTGGTGGTAGGCCTTCCTCTACCCCAGGGTTACTGCTGATTTCTGGAGCTTCTACTGTGCCTGTTTCCCTAGCTGCTTCGTCAAACATAGCATCTATCGAGAATGTGCTCAAAGTAGCTGCTAGTGAAGTTGGTCTTGCCAAATCTAACTCTGTCAGATCCGGTGACCCAATGCGGGCTATATGCTCAGCCTCTACCAGATATTCAGTGGGTCCAACCCGTTCAGTTGTACTGGTCCCAACTACCAGATTATGAAGGGTTGATGGTATGGAAAGATCTGGTTCTTCCTATAGTGGCTGATGCTGCTCTCGACTCTGAACTGTCTCCAGATTCTCAGCTATCTTTTGCAATGCTTCTTGTGAGAAAGTTGGGGGTGGTATGTCAAATCGCCCCTTCTTCTTTTCGTTTAGGCTCTTTCGGAGATTGAGCCTCTTTCTGTTTCTATGGTTCCTCCTCCCGAGCTTGTGTTGCTCTCCTATCCTCCCCTTCTAATGCAGTCACCAACTTCTCCTGACTTGGTCTATGTGAAATCTGTTTGACCCTTACTTTCTTTGTCGGTGTCGTTTTCTTAGCTGGTTGGGCCCCCATCCACCTGCAAATAGATGGTGCTAAGGGTGGGAGTTGTCTTGGAGCACCAAAATCCGGGATCGGGATCTCTGCCTTTCCTGCCGCATCTAGGATCAAGCCAATGGCATGAAAGGTCATAGAAAAATTCTTGGTTGTTCTCATCAGAAAAGCTTGTATCCGTGTTGACAGATATGTTGCCCAATCATACTGTATACCCTATACTATCCCTTGCAAATACGGAATCAACCATATGGGCAAATCCGAGCTTCGTTGTTCTCCTGACAACCTTGCCATTATTACATTCATGCTCACTTCCAGTCCGTCATTTCGGAGTTGTCCCTGCTTAATTCCTCTTCCCCCATGGACACTCAACATAGCTTCTGCCTCTTCCCTTGTTAGAGTGGTGACATCCGTGATTAATTCTGGTGACCTCTTCGGATCCACCCTTTCGTTCACCACCGGCTTGCCTTTCCGTGGGAGTCCAAAAGTGCTCTGGAAAACCCCGGGAGAGAAATCTATTACTAGTGCAGTGCCATCTATTTCCACGAGACTGCTGTGCCTCCCAGCATCATATGTTTCTAGCATTTGTAGCGAGTACTCCTCAAAAATTCCCTTCTCAAAATGCGGAGCCTGTAGGATGAAGTGCACTCCCGCCTCCTTCAACTTTTTCTTTGTTGGGTGGCTATCTGGTGCATCTGCCCACCATTGGCGATAATATTCTCCTATTGGGCATACCCAAGTGATTTCCTCCACTGGTATGGGTGCCTTGCCGCTCGGATTAATCTCCTTATTCTTGTGGGTTGCTACTTCTGCCGCTTCTCTTCTACTCCGACTCTGTCCTCCTTCTGAGCTTTTGCCATGCCCTTTCATCTCAATCTCCTGTTGGTGCCTTAATCTCTTGGCAACCACTGATTCTGGTTCGGGCTCACTGCGGACTGGAATCTTTCCTGACCTCTGAGCCATCCGTCTTACTTTATCCTCTTTCAACTGTCTACCTCTACTCCTAGCCGTCCAGTTCCCTCAGCCGTAAGGTTGTGCAGTCGTTAGGTGGTGGTAGACGTCTGGTAGGGGCCCTTAGGACAAGTGCAGCCGTTTGGACAGGAGCAACCGTCAGGTGGGTGCAGCTATCAGACAGGCTGGTCGTCGGGCAGGTGTAGCCGTCAGGCAGGTGCAACCGTTGGGTGGACTGCAGCCGTCAGGCAGGTGCAGCCGCCAGATGGGCTGGTCGTCAGGCAGCTGTCAGGTCAGGGTTCAGTCGTCAGGTGGGCTACCGCCATCAGGTCACAAGCCGTCTGCTACTTCCTCGCCGCCTACTGCTGTCTCTAGCCGCTTCGCTTCTCAACCTCTGTGCCTTCTCCCTTCTCCCTTCTCCTTCTGCTTGAGAGTGATGTTGCAAATGAAGGTCTTCCCCTCCTTTTATAGTTTCTCCAAACTGTTATGCAACCGCCACCTTGCAACTAACCGATTTTGTGCATGCGCGACACGTCGGCTAGCTAGACGTCTAGGTGTCTCCCCTTTTTGTCTTATTCCTATTTTGTCTTATTCTCTTTTGACTTTTTCAATTTTTCTTTTTTTTATTTATTTTTTTCTATATTTTTTCAAAACTGCATGCGACGTCTCCTTTTTAATGTCGACGGGTGAACCGTATGGCCAAGCCAATACGCAGTTCCCATGCATCTGGTGTCTCATTTTGATGATGACGGCTATTTTCTCCGAAACTGCTGAAATCATCATCACTATCACTGTTTATTTCCTCCGTCGCCTGACGTCTTCGGCGATTATTTCGTCTTGGGGGAGTTTCCGGCGTGACTGTTGCTGTTGTCTTGTCCTATCCCGTGGCATAATGCGCCAGTCTTGTTGTTCTGTTTCTTCCGTCTGCTGCCTTATTTCTGGCTCAGGGGACTGATTTATGTTGGGCCGTCGTCTGACATTATTAGTGACTTGTTCATTTCTTTCCGCTGCCAGGCGTATTTGTTCCATCCATTCTTCCGCCATGCGAACTTCTCCTTCCTCTGGATTTGCAATATTATCCAGGTGTTCTGCTACTTCTTCCCGGTGGCTGCTATTCGGGCGTTGTGGATGGGCGGGCACCAGTGGAATTCGTTCAGTCCTTCCATCATTACGCCGGATTATTATACAGTCATCCAAATAGTTAAACATCTCCCCTTCTTGTATTTGCTGATCAAGTTCATGTTGCCTGGGCTGTTGCCGACCTTGATGTTCCCTATTTTGGTGGGGTCGTCTAGTTCTTAGACCTCGTCCTCGACCTCTATCGTTTCCTGCAACTGCCCGCGCTTGATCCCTATGTTCTAGATTGGGGTTTCTATCCCAATCTCTCCTTCCGCGGACCTGGTTACCGCGTCCTCGGCCTCTTTTCGATCGAATCTCTCTAATGTTGGGCTGTCGTACTCCTAGCTGCCCGAGATTCGGTCGGTCCCTCAGTCGTTCCTGACGACGTCTTCGGTTCCTACGAGCTCGCTGAGATGGACCTCTCGGTCTATTCTCAGGAGCACGAAGTAATGGGTTGGCTTGGACTGGGTTCTCAGATGGGCCTTGCGGTCCAAACTGAGAACCAGTTGACCTATTGGTAGCCGGAGGGGAATTTCTTCCTCTCAAGCTACCGGGATGGAGGTCAACCACGCTCCTCCCTTGGTCAGGTGCTCTCGGGATTCCTTGCGGTCTCCCGAAGGTACCTAAATTGTCTCGGCTACGGGCCTCATTTATCAGTTGTGCTCTTGTCTCCGGGGATGGTGTAAATACACAGGTGTTAATTGGTGTAAGATCCTCAGTCTTCTATCGGCTCTTATCAGTCTTCGTCTCCATCTTCTTTCCTCAAAGTGTCGTTGCATGGCACAATGAGCTAGATTTTCTTGGTATTCCTCGGAGAAGACTGAATCGGTGCTTGAGTCATTTCCATCTCCTACCGTGTTGAGTGGCCATTCTGAGGTTTCTTGAACCCGTTGCTGCAATCTTCGTACTTCTCTTCTGTGTGCTCGTAAGTCAAGTGCAGCCATTCGATACCTGGCTACCTCCTCCCGTTCAGTTGGACGTCTCATGGCTCCAAAGTATGGTGTTCTCCATTCACGATGCGGTGGTAATTCTGGCATAACGTCCTCATTTAATCCTCCATTGTATTCATCTTGTGGACTTAGTGAAGCATCATCTTCAATTATCTGTGCGGTTTCCAGAAATCTGACACCCGCTTGCCGACTGTGATCTTCATCCCTTTGTCTCCTATGGTCTGGATTAGGACTGGCATATGGAATATCTGGATTCTGAGGTAGATTGTCGTCACTGCTTGTTTCTTCCAACCATCCTCCAGTTTTTGGTTTTTCCGGTACTGTCTCGATATCTTTCCATAATATGGCTGCCATTTCCTCCCTGCTTTTCTGATATTTAGCAGTCGAGCTTTGTCCTACTTCCCATATCCTGGGTCTTTCTGGAGACTCTCCCAACTCCTGATGTTTCACTGATTCCGCACTTGAGGATTCTTCTGAATTTAGCACAATCTTTAATGTAGGCGAGGAACTTCTGGAACGTGCATCTATTGCCAAGGTCTTTCCTCTTCTACTTTCAACTGGACTGATAGTATCTTCCTGTTCTTCTTCTGGTAAGGAAAATAAACTACTTTCTGAGGAGTTTCCTGTTGCACTTCCTCTTCTGAGTTCCCCCTGGTCCAGCTCTGCCCATTCCGCTAGGCGAGCTTCGTGCCTTTCGTTTACTCTTTGCATGGTTGTGTCCAACTCCTGGATCACCTGTTCCCGTAGCTGATTATTGTACTGTCTCAGAGTTTCATATTCTTCCTGCAACCTATGTGTTTTCGATCTCATTCGTTGCAGAAGTCTAACTCCTTCTTCATCTTCTTCCAGAACCTCCTGTTGAGCGACCTCCGTCAAAACTTGGAGTCGGTCCTCTTCGTTGTTACTTGAGAGTTCCATTGCTTGCCTTTCTTCACTCCCAAACAACCAATCCAGGTTATGAGTTTCCTCCTCTCGAACAACGCTACCCTGCTCGTTGTTTCCAGAAGGTTGTGTGCCTGGATCTTCCTCTTCTGTTCTGGAAGTTCTCGTTTGTCCCAAGTTGATCATATTCACCTGTGCACGAGGTTTGTATACTTTCAACTTGGAACCATTTATCACCTCGGGGCATAATGTTCCATCCAATTTTCTCAACTTAACTGCCCCGTTCTCGAGTACTTCTACCTGGAAGGGTCCAAGCCACAAAGTTTTCAACTTTCCCGGCTTGAGTTCTCTCTTACCATTGTATTTGAGAACTAGTCCACCAACTTTGAGATCCAATTTTCGGAGATGTTTATCGTGCCAGAATTTCCTCCTTTTCTGTGCAATCTTCGTTGCCCATTGCGCCATCACCCTCTTTTCATCCAATTGTACTAATGCTGTCAGTCATTCTCGAATACTTTCCTCATCATTCAAGCGATTGTCGACTGCTACCCTCAAGCTGGGTACAAGGAATTCAACTGGTACAACTGCTTCCTGTCCGTACATCGGTTGAAAGGGTGTGTGATTTGTAGTGGGCTTGAAAGTGGTCCTGTATGCCCATAAAACTGTTGGTAACCGCTCCTCCCAGTCGGCTCCTTCTACTCCGCATGTCTTGTACATGATTGAAACCAGGACTTTATTTGTTGCCTCCGCCTGCCCATTTGCTCTTGGGTAGTACGGACTTGACAAGGAGTGAAAAATCCTGAATTCCTCCGTCAAGTTCTGAATAATTGCATTCACAAAATGGCCTCCTCTGTCACTTGTCAACTGTAGAGGTATCCCGAACCTTGTAATTACTTGTTCGTACAAAAAGCGAGCCGTGCTTTTTGCCGAGTTGTCCGGTAAAGCCCTTGCTTCTACCCATTTTGTGAGATATTCTGTGGCAACCATGATGTATCGACATCTTCTCCTTCGACTTGTTTTTAGAGGACCTACAAAATCCAGCCCCCATATCTCAAAGAGTTCCTGAGGCTGTGACGGATGTAATGGCATGAAGTCTCTCTTCAAGGGTTTCCCTGTTCTTTGACACGTATCACATGCTACCACAAAATTCTTTGCATCGTGAAAGAGGGTGGGCCACCATAGACCTGCCAACAACACTTTCCAGGTTGTTGCATCCGGTCCCATGTGTCCTCCCTGCCAATCCCTCATGTGTCTCCTTCAGGGTTTGTTGTACTTCATCCTCCATTATACATCTTCGCAATACGTGGTCCTCCCCCATCTTGTAAAGCAATCCTGCAATCAAGGTGAAGGGTGCCGATTTCATGATTATTTTTCTCCGTTCGGCTGTCGTTAACTCTTCTGGCAGCTGCCCTATCGACAAATATTCCCCTATATGCTTATACCATCCTGGTATGGCATTAATCATGAACAATTGTGCATCGGGGAATTCATCCGGTATTCCTCCCTCTGCAGGTTCTCCTGAGCGAATCCTTGACAACTGGTCCGCTATTACGTGTTTCTTCCCTGGTCTGACTACCACTCTAAACATGAATTCTTGCAGAGTGACGAGCCATCGACTCACTCGTCCGTAGATCGTTGGTTTGTTGATCAAGTACAACAGAGCCTGATGATCCACATAAAAAGCAAAGGGGTTAGCCAGTAGGTAGTGTCTGTACTTCTGTACTGCATACACCATTCCCAGTGCTTCCCGCTCCGTTGTGCTATAATTCTTCTCGGCTCTGGACAGTAGCCGACTTGCAAAGTATATGGGCTGATCCAACCCGTATTGGCCTTCTTGTGCCAATGCACATCCAATGGCAAAATTTGAGGCATCCACATGCACATGGAATTCTTTCTCCCGATCTGGGTAAACCAGGATAGGTGCTTTCACCAAGTGCCCTTTTAATCCCTCAAATGCCCCCTGGTGTTCCTTTGTCCATTTGAATGGAACACCCTTACGTGTAAGCGCGTCTAGTGGATGAGATGTTAATGCATAATTCCGGATAAACCTCCTGTAATATCCGATAGTTCCCAGAAAGGTCTTAACCGAGCTCACATCATGTGGCTCCTCCATCAGCAATACTACCCTTATTTTATCTGGGTCGGGCTTCAAACCCTCTTGGCATACTATATGCCCCAACAGCTTCCCGTATGGTACCAGTAATACGCATTTGCTTGGGTTAAGCGATATTCGTGCCTTCCTGCATAAACCCATGCATTCCTCCAAAGCCTTTAAATGTTCTTGTGTCTTCCCATACAATGACCAATCATCTAGGAAAGCTTTAAAATTTCCTGTGGACATCTTATCAAAAATATACAATATGATCCTCTGGAAAGTAGCGGGTGCATTGCATAGTCCAAATGGCATGCGATTGTATGCATATATTCCATTTTCTACCACAAAAGTAGTCTTCAACTTGTCTTCTTCTGCTATGCTAATCTGATTGTACCCCGAGAATCCATCCAAAAATGAATATATCTCGTGGCCGGCTACCTCTTCCAATATGGAGTCTGTGAATGGGATTGGGAAGGGATCTTTTACAATTACGGCATTCAAACTTCTAAAATCCACACGGATTCGGATTTTATCTACTTCTCGTTTTAGAGTGATCACAATTGGTGAGACCCACTCGCTTGTCGTAACTTTGAATATAATGCCTGCATCTAGCATATTTTCGATTTCGGCATTCACCTTTGTTGCATATTTGGGATTCATTTTGTAAGGACGCCTTCTTACTGGTTGCGCACCTTCTATCAGAGGAATCTTGTGTACGCAGAGTTCGGGTGGTACTCCCTTCAAATATTTATATGTCCAAGCAAAAACATCCTTATAGTCCATAAAAATTTTGAATGTTGTTGCTTTCAGGACTGGATCCCAGTCATCTCCACATTTGATCATCTTTTCCTCACCTTTTTCTCCCAAGTTTACCTGAATCATTCTTGGACCTTCATATTTGATTGACTCAGGTTCATTTGCTGCTTTTAATGCAGCGATGGGATGTGCTGGTTTGTCTTCTATGACTGCCTCCCCCATCGTAAATTCTGCAAAATTCTTGGGAAATGTCCACTTTTCCCTTTCCTTGTCCTTCTCTGTTGTTGTCTGTCTTTTGTTGTTGGTTTCTTTTTCTGGTTCCTGCATCTCATCCTCTTGAATCTCTTTTCCCGCATCTATGCAAAGACATTGGGGAGGGAAGATCTCATAATCTTCCAACCGCCAGTGTAGTAACCCTTTATCTTGGTCATACTCATCTTTTGTGCAATCGTCAAGGTGCAACACTCCCTCCTCATATGGTTCATATCCCGTTTCACCATCTGACGAAGAGGACCCCGAATCATCTGAAGTAGCTATGTCCTGACTTACTGTTTGATTCTTCAGATTAATTATGTACTTGTGCTGCCCTTGTTTGAAAGATAGACGTTCTTTCTCCCAATTGTGGTTGACTTTTGTTGTTCTCAACCATCCTCGTCCTAACAGTGCATCATATGCGGGTTTCGCATAGCAATGACAACAAAATCCAAGATGAAGTCTTGCTCTGCTATGCGTACCTTCTGATTCATCAAAACGCCTATTGTTTCAATGCCATATTGATCAGCACCATATAGTTTGAAATTTGGAGACCGTAAGGCGGGTTGCCCCATAATCCGCCATGTCTTCTCTGGCATCACGTTCACACTAGACCCTCCATCTACAATCACCTGATTCAGCCTATGGTTCAAAACCTCCATTTGGACAATAGTTGGCCTCCGCCCGGCTTCAATCATCAGGATTGTTGGATCGATGAATTGTCCTTGCTTGATAGTTGCTACCTGTCGAGTTTCATCCTTCTTCTTGATGACTTCCCCGATCGTAGCATACAACTCTGGTATTACACTAAACAGGTTGGCGACCTTCATCTCCACCTTCGTGTTTAGTACCTCTGTTACCAAGCCTTCTACTGATGCCTTTTTAATGATCTTTGGTCTCTTTAACACCTTTTCCAGAACTAGTCCCTGTTTCTCCTTTGCTAGTTCTGTTTCGATTAATTTTTGGGCTTCCTGCCATCGTTCCTTTTCCTTGGCAGGGTTTGGATACTGTTCCGTTTTCTTGGTCTGTGCTCTTGTTACAGCCAAGACTTCTTTATCAACTTTTGTTACTTCTCCAATACCGATGAGGTTGATATTCTGGGTTCCACTGGTACTTGCTTTGTTCGGGCAATTAGCCTCCTTGTGGTTTCCCGGACCACACCATTTACACATTTGAGTGGTGTTGTTACCATTGTTATTACCTGCATTCTGGGGTTTGGAACAATTCTTCGCAAAATGGCCCCATTCTTGACAATTCCGACATTGAATAATCGGCCGACCATCATAGTCGTATTGCAGTCGACTCTGACCTCCTTGTCTTCCTCCTCGGCGACTATTCCTGTATCCTCCACTAGTAGCCCCTTGTCCATTCCTTTGTGCATTTGGCTGCTCTTCCTGTTGTATTGCCAAAGTCTGATGTCTCTTACTTTTCAGGTTGAATGGACAGTCGATGACAGGATGTCCTGCAATTTCACATATATTGCAATATGCTTTCTTTGGACAGTTTACATTTGAATGTCCCTCTGCCTTGCAGTCTGAACACCAAATTTCTTTCCGATCCTTTCGACCTTCTCCTTTTGCTTCTTTTAGAATTTTATCAAATTCCCTTCGAAAGGTGTGGATCGTGCTTTGTACTTTGTCTTCAGCTTCACTGTCCGAATCTTCGGTTTGCTTTAAGTATCCACCGATACCTGCGGTCGTTTGTTTGCCTTCACTTTCGAAGTTTTTAGCCTTCTCCAATGCTTCTGCATACGTTGAGGATGGTATTGCCTTCATTTTCTTCTTGAACCTTGGTAGTAGCCCATCCAAAAACCATCGCTTTATCATACCGTCAGCAGGTGTCATCTCCATTTTGTCTGTCAATTGTTTCAATCTTCTATTGTAGCTTTTGACATCCTCATCCGTTTTTTGTTTAGTGACACAGATTTCTGTAATTATGTCAGTGTCATCCCTCATGGGTCGGAATTCTTCTATGAATGCATTCTTCAGGTCATCCCATTGTGTAAATGCTCGCGTACTTTGTCTTTTCAAGTACCAGTCTATCGCCATGCCTCGCAATGTGGCTGGAAACAGTTGCAACCATTGTGTGTCCTGCGTGACTCCATTAGCTCCCCAAATGGTAATGCAAGTCCCCACATGTCGTGATGGATCCTCCTTCCCTTCACCTGAGAAGGGTGGGCATTTCTGCTGTATCGTTCTATTGGCGGGATTCGCCATGATATTCTGTCTTCCTGGTGTTGGTGGTTGTAGTGGTTGATTCGGTTGTCTATCTACTGTTGGTGGTGCAAAGTTGTACTCAAATAGCCTTCTTCCCATCTCCAATTGGTCTCTGCTTCGCGACCTCCTTCGCGAATATACCAAACGTGGCTCCGGCCTTCCTCCCCATGAACCTCCGCGTAGGTGCCTTGATACAAGGTTCTCTCCTTCAGTATCCTCTGGCCACCCTTCCCTCGCTGGTTCTGGTGTTGCCGTCCAGTCTTCAATGATGGGCTCTTCCTCAGCTATTTGTTCTCCCTCGTTTTCTGTAGTCACCAACAATGTCTCTATGCTTGTGTTATTCTCCTCCTCAATGTTCCATACTCTCTCCACCTTAGGGAGAGATACCTCTGTGGCCTCGTGTGTCCTTAAGTTCGCCAGTCGTGCGCTTCTTCTTACCGGTATTTGCTCTTTATTCCGTGACCTGAAACCAGTCATTCACCTATTCTTCCTATCACTTGTCGCTAAAACTCCGGGTTTTTAATTAGGCAACGACGCCAAATGTAGACAGGGGTGAGTACATTCCCGGGATGGGGTGATGACAAATCAAGATCAAGCTCCAAGCAAAGGTTATACTAATTTATCAGTCAATATCCTAACTCTTCTAGTTGATGGTTGGGTCTAGACGTCAAGGGTCTAGACGTCTGATGAGCAGGTCTAGACATTTGGTTGCTAAACGTCAGGTCAGCAAGTTTGGACGTCTGGTTGCTAGACTTCAGGTCGGCAGGTCTGGACGTTTGGTTGCTAGATGTCAAGGATGGCTAGACGTTTGGCTGGTCCTAGACGTTTGGGTTTAGTCCAAACGTCAGGCTAGTGGGTTGACGGCTAGCCGTTTGGTGGCTACCAGATGTCAGGGCTAGATGTCAGACGTCTGGTTCCTCACCTCATCCAGAAAACCTGCAAAAACACATCTCTCACTCCCTGCTTCAGCACCTGTGTTCAACACCCTTCAATGGCAAGCCTGCAATAACCACTTAGCATAGAATAACCTGCAACACTTCCAGCAATGGCTTCCAATCATCCATTCACCATGTATGCAGAATATGTAAACATAACAACATTTGTATTACTTAGAATGAACATCATACAACTCTCACAGCATGGATTGCCTCCCCCTACAATGTTTGAAGAGGGGGGTTTAAATAGGTGGAGACAATTGGTTCCCCAACCAATTCCAAAACTGCCTCCAACCGTTCCTTAACACAATCCTTTAACATTGCATTAGACGTCAACTACTTGCTAACCTTAACTCCTAAATAGACGTCTAATTAACCCGTCTAGTACTAACAAGCATGACGACATAAGCTTAACCAAAAATATTTATATACATTGCAAAATTGGTGATGGATGTGCCAGCCAGTCCTAGGGTTTAGAGCTGTTGTCTACACATTTGAATGAGTTTAATACTCTTATCAGTAAACTGGTTTCAGTTAATGTGAAGATGGAGGATGAAGATAGAGATATCACCCTATTTTGTTCCCTCCCGGACACTTGGGATCATATGGTGATGACCATCAGTAATTCATTATCAGGAACTCTCAAATTTGATGATGTGGTAGCCGCTTTGTTGGCAAACGAGTTGAGGTGAACGTCGTCTCTGGAACCCTCAATCAATGAAGCTCTATCTTTGAGAGGTCGATCTTTCGTGGGGAGTAAATAAGGTAGAAAATAGTCCAGATCTAAGTCTAAAGGACATAAGCAAAAAGGAAAGTGTTGACATTGTGGGAAGCCATGACACTCAAAGAAAGATTGTTGGCAATTAAAGAATGGTGAAAAGCAAAATCAGCCATCAGTTGAGGCCAGTGCAACAAATTCAGGAGAGATGACAACATGTGAAGCCTTTTGTATCAGTAACAACAAATCTGTTTTATATACCTGGGTTTTGGACTCAGGTGCATCTTTCCACATGTCTCCCCATAGAGATTGGTTTGACAAATATCAGCCATATTGTGGTGGAAAGGTCTATTTGGGTGATGATCACCCTTTAGAAATTGTGGGAAGAGGGGATATAAGGATTAGGCTAGACGATGGTAGAGAAAGGATGTTATGTGATGTGCGACATGTGCTCGATTTGCGGAAGAATTTGCTCTCAATCAAAATGATGGATAAGCTAGGGTATTCTGTCACTTTCAGTAACAACTACTGCAAAATTATTAGAGGGGCTCTTGTTGTAGCTAAGGGAGAATCTTATGGGACCCTATATCGTTTATGCGGTGATATGGTGACAAATCATGCATCAGCAACAACTTTTGTTCAAGATGCAGTAATGCAATAGCATCAACTCCTAGGCCATATGAGTGAAAAGATCTGAAAATTCTGCATGATAGAGGTATGTTAAGTCTTGTAATTTAGACTTATGTGAGCACTGTATTTTTGGTAAACAAAAGAGGGTTTGGTTTACTGCAAGTCCTGGTAAGAGTTATGATTTTGTGCAACTTATACATTCGGATATATTTGGACCAGTCCCCACTCAGTCCTTAAATGGTGCCATCTATTTTCTGACTTTTATAGATGATTATTCTAGGAGAGTGTGGGTTTATTTTTTGAAGAAGAAGTCGGAAGCTTTGCAGAAATTTAAAGAGTTCAAAGCACGGGTAGAGAAGAGTTTGGGCAAGTCGATTTTATGTCTTAGGTTAGATAATGGGGGTGAATATTGCTTCAAGGAATTTGATAAATTTTGTATGTAGGAAGGTATTAAGCACCAGAAGATTGTACCATATACTCCACAACAAAATGGTGTGGTTGAGCGGATGAATCGCACACGCATGGAAAGTTCAAGAGGCATGCTCAACGCAACCATTTTGGAGAAAAAGTTATGGGCAGAGGCTGTTAATACAGCTGTTTATCTTATTAACAAGTCACCTACAACTGCGTTGGATGGATAGATTTCAAAAGAGGTTAGGTGTTGTAAGCCAATTGATTACTTTTATAGATGATTATTCTAGGAGAGTGTGGGTTTATTTTCTGAAGAAGTCGGAACCTTTGCAGAAGTTTAAATAGTTCAAAGCACGGGTAGAGAAGAGTTTGGGCAAGTCGATTTTATGTCTCAGGTTAGATAATGGGGGTGAATATTGCTCCAAGTAATTTGATAAATTTTGTATGTAGGAAGGTATTAAGCACCAGAAGATTGTACCATATACTCCATAGCAAAATGGTGTGGCTGAGCGGATGAATCGCACACGCATGGAATGTGCAAGAAGCATGCTCAGCGCAACCATGTTGGAGAAAAAGTTATGGGCATAGGTTGTTAATACAACTGTTTATCTTATTAACAGGTCACCTTCAACTGCGTTGGATGGATAGATTTCGGAAGAGGTTAAGTGTTGTAAGCGAATTGATTACTCTCATTTATGTACCTTTGGCTGTGATGCATTTGCCCATGTACCCAAAGAAAAAAGGTCCAAGCTTGACCCAAAGTCAAGCAAATGTGTTTTTCTCGGCTATGGGGATATACTAAAAGGGTATAGACTATGGGATCCTACTGCCCACAAAGGTAATTATTAACCGAGATGTAATTGTTGATGAAAAATCCATGCAAAGGAAGGAGGTACAACAAACTCCTAATGTTGTACCAGTTGAAGTAGAAATGAGTGAATATGAATATGAAAATCAGCATGCTGAAGTTTTTGATCAACATGCAGAACAAGTAGAACAACAAGTAGAGCAGCCACAACGGTCACAAGACCAAGAGCCACAATCAACAAATCATTGGGTTAGAAGATCTACACGTCCACAAAAGTGTTCGGAAAGGTATTCTCATGTTTATCAGTCCTCTTTTGCTTTGTTAACTGATGATGGTGAACCTAGTTCATTTTAGGAAGCTAGAGAGTCTGAGAATGCAAAAAAGTGGAGGAAATCCATGGAGGAGGAAATCGAGGCACTTCGCAAGAATAAAACGTGGGAACTTGTGGATCTCCCACCTAGAAGAAAGATTGTTGGAAACAAGTAGGTGTACAAAGTGAAGAAGAACAACGATGGGTTGTTGGAACGATATAAAGCCCGTTTGGTGGCAAAAGGCTATGTGCAAAAGTCAGGTTTTGACTTCAATGAAATTTTCTCTCCAGTTGTGAAGATGACTACTAGTAGAGTTCTACTTGCACTTGTAGCTGCACAAAATTTAGAACTGGAACAACTTGATGTAAAGACTGCTTTCTTGCATGGTGATCTCGAGGAGGAGATTTATGTGGATCACTGTACGGGTTGAAACAGGTGCCAAGGATGTGGTACAGGAAATTTGATACCTTCATGAAGAGCCAAGGTTTCAGCAGGAGTGAAGCTGACCATTGTGGATACCATAAGAGGTTTGATGATGGCAGTTTTATTATTTTGCTTTTGTGTGTTGATGATATGCTGGTTGCAAGCCCCAACATGAAGAAAATCATTGATCTTAAGGCTCAGTTGGCTAGGACATTTGAAATGAAGCATTTAGGAGCAACAAACCAAATTTTAGGAATGAAGATACACGGACAGAAAAGGAAGAAAGATCTGGTTAAGTCAAAAGTCATGTGGAGAAGATTTTGTAGCGCTTTAATATGCAGAATGCAAAACCATTTAGTACCTCACTTCTTCCACACTTAAAGTTGTCTTCCAACGAGTGTCCTAGAACATAAGCAGAGAAGACAAGCATATCTCGTGTACTGTATTCATCAACAGTAGGAAGCCTCATGTATGACATGGTGAGCACCAGACCGGATATTGCCCAAGCAGTGGGAGTAGTCAGCCGGTACATGGCAAATCCCGGTAAGGAGCATTGGAATGCGGTGAAGTGGATATTTAGATATTTAAGAGCCACTTCAGATGTTGCCATTTACTTTGGATCGGCAAATTTGCAAGTTAAAGGTTTTGTGGATTTTGATTATGGTGGAGATAGAGATGGGAGAAAGTCCACTACAGGATATACCTTCACTCTTGCTGGTGGAGCAGTGAGTTGGGCTTCTAAGTTGCAGTCTGTTGTGGCTTTATCAACCACTAAAGCATAATATATTGCAGCGACTCATGCCAACAAAGAGGCAATTTGGCTAGAGCAATTGTTGGGTGACTTCAAGGTAATGTAGGAGAAAATTACGCTGCATTGTGATAGCCAAAGTGCTATTCAGCTAGTGAAGAATCCAACATTCCATGATCCCACGAAACACATTGACATCAACTTGTCAAGTACCACTTTATAATAAATGTGGTGGAAGAAGGTAGGATCCTGTTGCAGAAAATTGACACTGAAGTGAATCTTGCAGATATGCTTACAAAGCCAGTCAAGGTAGAAGTTTGAGTGTTGCAAAACTTCTCTGGGCTTGCTGAAAAAGTAACAAGGGCAGCATTGGGCAATTGGCACTTGGATGAAAATATTTGGCAGAAGAATTCCTGAATACTGACTTCAAGTGGAAGAATGTTAGGAGGTGAAGTCACTATGCAGTGTTTTAGCCAGCAGAGACTGTTGCTAGACGTCTAGGCAACAGACGTCTAGGCAACACTGCCAAACGTCTAGGCAACAGACGTCTAGGTTGCTAAACGTCTAGGTAGCAGTGCCAGACATCTAGGCAGCAGACATCTAGGCTGCTAGACGTCTAGGCAGTAGGCGTCTGGGACAAACGTCTAAATGTGGAAGATAAACAGGTTCAGGCGCCTTTCTTTGGGAATGGAAACGAACAGTTTTTGGAGGCTTCCTTTGGGAGAGGAAACGAATAGCTTGGAGTCTTCCTTTTGCTCTATAAAAGGGACTTGATCCCTTGCATATGAAGTAACGTTGAAATGTGAATGTAAAGTTTTTGCTGAAAATAATAAAAGGAGAAGTTGCCATTGCCCCATGGTTTTCCTGCACATTGCAGGTTTCCACGTAAATCTCTGTGTTACTTGTGTTGTTGTTTTGTTCTCTGTAATTGTGTTTCTACTTGCAGGTCTAAAATCTGAAGTTTTTCCTAACACTAAGGCCTCTATTGTTTTGTAACTTCGTTGTTTGCTGGTTTGAATTTGGTTCGAATTTATGATTTCTGAAGTTGTGAAATTGGCGAGGGATTCAAAACATATTAATTTATGGTCCCTGAAATTCAGGGGAGCTCCAGAACATGCCAATCTGCGATGGAAGTTGATTGTTTGAAGCTGCGACTGATATCGAGTTGTAATCTGCTGAGGGCAAGGCTTTTTCAGTGGCCTGTTCCAGGAGCTTGAAGGGCTTAGATTAGAAGAAAATGTTGCCTGCATTGGTTGGAGAAGTGGACGTTTGGAAGTGGATGCAGGCATCTGGAGGCACATCGGAAATGGACATTGGATGCTGGAGGCTAGAGGAAGGATGTGCCGATAATGATTTATTTTTAATATAATTGTATAGATGTTAGGATTAATTGCTTTTTAATTGATTTAGTTTTAAATTTTTACTTCTTGTTTCAATTTTTTTTTTAATGGGTTATATGGGATTGAAACGGGCCCCACCCATATTACATCATCACCACATAGTGGTATTACAACAAAGCTTGGATATTATCCATGTATCATTTGGGATGTTTTTGATATTGAGTCTCCTCCTTGAAATGTTGAGGAATCTAACCGATTTAGCTAATGCCTCTTGACTTAAAATTTAAGTTTACATGGGTTTTTATGAGGGGTCCCCAGTCCCCTCATACTGAGTGGGGTATCCTTGAATTTCCCCAAAGAGAGGCCATAGCCCTTACCATTGCAGTAAGCTTGCAGCTCTTATTTTATTTCCAATGAGTTTACACAAGTTTTTATGAGGGGTCGTGGTCCCCTCATACTGAGTGGGGTTTAACCTTAGACCCCTCAAAGAGAGGTCAAATCCCTTACCACTGTAGTAAGCTTGTAGCGACACTTTTGTTTCAATTTTTTTTGTGATTTTATTTTATTTTTTTGCTTGAGAAAAAGGGTTTGTTCTCGGGTCCTACACCCCTGAGTGGGGTTTAAAACTTAGACCTCTCAAAGAGACCTCTCATACTGAGTGGGGTTTAAACCTTAGACCTCTCAAAGAGAAATCAAATCCCTTACCACTGTAGTAAGCTTGTAGTGACACTTTTGTTTCAATTTTTTTTGTGATTTTATTTTTATTTTTTGCTTGAGAAAAAGGGTTTGTACTAGGGTCCTACACCCCTGACAAATCACAATTGTAAATCTTGAGAGTTTATAAACATATTCAATTCTCATCTCAATTGAGATGCTATAACTAGATACCTACATCTTTTTTCACAAAAAATGACTTTTTGATATTCATTTTTTGGATCTTCATTTTTTTTTTAAATACAAATATTTAGCATCCTTTTTCTTGACAATTTCCAATCTTGTTCATCCATCCATCCAAGTGAAATGTTGATTAATGATGGTCTTTAATGATGCCAAGCTGCCATTGTGCCACTTGAATATCACATAACTGCTTTGTTAGCTCCATGCTTTTGTTGCTTTGCTTTGATATTTTGAACGGTTGGTCCTGTTGTTCCTTGATGCTACTGCACCCCTTTGAAATCCATAATGCTTTTTTTGCCAAACACTGCCATACTTGATGCCTTTCTAACTCCATGTAAATCTAAAATATTGATGTCTTAAGCCTTGCCTCCAAGATTGTTGCCTCTCAGGGTGGTGTGGGTGTTGATATTATGCAACCTTAACCTGACATTCTGTTTCTTTTGATTCTTCAACAATTTGTTTTTTTATTTTAAGTTCTTCACAATCTTCTCTCTTATACCTTTTTTTTGGTGCATCCTTGTGCACTTCTGACAAGGCTTCCTTGGACTCTGCTATTGCTTCTTCCATGGTCTCTATTGTTGCCACTACTGTAAATTCAACTTTTGAGTTTTCTAATGGTTCTTCAACTTGTTCCCTTGCCATAATTGCTTGCTTCTCCTTGGATCCTTGTTTCTTAAGATTTTCATTATATTTTCTTTAATAGACAAAACGTATAAGGGACAAAGTGTAATAGACTATGTAATATGCTCACAAAATTACATACCAAAAATAGAGGAGCTAGAAGTGGAAGATTCTCCAGTGGAACCTAAGTCAGATCACAACCCAATTGTTATGAAACTTCGAATGCATGGAGACAAACCAAGGGAAAAACACTTGCAAGGCGATCAAAATAAATCATATCCTCACAAGGGAAACATTCTTTTAACAGATGAAAATCGGCAGAATTTTAGAGGAGTATTAAATAACAAGTTACTAGAAAGGGAAGAACTACCTCATAGTAGCAGAGATTACAGTAAGAGTGAATGGTTAATGCACGTTATCCAAGAAGCTCTAAACAAATGCAAGAGAGCTAAACCTAAAAAGAAAGAAAGGAATAGCTTCCCAACCAACCCATGGTTCGATGAAGATTGCAAAAAAGCGCGAAGATTACTAAAGGAACCAACGGGTAAAACAAGAGCAAACAGAAAAGCATATGAGAAACTGGTAAGGGCAAAAAAAGAAGAATACACTAGAACAAGGAGGAAAGAATTGATTTACTTAGGGAAGCATGAACCAAAGAAATTTTGGAAGGAACTAAGCGTGAAAAAGATGCAAACTGAAAATAACATAACAGTTAATCAGTGGTTGGAGTATTCAAAACAATTGTATCAGCGTAGTAACCAGCAGGAGACACCCCCTACTATCATTGTCAAGAAAGAACTTTTCACAAATGAAGACATTATTCAAGGGATAAAAAAGTTAGCAACTAGTAAAGCCCGTGACATAGACAATCTTCAGGCAGAGCATATAAAATGGGGGGTAGATATTCTGGCACCGCAGATCAAAGAAATTTTCAATGAGGTCATACAAAATGGCTTCCCTACCGAGTGGACAACTAGCTTGACCATTCCTTTGTTTAAAAGTGGAGATGTAAATAATCCCTCAAACTATCGAACTATCATGATCAACCCTCTCTTTGCAAAGTTGTTTGGGAGTATGATAGAGCGTAGGATCAGAATATGGGCAGAAGAAAAGGGAAAGAGAGCAAAGGGGCAAGCGGGTTTTAGGCCCAAGCACTCAACTATTGATCACTGTATCACGCTCAGACACATAGTGGAAAAAATATGGGACAAAAAAGAGGAGGCTTTTTGTTGTTTTGTAGACTTCAAAAAGGCATTTGACACAGTGCCAAGGAAAAAATTATGGAGCAGAATGGAAGAGCTAGAGGTTCCAATTCACTACAGGGCAGCAGTTCACAGACTATATGAGCATGTAAAGGCTAGAATCAGAACACAAGAAGGGTTATCTGAATGTTTTGGTAGTGACATAGGTGTCAAACAAGGTTGCCCTCTATCTCCGACCTTATTTGGGTTGTACATTGACAAGTTAGAAGAATGGATAAACAAATTTGGGGGAGAGGGTGTGCACTTAGCCAAATATGTGGTAAAACTCCTCATGTATGCAGATCATGTAATTCTTGTGGCCAAAACAGCCAAAGATCTAGAAGATCACCTTCGAGCTCTAGAACTCTTTTGTAAGGAAGTTGGGATGCGGGTGAACACGAGCAAAACAAAAATTATGATTTTTTCAGCAAAAAAGAAGAAGCAACAGCTCGAATTTCAGTTTGCAGGAGAACCGCTTGAGGTAGTAGTAGAATACAAATACCTGGGCATAGACTTTCATGACAAACTTAATTGGAATACATGTAGGATGAAAAGAACTCAAAGTGGTTGGAGAGCACTATATGCACTTCAAAACAGGTGTAGGAATGCCGAGTTGTGGGACTGGAAGACCACCAAGGTCTTATTTGGCCTACTTGTTACACCGGTTTTGTTGTATGGTTGCGAGGTGTGGGCTAGTGGCACAACAAATGCAAAATGGAGGCAAATAGAAAGGATTCAAAAATATCTAATCACAAATTTTCTCAAAATTAAGGCCACAACCCCTTATGAAATTATTCTAGCTGAAACTGGAATGTTCCCTTTAGAAGCAATTGCTATGACCAAGCTGTTATGTTACTTGAAAAAAACAGAAAACATGAAAAACGACAGATGGCCTAGGGCAGCTAGGGACGAAGAGTTGCATAGGCGGAAGAATACATGGATGAAACAAAATCAGAAATGGATGAAACGTTGGGAAATCAACATAAATGAATGCCCAAATGTCAACAAAGACAAAAAATTATGTGAATGAAAAGTTTAGAAGTGGAATGTGGAAAAATGCAAGCAGGAAAAGACAATATTATATTGCAAAGTTTAACCCAACGTATGACCACAAGGAAAAAGCGTATATAGGCGCTGAAATCAAGTGGAAGGAAAAAATCCTCATTGCTCAGATAAGGACTAGCTCTCATAGGCTTAGATGTGAAACAGGGAGATGGACAACGCCCAAAGAACAATGGGAAGAAAGGATATGTACTCTATGCAGCACAGGGGCAGTAGAGACAGAGGAACACTTCATCTATAAATGCTCGAGTTTTTCAGATATCCGTGGCAAATACAAAGAAACACTTGGAAACGGGTCTATGGCAGAGTTATTTGAAGACAGTAAAATAAAAAAAGTTGGGGAATTGCTAACCCAAATCAGCAAGAGAAGGAACAACCTTCTCAAAGATATTAAAGATCATATGATATGATTTGAGTAGTTGTACTTCCATATTTGAGGTCCCATAGACCATATTTGGGTCTCGCGGACGTAATTAAAATCTTTCATTTCATTTATTCATTTCTTTTAGTTCTTCTTTGAAGCCTTTTTATTTCTTCTTCATATCCTTTGATGGTGACCTTCAAACTAGTTATCTTTTTATATGGGTCCCACTGACTCAAGAAAAAATGCTCCATTTCATCCCAAGTGTATCTATAATTCCTTTCCTTAGCAAGATTTTCCCACCAATCATGAGCTTCCTCTTTTAAAAGTTACAAAAACTTGCGACTCCAAAAAGTTTCACTAGAATATAGAGATCTAAACTTTATCCACCATTCTTGAGCATCAATATGATCCTTTCCAGTGAAAATTGGTAAGTCCATGATATCAACCCCCAAAAATTCAAAAACAGCAAAGGTTTTGGGGAAAAAAACTAGGGTTTTTCAATTTACAAAAAAGAAAAAAACTCCTCTAATCCTTGCTATCACTGGCAGAACAATTTAAATGCAAAATAATTGATATAAAAAGGAATGTAGTCGTCCATTATAACTTTGCTTTAAACCATTACCAAAATTTTCCTCCAAAGCGTTCAACATTGTTGAACAGACTACTGCTACTATTGAGAAGAAGTGTGGATGATTTTGATGGCAACGCAGTTCTTCTCGATGGTGGTGGCAAGAATTTTGGATTTTTTTTTGGCCGGTAAACAAGATATTGCAGCGGAAACTGAAAACGCTTCACTTTACCGGTAATTTTGTTGGTAATCTTCTCTTCCGGTAATCTCCTCTTCCGCAAATCTTCTATTCTGCAAATCACCTCTTGCCCTTAATTTTCTCTTGCCGATAATCTTCTATTCCACCTTCACGCCCTCATGTGATTTTATATTATTGTTTTTGTTTGTAATTCGAATTACATCAATGACCATATGGTGGTATTACAACAAACTTGACAATTATGCATGTATAGCTTGGCAAGATTCAAACCTTGGTCTCGTTAAAAGTTGAGGAATCTAATTGGTAGAGCTAGTGCCATTTGATATTGTTTTTGTTTGTTGTTAATATAATTTTTAAATTATTTTTAAGTTTAAGAAAATTTTATTTTCATTATTTTTATGTTATATATTCTTATAGTATATTTCATATATGATTTTAATTTTAATTTGAAAAGATATAAAAAATTCCAGATATTATTTTCAAATTAAAAAATGCCTTCCAAGTTTTTTTTTTCTTTAATGGCTTATATGGGATTGAATAACCACATAGTGGTATTACAACAGCTTGGCTTTTATGCATGTATCGCTTGGCAAGACTCGAACCTTGGTCTCTTATTTGAAATTTGAGGAATATAACCGGTTGAGCTAATGCGATTTCATAAATGCCTTTTAAGTTTTGATACAATATTTTTAACTATTATTATAAAATTTTGGAACTTCTTTTCTTTTTGAAATTAGTAAATTTTTAAATGATTTTCTTTCCAATTATTTTATAGTTTAAATTTATCTTTTTAAGATAAACTATATGTGGCTTCTATTTTAAAAATAAGTTATTTTCTATTCTTCTTGTTTTTAAAATTTATTGTGTTATCTTATTTTTTCTTTCATTATTTTTTTATTTTATATTAATCTTAAAAGTGTTCTTTTACTTTTTAAAATTAATTTTTAAAGATTCTCTTTAATTATACTTTTCCTCAATTATTTAATTTCAATTTTTTATCTTATAAATTATTTACTTTAAATATTTTAAATTGCAATTCATTCTGATCTAATTTCTTATTATTTTTATTATGCTATTTATTCTAAAGATATTTTCTAAAATGATATGTTTATGATTTAGTTGGTTTTATAATTTTTTTAATTGGTTATATGGGATTATAATGGGCCTCACCCATATTATATCATGACCATATAGTGGTAACAAGATTCAAACTTGGGTCTCCTCCTTGAATGGAATTTAACTAGTTGAGATCAAGCCATCGATAGTTGGTTTTATAATGAAAGTATAATAGTTGGTTTTATAAAATATAATTTTGAATTATTTATTTTATCTTTTATTAATATTTTTTTTTGCTTATGTGGGAGTGAAAACCTAAGTCTCCTCATTGAAAGTTGAGGAATTTAACCAATTGAGCTCATGCCATTTGATATTTATTTTAACGTACTTATTATTATTATTATTAATTTAAATTATCTGGTTTATGTAGAACATATATTTTATGTCTTTAGTTATTTAGTTGTTAATATTTGTACCTATAATATCTTTTTTATTTGTAAGTTTGTATATTTTTCATAAACTAAATGTGGGTTCTGTTGGGACCACTTCCTTCAAAATATCAAAACGTTGTATTTGTTATTTATATTTACAAATATGTATTTTAATGCAATTTAAGATTTATTATACATAGTTTTATATGTTATGAACATACTGAGTTAGTTCAAATTAGATTTTGTTATGGTTTAATTTACTCAATTCATAATACTATATTTTTTAATTTTCATTCTGTTTCTTTAAAATAAAATATGTACGTTTAATTTTTATGAGTTATTCTTTTATGGCCTCTACATCATGCAATGTTGGGAGAGAGAGTGTTCAGGATGGCACTGATATGTGGATCAAACTGAACCCTATATCACCTTTGTGAAATATGTAATCATTGTTGGCAGAATTCAAGGTGTGAGATACACATGGAGATGCTTAAGTGTGAAAAAATAGTAAAATGGTTCATATACAAGAGCTCATGCTCTTTGTGGAAAATCAGGATCAGAGTGCAAAGTATGCCCTGGTCCAAATATTGGTGACCATCCAGGAAGAGGGCTGGAAGCTGAAAATATGGCAAAATATATTAAAGAACAATAGGAAGCTGATGTTTTTGTCCGAGCAACAAAACAAAGGGCTTCAGGCTGTCATCCAAATAGGCCTCCATTACATCTTGATGCGACCACATCCATGGGGCACAAAAGATCCAATTTAAGACCTCTCGAAAAATCATTTAATTTGTAAGGTCAAGAGGACGCAATTCATTAATAGATCGTTAAAGTTGGTCTCACCTTTGCAACGTCAGAGCTTTGATACCAATTGTTATAAATGCAAATTGAATGCGATAAACTTTGCTTTAATGGAATAGATGTGTATATACAATTGAGAATCAAGAACAAAGAGGTCGTTGGTTACAACTGATTTTGTGACTACCCATAACTCCTAGACTTAACTAATGAGTATTCCCAATACCATGAAATCAGCTGGGTATTCCCAAGAATCTACGGAGACGACTATATCTTCTAGGACTTCTTCCAGAGTTACAGTTGTCCTATCAACCATTTGTAAAACTATAGGAGTTGCCCTAAGTTCTGATAATTGGAGATGATCCATTGTTTTTTTTGTCATGACATTTATGGCTGTTCCCAAGTCTACTACGACATTGTTGATAGACACATTCCCTATTTGGACATTTACAACAGGACTTTTCGGGTCCAAATACTTACGAGTAATGACCTTCCCAAGCATCAAATCCACAAGTTGCCCCACTTCTTGTACTGTTGTGGGGTCTTTTCTACATCCGAGCTTTTTAAGGCACAATTCTCTTAAAAATTTTAATAATAGATTAATAGCTTGAAAGAGATGAATTTAGACACATACATTTCACCTCTCCTAGGGAAGTCAACTCCAGGTTGTGACAATTGTTGAGGCTGTTGTAATAGTTTAGGAAAGGGTGGACTCTCGTTGTTTCTCTTACTTTCTTCTTTTAGGGTTTGGGTTCGGAAATAATGTGAGGTTTGTGGTCTTTGATGATTCTCCCTGAATGTAATTGTAAATTGTTACAGTCAATAGTACTAACAAAGTAGGTAGGGTATCTGGTCATCTCTTGATTATACACGAGTTGTCCTACCTTGCTATTTGGGTTTGGTGCTAGTTGGGTAGGTAGTTGCGGTTGCTTTTGTGGTTGAGTATTGGCTGTGTTGGGGGCAGAAAAATATAGCAATTGATTTTGTGGTGGTTGAGTAAGAGGTGATGATTGCCAATTGGGTGGTGACCTCCATTGTTGCCAAGGCTGATTTGGGAATTGTTGATGCCAAGGATTTTATTGTTTACTATGTGTTTTGGTTTTGAGGAGGCCACTACCATCCTGATGGAGACCAAGCATTATTATTAAAATTAGAAGGAAAGTAAAATGGTTGGGCTCCAGGATTCATACCTTGAAATTGTTGGGGTTGCCAAGGTTTCCTCTGATTAGTGTAGTAGACTTCTTCTTGTCCTTGAGTCCCTATTTGGAAGGCTTCTTTGAGTTATGGAATCATAGGGCAGTTGCTCATCTTAGGATCTTGTTGATAGAGTCTACAAATTTTCAACTTGTCCATCAGGCACTCATGCTTTGCATGCTTCTTTTTGCATCTTGGAAAGAAGATTGACAACACCCTCTCCATCTCTTGTCTTTTCTTCGCCTGAAATGTGTGTAGCTGAGTTGCCAAGGATGAGAGAATGTTTGTATTAAGGTCTTCAAGCAAATTCCGAATTTCAGCTCTTGTTATTCCTCGCTAGACTTTAGTTGATGATGAAGTACTTCCTCAAACTCCTTTCCCTTTTTTCATAGTGGACTTCGAATAATTTTGGCACAGAGCTTTGATGTCGTTGAAATTAATTTGATAGATATCTCCTCCTACCATTAGATGCAAATGCTTCTAAGCATTCATCTTGGATCCCTCTTATGAAGATAATCATCGAAGTCTCTAGATCTATATGTAGATAGGGGTGAGTGCCTTTCCCGAGACGAGGGAATTACAGGAGTTCAAGAAGGAAGGAATTGACAAACTTGACTGTAAAGCATGGTGCCCACTTGCACTATTTAGTCCTAGACAGGTAAGTTGCTGCAGACGTCTAATCTAGATGAGTAAATCAGTCTAGATAGGTGACTGCCAGCCTTGTACCCCCTCAGACGGGTAAGTGCTAGCCGGGTTATGGCTAGACAAGTAGCTTTGGATGGGTAAAGGTCAGATGTGTAGCTTTAGTCAGATAGGTAGGCGTAGGTCTAGACGGGTTCAAACGGGTAGTACAACAACTAGGGCCTAGACATGTGATGGATGGGCCTAGATGGGTTCAACAACTGCATTCCCGTACTTCATCTTCCGGACTAATTCTCGATCACTCCTTCCTGCAACTCTGCACAACACAAACACAACACCAGTCTGCACCAATCTACTCCATGATGTGCATCAATCAGATACTTGTAACACAAGACAATGCAATCACACAGAAATCCACACAACACTTGGAACAATTCTGCTTGCTGTATTCATTCACAATGGATCTGCATATATGGATAGCGATCTACAAAATGAGTAGGGGGTATTTATAAGGCAAGCCCTGGCGGTTACTGCAACCAACCAGGCTCAACTGTCCCAACTACCCTATGTTAGCACTTAACTAATCAGTCCTAAGACATAACTAACTAGTAGCAAATTGATTAACAAGTCTGGCTTAACAACCAGTCTTAGACTAATTAACAAGTCTAACTAATTATGACGGCTAAATTTGTCATTTTGTGCTACGTTATTAATCAGTCCATATTACATTATGACGGCTGATTTTACATTGCAAAAACATTACATTATCAAAATTGCTATCAATCTGTAGACATTTTGTCAAACAGTTCGGGATTATCAAAAAGTCCGGTATCTGCACTCCTGCTCTAGGTGCTGCGTCCAACTGCAGTCCAATGGCATGAAAAACCATCAAAAAATTCTTGGTTGTCCGCATCAGAAAATTCTGAATATGAAGTGCCAAGTAGGTTGCTCAATCATAAACAACTCCTTGCTCGACCCCTTGTAAATATGGAATTAACCAGATGGGAAAATCCAAGTTCCTCTGTTCTCCCGACAACCTGGCCATCAGTACATTCATGATGCATTGTAAACCTAGATTTGCCGAGTCAGTTTTACGCCTCGGCTACCATGGGTTGATAACAAAATATCTATGTTACTGGTTCGGCCCCTGCACCCTCGGACCTGGATCCGTGTCGGGCCCGATAAGGGATCGGGTCCGATTCACGTGTGGGTCCGTCCAAGGTTCGGCCTGGTCGGATCAGGTACGTTTGGGTCCGTCCAAGGACAAACCCAGGCGTATCCGGGTCCACCAGGCGGAACCCTGGGCGGACCCACAGTCCCCAGACCTAGAAAACAACATTTATTTATTTAATTTTTAGTTTCTAAATGATATACCAGTACTGTCAGATCATTCCGCATGAATGCGGTGATGCCCTGCCTACCGGACATCTAATCCCTTGGGTAAAAACCGCCTAACGGACACCTAATCCCTCAGGTAAAAATAATTCCCGCGTACACATAATCCCTATTTTTACCCACGTACACCTAATCCCTTATTTTTATCAGGTAAAAATAATTCCCGTGTACACCTAATCCCGTACATTTAATCCCTCAATTTTAGCGGGTAAAAATAATTCATTTTTAACAGGTAAAAATAATCGCTAAATGCCCTTCAGAAATTGTTAACCTAATTCCCCTTAGACGCACTGAAAGTTGGACGAAAACAATTCCCGTTGGATGCACTGAAAGCTAGACGAAAATCTAATTCTTGTTGGATGCACTGAAAGCTGGACGGAAACCTAATTTCCGCTGGATGCACTGAATTCCCGTTGGATAACTCGATGAAATAATTTCTTTTCACGTAAACGAAAGTACTCCAGTCTTGTGAATTAGTTGAGGTATTTGCCGTTTTGATGTCTCTGTGAATTATTTGAGGTATGCAAGTACTCCAGTCCTGAGACCGTCAAAACAACAGATATGTATTTTGCTCACCAAGCCTTGTTTCCCACTCGAAGTATATATTTAGCGCGAGGCCGATTTCGGTTTTCTTAAAAAGCTGCCAAGTGTCTTTTTAAAATATTAAAAAAAGTGTGGGGCAGCGGGACCATGGTTAAAGTATATAGTTTTTAGAATGATAATAAAAATATTATAATATTCCATACTTCTCGCATGGTCGTCGGGGATTTTGTGCTTCTTGCTATTCCTTAGGTTTTAGAATAATAGTTAATAATATTGTAGTTTAAAATAATAATTAATAATATTATATCATACTTTAGGTTTTGTAATGTATAAAAAAAAACTTTAAAATTTTTGTAAATATTTATAAAAAATTCTTACATATCATTACATATCTTTAGGCTTTTGTAATGTATTAAAAAAAATTCTTTAGACTTTAGACTTTATCATCATAAAAAATTCTTCAGACTATTGTAATATATATAATATTATATCATATAATAATTAATAATATTATATCTTACTTTAGACTTTTGTAAAAATAATATCATATAATATTACAATAGTTAGTCTTTTATAATGTATTAAAAAAAAATCATTAGGCTTTGAAATAATAATTAATAATATTATATCATACTTTCTAGAGAGGATTAGACTTTGCAATTAAAAATAAAAGTTTTTATAAGCTTAGACTTTGATAATTATAAAAAAAATGACTTTGGTAATTAAAAAAAAAATGGTAAGCTTATTATTCCATAAACTCGAAACATGGTCGTATAAGAATACAAAGTGATTGAACAACTAGACCTCTAGAGAAATCACAAATAGAGAGTGTATTAATAATTAAAGTGAAACGGAATTTTATCATATAAATTCCACCGCTCATTTATCAAGGTTTATGAAATTAAGTGTTCTTCCATAAGTGAGAGAAAGATATTCAAGATATATTATATATATAGCCCTCACTTTTGCTGAACACTTGAATATCTGGCCGTCAAAACTTTCAAACCCTTAGCTTTATTTTTCCATTCAAACCAGTCAAAACTGCTTGAACTTCTGGTCAAACTGCCACGTAAATACTAAAATAGTTAATAAATTTCATAAACCATTATGCCTGAAACTTAAATTAACGAATAGTTTATTTTTTTTTTGAGATATAAAAAGACACCTGAGCATGAAAGACACCTGTCTTAGGTTTAATTTTTAAACTTTAAATTAAATGTTGATTTAGTAAACCAATATATTTTTTTATTATTAATTTTTTTACGGCTGAACCCAAAACGAACCCAAGACAATTTTTTTTTTCTTGTATCGGCGAACCGGGTTCTTCGAATCCATACCCGAACCCAGAACTAACCGGGAACATAGCAAAATATCAATTTCCGCCCTGGTCAAGGAGCTAATACTCTAAATCAATTGTGGAGTCTTCCAAGGGTCAACTTGCTCATTTCATACAGGTTGGCCCTTTTTCGGCAGACTGAATGTTCGTCAAAATGCTTGAGCAGAAAAATTGACTACCAACTCATCTCTGATGCGTACTTTGCTGACATTCTTTAGCAAATCATAAGTCAGTAGCATTTGTATCAGGTAGTCTTTGAAGAAATCTTTGTCAAAACTTGGAACTTGCAAAATAAAATGTACTCCGGTTGCCTTATTTTTTGCTTAATTCGGTCATTGGCTAGCGCCTATTCGCACCATTGCCGACAAAAGTCTCCCTTTCCTTAAATCCAAGTAATTTCCTCAATTGGGACTTGGTATTTTCTCAAACCGCTGCGCTTCTTTGGGCTTCCTCTCGGGTGTTGCTACTTGCTCAAGCTCGGGTTTACCTCGAGCCTTCCCTTGCTTTGGGTTTGGTACTTGGCCTTGCATCGTTTTTTTATGAGTGGGACGAAAGTTCGACATCGGAGCAACTACAAGTTGGCTTGTTTCATGGTGTGTTGTATGAAAGTTTGACACGAGCAATTGTGGTGGGGTGCATCTGACAATGCGTGTGAATAGGGTTAGACATGTGAACAACCACTGCCAATGTCGGATTAACTTATCACAACAACAACTAATTTTAACTTATTGCACAAGTGTCCTATGTTTCATGGTGGTGAAATAGAGGACTTAGTCAGGCATTGGAAAATTTGCCTCATGATGTGGAAGGCCAATGGGCAAAAGAATGAAGCAAATTGGAGGAGGTTATTCCATGCGACATTTCATGGAATTGCAATGGACTGGTACATGAGATTGCTAGAGGGCGAGTACCAAACTTGGGAGGAGTTGCAAGAAGCATTTGTAAATGGATTTCGGTTGCTCCATAATGATGATGAGGTAATAGCTGAAATTTATAGAATGGATCAGGATGAGAAGAGTGTGTTCGGTCCTACAACCGAAGCTTGAGTGCGTTTGTTTACCCATCTAAAGGATGATCCATTAGACGCATTGAAGAAAAGGTGGCTTATAAAGGGCCTTCTTTCAATGTACCAAAAGAAGATTAGGGTGGTCCCGTCGATGTCATATCAAAAGGCCTTAGAGTGGGCCTTGAACTTGAAAATCGATGCAAAAACGTCATCAAAATGTTGCGGTCATGTTAATGAGGACGAGAACTACCCTAAAGATGAAAGTGACTCTGATTATGAGAGTGACTATTGCAGCAAAAGTGATGATTTTGAAAACAAGATTACTTTTGAGGATGATTTGAGTGCATCGTCCAAGTTTTGGGGGTTGAGAAGCCAATGGAGAGACTAACTCCAACAAGGTCATCAGACCTAGGAAATGGATTGTTTGAGGCTAAGGCAAGGTCATTGGATGCCAAGAGAGGGCCATGTGAGGCTATGAAGAGGTCGATTGGAGGTAGGAGAGGTCATCTAGAGATGACAAGTAATTGTTTGAGTGGGTCAAAGGAAGGCCGCCACAATGTAGAGGATAAAAATTCACTTTAGACAGTTAGGGTTTCAATGGTTTTGACGTTGAGATTTTGGGTTGCTGCCCCCATAGTTGAAAAAATCAGAATCGGATCAGGATTGGCATGAAAAAAGAATAAAAAAAGGTGGGAATCGACAAAAAAAAAAAAACAAAGAAAATGCAATTTTTCATTGAAAAACGTTTTTTGCATGCATATCACAATGAATTAACATTATGCAAATCAAATACTAATTGTGTAAGTGATACAAGCTTAAATCCTTAAACTACACATGAAAGTGGCAAGTGATACAAGCTTAAAGCCTTAAACTACACATGAAAGTGACAAAACACATCTTGTATTGCTTATAATATAAAAAGGTACAAATTACAAAATGTGTCATGAGTCATGACAAATACAATGCCTCAAGGTCTTTGAATGCCTTTGCCCTTTGCCCTAGTAGAAGCTTTAGTCTCTCTTTGTTGTTGTGCTCGTGCCTCTTCTTGTGCCTTGGCTGCTATCTCCTCCACTAGGTTTTCAAAGTTTTGTAATTCATCCATGGAGAAGAGAGGCTCTTCCTGCTGCTCTTGTTGTGGCTCTGTGATCCATTCAGATGATGGATCAATCTCATCTAGGTCAATGGTCTTGGTATTTTTTTTTTTTTGAGTAATACTTCTTATACACATCCGTCGTGGGGATTGAACCCGGGTCACATCACCGATAATGCAAGTGGCGTCCTTGTCGGTAGACCACACTCACACGGATTTGTCTTTGTAATTTGTTGATGGTGGAGGCGAAGGTTGTAATGAACAAACACAAGATCATTCAATTTTTCTTATGTAAGCCTATTGTGCTTCTTGGAGTGTATGTGCTCAAACATACTCCAATTGCACTCACAACTTGAAGCGTTGCATGGTTGAGATAAGACTTTGATGGCGATGCGTTGCAATTGGGCGTATATACACCAAAGTCCTCTCACCATAAAATCTAGAAACAACCAAGAAAAAGGAAATTTAATAATTCACATGTAAAATTGTTAATTGAGATTATCTTTTAAAACAAAATCAAAAGACAAAATAAATAATAATTCGACGAGGGTTACCTGGCCTCATAGTTGACCTTGATCGAATGCACTGCGAGGATGGGAAAAGGATGTCTCGACATTCCTTATTAGATTGCATCTCAAACTATATCTTATTGCACATTTCCTCATCATGGAACATGCGGTCAATGCAATGTCGAAGGCCCGCCATCACCTCATAGTCAACATCAAATATATCAAAATAAAAAAAATTGGGGTTGAGGTAGTACCCCGCTGCATGAAGAGGGCTATGGAGCTGAGATGTCCATCGTTTGTCACCTCATAGTCAACATCAAATGTATCAAAATAAGAAAAATTGGGGTTGAGGTAGTACCCTGCTGCATGAAGAGGGCTATGGAGCTGAGATGTCCATCGTTTGTCAATGATCTCCTAAATGAAACCGTATTTGGTGTGGGATAAAATGAGGCAATTGCCTCTTTTGTCCTACCATAACCTTGTATACATATCCCATAGCAGATTGTTCTCCATCAACAAGACTAAGAACCCTCACAAAAGGCTCTAACACCTGAAAAAAGGAAACATAATTTAAATAAAAATATTTTACACTAAAAAAAATTACAAATTACAATACAAGATTTGCAAATGGAAAAATAATTTAAATTAAAAAAATAAATTAAAACCCTTAGTCTTGTATCTTGATGGCCTCATTCATGGCTATCTAGAAGGGCTCCTCAAACAAATAGTCATATACCTTCCACCCCTCACTGGAGAGTCGGTATTGAGCAACTTGTTCGGAATTCCAATCATCTCTTACAAACATCTTTTTGCTTCAATGGTCCTCTTGCATCATAGAGGCTTTACAATGTCATAAAGTTTGTAGTGAAGCATGTAACTCCAACCCACACTAGCTCCCTCCCACCAATACAATGCCTTATGAGGTTGAGGACCCATGCATTATATGAATTTTGTGATAGCCTTGGACTTCTATACAACCTCTGACACCCAAGGTAATTTCCCTTAGAGGAGCAAAGACAATGGGCTACATATGGGGTCCAAAAAACAACGGGGAATCTCTCCTCCAAAATTTTATCGGCTACTACATATGTTGTTGCGTTGTCTGTGATGACTTGGACAACATTCCCCTCCCTGACCTCCAATACAACCTCCCTTAGCAACATTGCAAGCATTTCGACACTCTTAACTTGTGTCGAGGCCTCTACTTATTTAAGGAATACAATTCCTCCTATAGAAGCAACCAAAAAATTAATTAAGGTTCTTCCCCTCCCATCGGTCCACCCATCCTTGCTACCTTGTGCCTCTCTTAGTTCCATGTGCCCATATCCATAAGCATAGGTTGTGCCCCTAGTGTGGAATGTTTTGCAAAATAGGACTCATCTGTCCCACTCCTTGGGTGCGCAACTGATGGAATTGAACTCCCATAAAATTGGCTAAAGGTGCTGCCTGGACAGCCTGTACGAGGTCGAGAAGGGGGGTTGACATGGTCTCGTTTTGTCTTTGTTTGAGGTCTTTTTTCTCATTATACCTTCAATTGACTCATTTGGGTATATATTGACATTTTGCCTTAATTTATTTACCAAATGGAATTTGAGGTAGTATATGCCTCCATGAATGAGAGACCCACACAAATTGCAATAAACTTCCCCTTTCTTTTCCCCTTCCTTTGCATACTTCCATGCTGGATCTCTTTTCGACATTTTCTTGTGGCTGCACATGGAAACAAGTAACAACAAAGTTACAAACAATTACTTAAAAAAAAAAAAAAATCTAAACCCTAGTTTAAAGTTTAAACAAGGGTTTAGGGTTTAAAATTTAACCATTGACAGCTTAAAAATGGGCTTGCATACATAGTTATGAGGCAGTATATTTACTTAAAAGAGGGGAAAAAAAAAGACAGCAGAAAGAGGTGAAAAAAAATGGCTGAAACTTTGACTGAGTTTTTCAAATTTCTAGCTCAAATGCAACAGTTGGGTGGCTGTTGCATTTGTTTTTAATATTAAAAAAAAAAACGAAAACATATTTGAAATAGGAAAAGAGAAAAGAAAAGAGTTTGCAAAAGTTTTTCTTACCTCAGATAAATCCTTTGGGCGGCTCTTGGTGCTTGCGGGATTCCTTCAAACTGCAAAACATTGGCTGTTAGGATGCACTAGTGTGTTTTGTTTGGTGTGGTCTTAGGTAGGTAGACCTCTCTCCAGTTTGGAACAGGGAAAAATGAGGTAAAATGAAAAAGAAAAAAAATTATAACGTTTCCTCTACTCATGCAGTTGTGGGCGATTTTTCGACATAGGAATCACAATTTTTTGAAAAAAATCGGCAAAAATTGTCGATTTTTTCAAAAGTGTGATTTTCGATGCCAATTTAATTGGCAACCCCCCTGAATCACCAAAAATTGGATCGGATCAGACCGTGATTTAATGGGGATTTTTGTAACTATAACGTTCGATAAGTATCCTAATCAAACGTTTTTCTTGTTTTGTGGTTCAGCAGTTATTGATATTTCAAGTTTGTCCTGATGTGATCTTGATCACCATAAGGGACTCCTCGGTCCCATATAGGTGAGGAGGGTCTACTAAAGTCACGAATTACCAAATTTATAGGAGGGCAAGTTGTGCAAGAAGTAAACAATGTTGGAGTCTTCATTATCTTCCTTGAGTCATAAGGCCTAATTGGTAGTCAGAAGAGGTTGAAATATTGATTCACCACTATCGTCTTATCCTACCCACATAGGATCCTCAATTTCAAGGGCAGGGGTTGCAGGTGGGTATAATATTAGGCTCTTTGTCTTAGACCCATTAGAAAAAGTCATGTTCCCTGATCGACAACTAATGTAGTCATTTGTCATGGCCAACCAAGGTCTCCCAAGAATCAAGGGATATCCTCCCAAGGTGGTGTGAGGTTTTAACCCCATGAAATCAGCTAGGTATTCCCAATAATCTACAAAGACGACTACATCTTCCAAGAGTCCTTTTGGATTTACAGTTGACCTAACAGCTATTTGTAATACTGTAGGGGGTGGCCTAAGTTTTGATAATTGGAGACAATCCATTGTTTTTTTGTCTTGACATTTATGGCTGCCCCCAAGTCTACTAGGACATTTTTGATAGACACCTTCCCTTTTTGGAAATTTACAACAGGACTTTCGGGGTTTGAATACTTACGAGTAATGTCCTTCCTAGGCATCAAATCTGCAACTCATCCCACTACCTGTACTGTCTTGGGGTTTTTTATATGTCTGGGTTTTTTAAGGCACAATTTTGTAACAACGTATTATACATGGGACATCAATAATAGCTTAAAAGAGATGAATAGGAAAACATACATTCTGCAGCTCTGTAAGAAAGTCAAATGCAGGTCGTGGGTGTTGCTTCAGGTCGTGGGGGTTGCTTAGCCTGCTGTAATCATTCAAGAAAGGGTGGACTATCTTTGCTTCTCTTATTTTCTTCTTTTGGAGGTTTGATTTGTTAGGGTTTCTCTTTGGATTTCTCACTTGGAGATTCTTCCTCGGGTTTGGAAGTAATGGGGGGTTCAGGGTCTTTGATGATTCTCCTTGAATGTAATTGTAAGTTGTTATAGTCAATATTACTAACAGAGTAGGCAGGGTATCCTGCCATCTATTGATTATACATGGGTTGTCCTACCTTGTTATTTGGGTTCAGTGCTCGTTGAGCCTTCTGATAGCTCCTAGGCTCTAGGTATGGGGAACCCTTGTGAACGACCATGAACAATTGGTCCGAGTCCTGGCCGTACTTCAATCAATCCTGCTGGATTGACTAATTCGGCCATTTATCCACTAGGTTCGTTGAATTGTTGTAACTCTTGTTGCTTCTTTTATTGCTCTGGCTGTTGCTTCTGCCCAGTTTTCTCACTATCCACCTCTCTTACAGCGACCCATGCAATATTTGGTAGAAATCTTCCTTTTTCATCCGTGGCTTGAGACATGCATATCTAAATGAAGGAAATGCAGCTACGGAAAGTAGAAAAAACACCTCATAAGAGTGGAACCTGCTGAATGTCAACCTTCAAACAACTTCTCTTCCTGCAGTGTATGAATTCTACACCAATGGTTTTAGCACCTCCCCAGCAATGGCACCAAAATTGACAGGCTCTTGCATTACTCTCCTAATTTTCTGCTGGCAATGGATCACTGCTGAGCAATCATTTCTTTTATCAATCCAATACTTGTACACTTGTGAGATGATAGGCACTATATATGCACCACAGTCCTAATGGACTTGATTCTGAGGGGTGATTGGCTACAGGTAAGTCAACATGCTTTAACTATGGAAAACTTGTCTAACAGAAGAAAAAGAAACTACGGAAATGAAACTATGGGAAGATTATGAATTTCCAATTAAAACACAAATACAACTATAAATTGTAAATGAGGAATAAATTACTATGGAATTGAAACAAACTAACTACCGGAATAAACCACAAACGTTTTAGACAGACAAAACTAAATCTAATGACCTTGCACTTGCAGTGGGCCCTTTCTCCAAGGCGTAGGCATGGCCCTCCCGTAGCTATGGGAATAAAATTATATGCTCAAAGCAAAAGAAACTTTAAGATAAAATAACACAGATCTATATTACTGGAAAAAGGTAAATAACAGAACGGATGACCTCTGAGTATTTTCTTTCTTCTCCCTTTGATCAGTCTGCTGGAGTTTACACAGAATGTAAAGGAATAGAAAGACTATTCTGAGCCAACTAACGGCTTCAGAGAATTAATTGAAACTTTTTATACCTAAGCTAAGAAAAAGACAATCAATTACAACCACCAGATACACTGGTGCGGGAAAATAGATTAACGGATATGCAGCAGATTTTATTCCCCGTTTCTGTAGAAAATTGTCTGATCTGGTTGGATATGCAAGCTAGAATATTTCTCTATAAAACTAGACGTTTGCAATTTGTGGTCCACATTCTAAGTTTAGAGTCTTCATAATAGATTTTCAGGATGTAAATATCCCATAGAAATTCAATATGTAGGAGGCGGATCTGTATTTTCTGTAGAGGCAGAATTGGTTATCAAGGACGTGAAAGGAAATAACTCCTTCAGATTATTACTTCAGCAACATACACATCCTCTTATCCGTAGTTTGTCAGCAACCCATCAAAGTGTACAATGCTATCCGTAGGCATTTAGAGTTACATGGTAAAATGACGCCTGCACATCATAAACTCAGATTAGGGAAATAAATTCTTATCCAAATAATCACTAACTACGGATAAAACCCAGATTAGAAAGGTCACACCCATAAAACATTATACAATCATTAACTTTGCAATATACATGATTGCAACTGTTTCTTATGACTATGGATTCGCAACAAAGAAACAAAACAGGCATAGACAGAGACAAAATATCACATGAGATGGGGCAATTTAGGGACCCATCACATTCCTGCACTTAAACAGGCATTCATGTAGACGTATTGATTCGTTTGCCTACAATACAAAGCCAAGGCATATTTTCTTTGTGATTCTTCCATATTCTTTTTCTGTGGATGATAAATTGCTCTAATTTGCTGGGTCTTTGTATCCATTGTCCACAACACTCCACACTTCTTTGGCAATCAACTAAGTCCTTATCTTTATGCAACAATAATCATAATTTTCTCCTTTAAATTCTGTGATGGGTAGTGAAGCCGTGAATCATGGCAGCTACAACAACAACCTATGAAGCTTTCCTCCACAAACTTGAATTCTGCATTCTCTGTTTAAAGAGAATCAAATTTCCAAGCTCTCCACTTCTCCATTATTCAAGCTATGATACTTGTATGTGGGATGTGGTGGTACTCTGAATCAGAGATTAGCTCAACATAGAAAAAATGAACAGAAAATGAATTTGCAGGAAAATCTCCCCAGAAACACTTCTTCTGTTCTTCAAAAGAGTTTCATGTATAACTTCAATACAGTGCGCTATACTTACAATAAAAATGTCTCTTAGTTGTCTCAAGAGGCTCTTGATACTTCCAGATCTCACTCCAATGTGTGTGTATTTAAAATATCTAACCTTTGAACATTCTCTCTTACGAATTGAACTTTTCAAACCTAGTAACTATGATTTGATTAGCATTTTTCATAATCTGTTGGGGGAGGAAGCTTTTATGGGTGCCTCATAACTATTTGATATACTCTCTGTGCTATCATATTGATCTATAGTGTAACATATAATGTGTGCGTGAAAACAAAAGGCAAGTATCTCAATAATGAGCATTCTTGCTGTTTTTTTTTTTTAATTTCTTTTTTTAAGATCATGCAATCTTTGAAGAGGTGGCATCTCCATATATTTACTAACTCTTTGAATGCCCCTCCGCACATTCTTCTCAATAAGGAGGTGATTAATCAAGTAGTTAGAGATGATGTTCATCAACTATATATTTAGATCACTTGCTTTGCTCCATCTCAGCATCTTAGTTTAAGTTGGTCTTCTACGTTGAACAATTCTTGAGGGTTTTGGATGACATTATTACTTCAATTGATAATGTCAAATGATGTTGGACACACGGCCTTAGGATTCCTTTGGATCAGGTCAGAGTTTCCTCAGATCAGTTGCAAGTGGAGACAGATCATCATATTCCTTGAAAGAAAAGGCCACTAATTGCAGTCTTTGCTCTCTCTCGGAGGTAGAGACTGAAGAACATTTCATTTTGTGGTGTCCTATTTAGTATGAGATTTGGTGGAGCTACTATTGCTTTAACAGAGATTCAGGTGGATCACTTCCTCTTTTTTCAGTTATCCTGATCAGAGATGCTAGGGTTTGTACCTTTGGGAAGCTATTAATCTTTGACATCAGTTATTATAGGGGAGATTCACTACCACTCGACCAAATATCTAATTCATTCACCCTGTCTTTGTCATTGAGAGTAATAAGCATTCATTTGAAGCTGCAACTCTCTAGAATGTTAATGATAGATTTATGTGCCCTTGTCTATATATGAGAGTGGCTACAAGGGATTTTAACACTTTATTCTTTTTACATACAAGGATAGGACTGGAGTTCACTAGCACCAGTTTTCGGCCTTAGGTCATGTATCCAGGAGTTGTAGACAGACAATTGGTTCCATGGCCATGGATGCTAGAAAGTCTTGAGGGGTTGAACTCTGTTATCCCAAGATTATCCAACCAAGCCCCCTTAGTCCTGGCCATTCTCGTGGGAGCCTCATTAGATCCTTTGTTGGCTCCTTTGGGATGGGTGGGTGATGACGATGACTCTGTTTCTACTTTACATCCCATTAGGTTGGCGCTGGGATGTACTTGAGCTCTCTCTCTCTCTCTCTCTCACACACACACACACACACACACTTTGATTGCTGGTTTTCTTTCCTCTTTATCATTACTTATGGTATGTTAGGGTTTGCCCATTTTTATGTCCAACCCTCAAGGCTGTATATTAATGCCATACTGTTTTTCCACTTAGTGTAGTTTACCTTAGTTTCTTTACTCTACTCTAATTTATTTTGTAGAAGTTTTTGATTTCTATAACGTTTTGTAACCGATCTTTTTGATGAGTTCCATTGCCCTGCATTTGTCATCCATGGACATTAGTAGATTTGTAACCACAGAACCAACTAATAGAAGTAATAAAAAAGTAATTGGCAGAAACAGCAGGACAAAAAATTGAATTCTTATTTTCTGAAATTCTGCTTATTCTGCCTTTTATGGTTATATGGGCAAGAATGACATACTGAGCCAAACCTTTTTATGGTGGAATTAACTGTAGTATTTTTTTTAATCTATTTAATGAAGAATCCCATGATCAAGGACTTTTGGAGGGATATGCTTTACAGTGCTTTGAGACTTACCTGTAATGGATGAGTGAAAAGCACTCTTTGGATTAAACTAATTAGATAATAAATACCTAAGGGGTAGAGTGTATACTCAAATCATAAAAGTTAAAGATTCAAAAACTTTGTATCAAATCATAGGAGGGACACAAATACTTCACAAAGGCATGCACCTTCAAATAGGGCAAGGCAAGCACTAATATATGATTTCTGTAGCGATATCAGTTTTCAGTAATTTGCAAGTCAACACTGAATGGCCCTGTCCTGCATTGAATCACTAAATCTTTTGAGTCTGCCAAGTCATATCACTTTTTCTCTAGTCAATTCCAGTTCAGACTCTGCCTTGTTTTTCATCATTTATGCTTCAGTATCCTGCTGTCTTAGTTATTCTAGATTCAGTTTTCTGCGTAGAGTTGAAGATTTCATCATTTGGAAATTGCTTTTCAGCTGGACAAAGGAGATTTCATGTGATGATGAATTGTAGACAATGATGATTGATTAATTGACAGTTGATGTAGCGTCTCATTGGTTACCAGGTTTCTTCCCTTAAAGGGAGGAAAAATCTGATGCATGGATTTGTACCTAGTCTTTTTTTTTTTGGTTTGGGTTGGCAGGGGGAGGGGGTCAATATTTTAAATTTTTAAATATTCAGGTTTTGATACGCCTTTTTCTACTCCATGTCATTTGACATTGATGATTTTATCTCAAAAGTCACCCTAAAGGTTTTGATTTTGAGTATCATTGTCTGAAATGACTGGGATGACAGAACAAAAACATGCACCACAAAGCTGGGGAAAAAAGCTCAACAGTCATGGGCAAACAGATATACCCTGCCCTGCAGAACATTGCTTAAAACTGCTGTCTGAGTAATAAAAGGAACCAAGGACATTCCACTATCATGCATTGGAATTTGGTTTGAAAAAGCAAATTTGTCTTGTGTCTTTAATAAAATTGGAGGCTATGGCAGGCAATTAATGAAACTGATAAGGAAAACATAATTTATAAACTGAAAAGGTTTTTGAGTATTTTGACTTGAAATGACTTCTTAAAAGCAGATATATGACATAAATCTGGATGCACCTGAACAGCGCTTGCATTGAACCTAAAACGGGAGGGAATGTCAACAAAACAAATGTTAAAAGATGGCCACTCAAGAATGAGAACTAAGGATGAATTTGTTTTCTGATTTGAAGGGGCCAACAAATGATAATCAACAGATGGGAATGAAGTTGCTATGGTTAATAATATAGTAATGAGAGAAATCAAACTTATCAAAGTAAACTTGTTGAAATTCAGAATGCTTAATGCAAAAGTTATATTCATCTGGGAAATTTGAAATATAAGTGCAATAGAACTGGCCATGAGATTATGATCCTGTTCCTAGGATTTTGTTAGTTCAATCCATTGAAGTCAATTTGAAAAATATTTTAAAATGGCAAAAATCAAATAACCAGATTCTATCTCTCCCTCCCCCCTTGAAAATTCCACAACATAATGCATATTGTAGGCATTGAATCATTTGGAAAGATAATGGACTTTATAGCAGTGAAGGTTTTCTCATTGATTTCCTTGATGTTGTTAAGGACAAACCTTTTGGAAGGAGAAGAGCGAAAAGGTGTTATAGAGCTTGTTGCCAATACGATGCAGGCTCTGTCATCTGTACAAGATGTGGCTCGTAAATATTCTGAATATACAAGTCTAAGCCGGAGTTCAAGTGATTTGGGTAAGCTGAAATTGATTATTTTCAGAAAATTGTACTTTTGAATCAGAATGTTTCGTGATAATACCAGATGTTTTATAAAATCAAATCTCAAATTTGGCATGCATTTATATAACTTTGATTTGCTTACACGAATGGATATAGGTGACAAAAATAAGGAAGGAACCGTTGGGTTGGAGGTATCTTCGAAGAAGAGGTTTACAGAAGCATCATCAAGGAAAGGAGAACCAGACCCTCTGGCTCTAAAACCAATGGAAAGTGCACATGAATTGTTTGCACCTGGAACACTCTTTTATGTTCGTGGCATGTGCATTGCCACTTCAGACAAGAAAACTACAGGAAATAGAGAAAATTATATGCTATGGAAAGGTTATCCTAATGAGCATCTTGGTAGGATAGTCCTCTCAAATACAATGTTATCTGATCATAAATGTGATAACCATAATCATGCTCTACGTAATGTTCTAAAGGGCTTGCCTAAGTCAGATGATAGATAAGCATCTTCTACCTGAAATGTCATTGATATATTGATGGTTTTTTCTTTCACATAAGAATTTCTAAAGCAAGTTATCTAGTAGTCATTGGTCCCCTTGGAAATACAGGGACATGTAGAAAGAAATTATATTGAAACCAGTATGTAGTGCTTCAACCTGCAATATATTGTAGTGCTTGCCACTAAATGATGTACTTCTGATTCTCAATGAGGATGCATATCTCAATGGCCATGCTTCCCATAATGATGCAGTGTAGACAGGGGTGAGTGCTTTCCTGGGACGAGGGAATGACAGGGATCAGGAAAAATTGATTGTGTTTGACATACTGTTAAGCTTAAACAAGTAAACTTTGGTAGACGTCTAGACAGTAGACGTCTAAGTCAGCAGGGCAAACGTCTAGGTAGTAGACGTCTAAGACACAAGGGTAGATGTCTAGACAAGAGACGTCTGGGGAAACAGAATAGATGTCTAAACAGTAAACGTCTAGGACAATAGCAAGGTAGATGTCTAGGACATCAACAGGATAGACGTTTGGATAGCAAACGTCTAGGACACAAGTTCGACGTCTAGACAGTAGACGTCTAAGAAAACAGTGTAGATGTCTAGACAGTAGACGTCTAGGACAACGAGTAGACGTCTGGATAGCATATGTTTAGGACAATGGTATAGACGTCGAGTCAGGAGACGTCTATGACAATAGGGTTACACATCTAGATAGTAGACATCTATGATGGGTTGCCAACAAGTCTGGATGGCTAGGCTCAGACGTCTAACAAATAGGTTTAGATGGTTGGGCCTAGACGTCTACAGTTCGTGTGTTCATCCTGCAACTCTTATGTTCTGGTTCCTGCATCTGCACAACACAACACAACTGACGATCCTCTATCTTGTACCAAGCATTGATAAATACCTGCAACACAATAATATGTTCACAACGCAATCACACATGACACATGCATTCTAGAATAGCTCATACCGCACAACAAATTTGCATTTATGGACAAGTATGGATAGATTACAAAATGAAATAGGGGGGTATTTATAGGCAAGTCCAGGCAGTTATTGCAACCAACCTGACTCAACCGTCCCAACCACCCTATTGTTAATGCTTAACAATTCTGTATCAGGCATAACAGTCTTAGACGTCTAACTAAGCCAATCTAGACGTCTAACTAATCCAGACTAGACGTCTAACTAATCCAAACGTCTAACAAATCAAGACGTCTAACATAAATGACGACTACGTTTGTCCTTTTGTGCAGTTAAACTAATCAGTCCATATTCATTAGATTGGTTGGTTTACATTGCAAAACATTACATCAAATAACTCAAAACATTATCAAAATTGTAGTTCTTCATAGGACATTTATGCAGACAATTTGGTATAATATTTCTTCGTTGAACTACTGTCTACATCTATCATCCCCTTCGAAGAAGATGTCCTCAACGACTTTCTCCGATCGCTCTGAGGGGTCCCAACATCTTTGGGGATTGCAGCCTGGAGTGCCTCCTCCAACTCTTGTACTTGTACTTGAAGAGCTTCGCGTCCATTCCGAACATGCTTGGCATAGTTGAAATACTTGGCCCATTCTACTCCCAATGTATTGGCATGGTCTTCCGCCTCCTGGAGCCTAGACAACAATTCAGCCTCCCGCTGTAAGAAAAGCTCCTTCATTCATTGTTCGGGCACTATGGAGTAAGATGAAGCTTTTTGTGCTAATTCAATTTTGAGAGCAGCCTTGCGCTATTGTGCTTGGAGCAACTCCTCCCACAATGCTTCCTGCGCCTTCTACTAAGTCTCTTCATATTGTTTCATCTCCTGTTGCCAAGCTATTCCACTCTGGTTCTTTTGAGCCACTAATTGGTTTGCTTAACCAGTAGTTCCTTAGCCTCCGTTTGCTTCAATTTTTCAGCCTCAATGTTGATAACCATCTGCCCCCTTTCTTCAAGCTAAGTGCTAAGGTTGGCCAATTGTTGTTGCTTTTCTCGAATATGCTACATGGCTTCATCCATCCGAGTAAGCCCTTCTGATAGAATTTGTTCCTTCTTTTGCAATTTTGCTTGTCAGTTGTAATTCTCTATCCGCAGTCTGCTTAGTCGAATACATGTGTTTGATCCCTTCCGCTAGCCAACACAACAAGTGGGCTAGGAAGTTGAACTAGCTATACATTGGCAACAATTCGGGTGCTTACTCCACCTGTGATCTGTGTTTCGTGGAGCGTTGGGAAGGAGGATTATTGTCGTGGCCACAAACATACACTTGTGTTGACTCCAAGTAGAGGGTGGGTGTCTTATTTAGTAGTTGGTCCATTCCTTCCATTGTTGACAAGTGTGCAGTGGGCAGAGTCCAAGGCTGGTCCTGATAAATGCTGGAAATTTTTGCTCGCTAGGATCCCTATGTGGCCCATTTCACCAACCTGTCCAACTCTTCTTCCGCCATGAACTGCCACATCTTCCATCAGCCAACACAAGCTACGTCAAACTGCAAGCGTGGATTATCGATTACCTCAGTCAGTTTGGAAAATAGTCTATCGCTTGCAGATCCATAGTGTATGATGGATCCATAAGATTGGATAGTTCGAATAGAATACGTTTAGACCATGCATCCTCATGTCCCTCCTCTTCATCTTTGTGCAACATCGACTTCCCCTTTCGGGATAGGTCGATGGGCTTCTTGGTTGCTTTCCATTCTGTCACTACAGACAGGTTCGGGGGTACTTGAGCTTGGTTGTTGTCACCTTCTGTCCCATCAATTGGATGAGATATGTCTGTTTGTGGAGACTTCTCTCCCTTTTCTATTTCGGTCTCATGTCCCAAAGAGACTTCTCCTACTGTAATGGGATGTTGTTCTGTCCCAGGTGCCAGATTTCCAACACTAGGGGGTGGTAGGTCCTCCTCTACCATCGTTGTGGTGGTTTCTGCTGGGTTGCTAGCATTTGTTGATTTTGTTGTTGCTCTAGATACATCTGTTGCAAGGATATCCTCAAAGAAAAAACATGCAAAGATGTAGCGAATGAAGTTGTCGCAAACAAGGATTCGGGGGTGCTTTTGGTCAAGTCGCACGAGCCCATAATTGAGCTTTTGCCAAATATTTGTAGGCCCAACAGTACTGGTTCCAGTTGGGACATTATGTAGAATTGAGGGGATTTCAAAATCAACCTCTGCCTAGTGCACATTCATCTGTTGCTCAAGGCTTCGAGCTATCTCTCGACTGTGAGCAATTTTCTCCGCTGCCATACCTTGCACCAAATCTGGGGATTTTGATGGAGGTGGGGATTCAAATCGTCGTCTCTTCCTTGCAGGCTTAGGCACTTCTGGTGGAGGTGCAACAACTTGTTGTGTTGACCTTCTCGCCTCAGATAGTGGTGGTGCAGTATCCTCCCCTTCTGAATCGGTCACCAACCCCTCTTTGCGTGATGACTTATGGAAGATCTGCTTCACTCGAGGCTTCTTTATCAATGTCTTCTTCATTTGTGGTTTGGCATCCTTCCACCACAAGATGGTCGGGGCCAAATCCGGTAACTGTTGAGGTGGGTCAAAATATGGAATCTGCACTCCTACACTATAAGTTGCATTCAACAGTAATCCAATGGCGTGGAACACCATCAAAAAATTTCTTGGTAGTTCGCATCAGGAAATTTTGAAAGCATAGTGCTAAATGAGTTGCCCAATCATATGCCACTCTCTGTTCAATCCCTTGTAAGTAAGGAATCAACCAAACGAGAATATCTGAGCTCCGTTGTTCTCCAGACAATTTGGCCATCATGACGTTCATGATGCACTCTAAACCCTTATTCCCCCATTGTGGCTGCTTAACTGTCCGGTTGTCGTGAGTTGCTAACATGACATCAATCTCTTCATCTGTCAGAGTAGTGATACCCTGAATCAACTGTGGAGTTTTCTTTGGATCGACCTGCTCATTCATTATTGGTTTATCCTTCTTCGGTAGTCTGAATGTATGCCGAAACGTGTCATGAGAAAATTCAATTACCAAGTTTCATCACCCACGCGTACGATACGAGTATTACGTAGTGCATCATACGTTTGCAACATCTGCACCAAATATTCCTTGAAAAAGTCATTCTCAAAACTTTGGACCTGCAAAATAAAATTGACTCCTGTGTCTTTGATCTTTGTCTTCACTAGGTCTTTGGCTAGTGTCTTTGCCCACCATTGCTGGCAAAATTCTCTCTTTGGGCAAATCCAGGTGATCTCATCAATTGGAACTTGATCCTTGTTGCTTTGTTGGACTTCTTTGGTTTTTCGAGTGGGTACTTCTGCTTGCACAGCCTCACGTCTACCTCAAGTCTACCCTTATCTGGGCTCGGTCCCTATCCGCACATCATATCTCCATGCTCCTCATGATGATAGAGTTGCTTAGTAGTAATTGACTTGGGTACCGCTTCGGATCGGGTTGGAATTTGTCTTGGTTTTTGACGACTCATGGTTTTGTCATGTCTCCTCTCTCTGACGTGTTCTGTCCTTCAGACGTCTGTCTCTAGATGTTAAATTTTCAGCTAGACGTCTCCTTGGACGTTTGATTTTTCAGCTAGACGCCTCCTTGTTTCAACTAGACGTCTCCTTCTTGGATGTCTAATTTTTCCTAGTTAGACGTCTAATTCTTCCCATCTAGACGTCTAGTTTTTCCCGCTGGGCGTCTTCCCCTCAGACGCCTACTTGTCAACTAGACATGTCCTCAGACGCCTAATTTCCAGCTAGACGTCTTCTTGGTGTGTGGCTTGGATGGGCAGGTGCATTCACATACAGATGCCCTATACGACTGCCCACAGATGACGCTTTTCCAGACTCCGTAGACTTGGACACTTCTCAACTAGACAATGCTCGAGTTATCTTTTGTACGGTATTTTGTCTACCTATGAATTGGGAGATGGGATTGCTACACTTGCATAGTAAAGTGAAGAATTCTCCACAAAGCGTATGACTGCCAGTCAAAATGGTGTTTAGCTTCGTCTTGAACAAATCGTGGTGTGTCGACAACTTTAGCTCTGCTCCAAATCTCTTGCGCTCTTGCGTTTCACCCGCACAATTCGAAAGCGAATGAGCAAAAATGCCCAAGCGCTTCCAATTTATAGAAGATCTGCTACCCATGCAACCGCCTACGTAACTGCCACCTAACACCCAGTCATTTGCATGTGCGCCACGTCGCCTGTTTTTGCATGCCCAAGATGTCTAGCATCTCTATTCTAATTTTGTCCTTTTTTGTTGTCTTTTTTCACTTTTGTCTTTTTCTTTGTTTTTTTTCTTTATTTTTTTGTCTTTTCTCTTTATTTTGTGTCTTTTTTTCTGATATCCTTTTCTTTTTATTTTATTTATTTATTTCAAAACCGTGTTCTTTTCCCTTTTACGTCGTTGGGTAAAGCACATGGCAATGCCAATGCATACTTCGAAGGTATTTGACGCACTATCTCCTTGGTGAAGGCTACTAGTTCCATAACTATTGAAATCATTGTCGTCTTCCTATGCTTCAGCCTGTTGATGACTTTGGCGATTACTCTGGTTGCGAGGGATTTCCATCTGAGGTTGTTCCTCATGCCTTGCAGTTCTTTGTTGAATGATACACTAATTTGTCTGCTCATCTTCTTTTGGCTGATGACGTGTTCCCTGTCCAATCGTTTGGTAATTTACAACTTGACGTCTACTTCTGTTGATGTCCTCCTCTTGACCTTCCAGATGGGTTGTATCAGTTGTCAAATGGGTTCGTTGTGGCCAGACATCTATCATATGGGTCCCTTCATCGTCTAAATGTGTAACTGCATCACTCAAACAGGTTCTACTAGTGCCTAGACGTGTTGACTCAGAGTCCAGATGGGTGCTACCAGAGTCCAGACGTGTTAACTCCTCATCCAAACGGGTAGGCTCATCTTTAAAACAAACTCGCTCAGTTCTTCCATCACTCTGTTGGATTATCATACAATCGTCAAGATAATGGAACATAGTTCCTTCTTGCTTTTAACGGTTAGTCGTCTTGTCACTGGGATGATGATTTCCTCTTCGCCTAATGTTTCGATAGATCCTTCCTGTTCCCTGGCCTCTGCCTTGAAGTCTATTGATCTGTCGACGGACGACTACCCATCCTTGATCTTAATGATTTTGATTGAGATCCCTGCTCCGGGACCCATGTCTTCCTTGAGTCGTTGCGACTCATCCCCTTCCCCTTGCCGATTGAATCTCCCTAATGTGGCGTTGTCGTACTTCAAGCTGCTCGAGATTTGATCGATCCCTCTGTCGTTTTTGATGACGTCTTCGGTTTCTACGAGCTCGCTGAGGTAGGCTGAAGGGTCTATCCTCAAGAACATGTAGTGATGGGTTGACTTGGACTATGTCTATAGATGGTCCTTATAGCCCAATCCGCAGACTAGTCGACCTACGGGTAGCAGGAGAGGAATTTCCTACTCACAGGCTACTAGGATGGAGGCCAATCACGCTCCCCCTTGGTCAGGTAAGCTTCCAGATGTCCTGACAGACTCCCAGGATTTGCCAAGTCACCTCTATTATGGGTTTGGTTTATCAGTTTTGCGTGTGAGCTTAGTTCTGCATGTGTTTGATTGTCGGGTGTCAGTTGGTGCAGGATTCTTAACCTCCTATCTGCCCTTATCAGTCGTCGTCGCCACATCGCTTCTTCAAAGCATCTTTGTGGTGCACATTGAGCTAGGGCCTCTTGGTACTTATTTGAGAAAGCCGAATCTATGCTTGAGTCATTCCCTTCTCTTGCAGTATTCATTGGCCAATCCGAGGTTTCTTGAACCCTTTGTTGCAATCGTCTTACTTCTCTTCTATGTCATCGTAAGTCCATTGCCACCAACCGATACATTGCCACTGCCTGATGCTCATTCGGACGTTGCATGGATGCTTCATATGGCGTTCTCCACCGACGTGGTACTGCTCTTCCTAGTGCCTTATCTTCACTTTCTGCGGTATTGTTCGTTCTTTCGTTCTCGTCTTGTGGGCTCAAAGATTTCCCATCTTCAATCACCTGCATTGTCTCGAGGAATATAACCCTTGCCATTGGATCCCTTTGTCTCATGTGATCAGGATTGGGACTGGCATAGGGTATATCGGGGTCCCGAGGTTGATTTTCATCCTCGCTTGAGTCTTCCAGCCACCCTTTGTACCTTGGTTGTTCGGGTACCTCTCGGATATCCTGCCACAAAATATTGGTTGCTTGCACTCGACTCATCTGATATCCGCTATTGGTGGCCAAATTCTGATGTGGTTCCCTTACCCCATCTTGTTTTGGCGATCTACGAAATTGTCGTGGACGTTGAATCAATGGTGAAGCAGTTCTGGAGTAGTCTTCAATATTCAGGAGGATTCTCAATGTGGCTGTAGACGAACTATCGAAATTTGAGGATAAGGTGCGTGTTCATCTGCATTATTTCTCGTACCCTCTCTTTGCTCCTCTAGTTGTATCTACCATCTACGATTTTGTTGTCTCGAAGGATGGCTTGTGGCTGGTGAATTATTGGTTATGGAGAATAGGCTACCTTCTGAGGAGGCTCATTCATTACCATCCACGCTTCCTCTTAAGTATTCTTGGTCCCTTTCAGCGCATTCAGACCTATGTGCTTCTTGTCGCTGGTTCATTCGTTGCATGGTGCCATCTAGCTCCTGAATGACTTGTTCTTTTAGTCGTGCATTATACTGCGTTAGGGTTTCATACACCTGCAATATTTGTGTTTCTAGAGCCATCTGTTGCAGAATATGAGCTCCTTTCCCTTAGTCATCTTCCACTTTTGGCAGTTTTTCCTATACATCAACATCTGTGAGGGTTTGGAGTCTCTCCTCTGCTACGCTATTTGGAAATCGAACGTAGACTTGCAATCGTCTCTGCTCTCCTTCTTGAGGTTCCAACTCCCTCTGCTTGATTACTGGTTCTTCAGTTCCAAACAACCATTCTAGGTTAGCAGGTTCATCCTCTCGAATCGTATTACTTGGCTCACCATGTTCGTAGGATCGTATACTTGGTCGTACTTCTTCAATTGCGTTAATAGAAGTGTCCTTCGAAGTTTCTAAGTTGATTACATTTATCTGCACTTATGCCTTATACACCTTCAACTTAGAACCATTTACCACATCGGGGTAGATTGTTCCATCTAGCTTCTTCAATCGGATAGCCCCATTGTCCAATACCTCTTCCACTTGGAAGGGTCCAAGCGATAGGGTTTTAAACTTCCCTGGCTTGATCTCTCTTTCCATGGGACTTGAGCACTAATCCAACAACCTTCAAATTCATCTTCCGGAGATGTTTGTCATGCCGATACTTCCGTCGCTGCTGAGCAATCTCCATTGCCTATCGTGCCATCACCATTTTCTTGCTTAGTTGTACTAGTGCTACGAGTCTCTCCTCCTTACTATCTTCCTCGTTCAAGCGGGTTTCGATGACTACCCTCAGACTTGGTACCAAGAATTCCACTGGTATTATCGCCTCCTGCCCATACATTAATTGATAGGGTGTATGGTTTGTGGTTGATTTGAAGGTGGTTTTGTATGCCCACAGAACCGCTGGTAAGCGTTCCTAGTCTGCTCCTTTCGCTGCACATGTTTTGTACATTATGGAAACTAGGACCTTATTTGTCGCCTCCGCCTGCCCATTTGCTCTGGGATGATACAAACTTGACAAGGAATGGAAGATCCCGAATTCCATCATCAGATTCTGAATGATTTCGTTAACAAAATGGCCTCCCATGTCACTTGTCAATTGAAGAGGTATGCCGAACCGTGTGATAACCTGCTCATACAAAAAACGACTCGTGCTTCTTGCAGAATTATTTGGTAAGGCTCTCACTTCGACCCATTTCGTTAGGTACTCCGTTGTGACTATGATATACATGCACTTCCTCTTGTGACTTGTCCTTAGTGGACCCACAAAATCCAATCCCCATCTCTCAAAGAGTTCTTGAGGTTGTGATGGATGTAGTGACATGAAGTCTCGTTTGAACGACTTCCCTATCCTTTGACACGTATCACATGCCTTAACATAGTTCTTGGCATCGTGATAAAGGGTAGGCCACCATAGGCCCGCCAACAACACTTCCCTAGTTGTTGGCTCTAGTCCCATATGTCCTTTGGCCAATCCTTCGTGTGCCTCCTTCAGGGTCTGTTGTACTTCACGCATCTCCTCAAAATGTAGTCTTCTCCCATCTTGTATAGCAAACCTACAATCATAGTAAAGGATGCTAATTTTGTAATCACCTTCCGCTGCTCAACTACCGTCATCTGCATTGGCAGCTATCCTATCGATAATATTTCCCTATATGTTTATAAGATACGAGTATCACACTTATCATGAATAGCTGTGCATTGGGGAATTCATCTAGTATTCCTCCTTCTACGGGTCCTCCTGAGCGAATCCTCAACAATTGGTTTGCTATTACATGCTTCTTCCTTGGTCTCACTACCACTCGAAACACGAACTCCTGCAGGGTGACGAGCCATCGACTCACTCATTCATAGATTGTGGGTTTGTTAATCAGGTACAACAACGCTTGATGATCTACATAGAAAGCAAAAGGGTTAGCCAATAAATAATTATATGGTACTTTTGTACTGCATACACCATCCCTAGTGCTTCACGCTCTATTGTACTGTAGTTTTTCTTGGCTTGAGACAATAACTGACTTGCGAAATATATATGTTGGTCCAACCCAAATTGGCCTTCCTAAGCCAATGCACAACCAATGGCAAAGTTTGAGGCATCAATGTGCACATGAAACTCCTCCCAGTCTAGATAAACTAGGTTAGGTGCCTTCACCAAATCTGCTTTTAAGCCCTCAAAAGCTCCTTGGTGTTCCTCTGCCCAACGAAAAGGAACACCCTTGCGCAGGGTTATGCACATCGGCGAATATTCATAAATTGGGTGAATATTAGGATTTCCAAAATTGGAAATTGGCAAAAATGGGGACCCTAGACGTTGACCCATTCGCCCAAAATTTTCGGGACAATTTTTAGGGGTCGGTTTGCCGCACGATTATAATAATATTATGGATTTTTTAAAAAAATCGCCAGCACTTCCGCCTAAACTCAGGGCCCTTTTTGCCTTGAAAATATAAATTTTTTAAAATTTCTTGCCAAATTTGCTTATTATAGTAGTATGTACACTGGATTGGGCACCATCTGGATCAATTTATGCACCTGACCTGCATTTGGGCCACTTTCTGCACCTAGGTTGCATCTAGGTCACTTTTTGCACCTTGGTCTGGGCGAGGTGGAGCGGGCCAGGTGCAAAAATTGGTCCTAGGTGAGGTGGAGTACATTGGGTGCAGAAAATGGTTCGGGCGAGGTGGAGCAAAACGAGCACAAAAACTGGTCCGAGCGATGGTGGAGCGGCCTGGGTGAAGAAAATGGTCCGGGCGAGGTGGAGCAGATCGGGTGCTGAAATTGGTCCGGGCGGGGTGGAGCGGGCTGGGTGTTGAAATTGATCCGGGCGGGGTGGAGCGGGCTGGGTGCAGAATTTGGTCTGGATGGGGTGGAGGCGGATCGGGTGTAGGAATTGGTCTGGGCTGGGTGGAGGCGGATCGGGTGTAGGAACTGGTTTGGGCGGGGTGGAGTAGACCGAGTGTAGAAAATGTTCCGGGCGAGGGGGAGTGGATCGGGTGCAAAAACTGGTTTAGTTGGGGTGGAGGCGGACCAAGTGCAGAAACTGGTCCAGCAAGGTGGAGCAGACCGGGCGCAGAAAATGATCTGGGTGAGGTGGGGCAGAACGGGTGCAAAATTTGGTCTGGGCGGGTGGAGCAGGAAGGGTGCAAACATTTGGTTCGGATCGGGGTATAAATTTTGGTCCGAAAGGGTGCAGAATTTGGTTCGCATAGGTGCAAAATTTGGTTAGGATGGGGGCATAATTTGTTCAGGATGGGGGTAAAATTTGGTTCGGATAGGTGCATAATCTTGGTTTGGATGGGTGCAGAATCTTGGTCCGGGAGGGTGCAAAATCTGGTCCAAACAAGGGCAGAATTTGGTCTGGATGGGGGTCGAATTTGGTACGGATGAGGGTCGAATTTGGTACAGGATGGTGGAGAATTTGGCCCGGATGGGGCTAGAATTTGGCTCTGACAGGGCTAGAATTTGGTCCAGACGGTGGTAGAATTTGGTCCGGGTGAGTTTTAAAAAAAAAGGGGAGGGGGAATTTTTTGAAATTTCAAGGGTTCAAGGTAAGCAACAAAAAATGAATCCTTTGTTTTTTTTTTTAAGACCTCACAACCACAACAAAAAATTAAAAAAACCAATATGACTTGATGCTTTCCAACCCAACAAAACTCCACAGTTAGGCATGCTCAATTGGAGTAGTACTCGGATGGGTGACCTCCTAGGAAATCCTGGTTTTGCACCTTCTAAACTGAAAATTTTCCTAGGTTATAACCCAATTTCATCCAGACCTAGTTTTGCAATTGGTCCACATTAGGGCTCTTTTTTGCACCCAGTTTACGGTCGGGCCCTGTTTTGCACCTCATCTGATCAAAACTGTCAAATTTGCTAATGTTTTATAATTTTTGGTGAAAATAAGGTAATTCGCCAATGTTTTATAATTTTTGGTGAAAATTAAGGTAATTCGCCATGTTTTGCCTACATGAAGTTGGCCAAGATTCGCCAGGGTTTCGAAACAGATTCGCCATTTTTTTACAAGTACATTTTGGGTCTAACCCCTTATGCATAACCTGGCCCTTGCGTGTCAGAGATTCTAATGGATGAGAAGTTTGTGCGTAGTTTCGGATGAACCTTTTATAATATCCCATTATTCCCAAGAAGGTTTTTATTGAACTCACGTCATGTGGTTCTTCCATCAATAGTATGATTCATATCTTGTCCAGATCGGGCTTCAAACCCTCTTGGCATACGATATACCCCAATAACTTCCCATATGGTACCATCAAGACACATTTGCTTGGGTTCAGGGATATCCGAGCTTTCCTACACAAGCTCATGCATTCATTCAACGCCTTCAAATGTTTTTGTGTCCTGCCATATAGTGACCAATCATCTAAGAAGGCTTTGAAATTGCCTATGGACATCTTGTTGAAAATGTAGATGATGATTCATTGGAATGTAGCAGGTGCATTGCACAATCCAAATGACATGCGGTTATAAACATATATCTTGTTTTCTACTACAAAGATTGTCTTTAACTTATCTTTCTCCGCAATACTGATTTGGTTGTATCATGAGAATATGCAAAAAACGAATAGATATCATGGCCCACTACTTCTTCTAGGATAGAGTCTGTGAATGGGATTGGGAAGGGATCCTTTATAGTTATGGCATTGAGGCTTCGGAAGTCCACACAAATCCAAATTTTGTTTGCCTCTTTCTTCAAGGTGATCACAATCAGTGACACTCATTCACTTGTCGTAACTTTAAAGATGATACCCACATCTACCATCTTTTTTATTTCAGCATTAATCAGAGCTGCGCATTTGGGATTCATCCTGTATGGTCGTCTCCTTACTGGTTGTGCGCCTTCGATCAAGGGAATCTTATGTATGCAGAGTTCTGGTGGAACTCCCTTGAGGTCTTTGTATGTCCAAGTGAAGACATCCTTATATTCAAGAAAGATTTTGAATGCATCCGCTTTAGTACCGGATCCCAATCGTCTCCACACTTGATCATCTTTTCCTCGCCATCTTCTCCCAAGTTCACCTGAATAATTCGTGGTGCTTCGTATTTAATAGATTCTGGTTCATTCACCGCCTTTAGAAAATCAATGGTGTGAGCTGGTTTGTCTTTAATGACTGCCTCCCCCATTGTATATTTTGCAAATTTTTCGAGAAATGTCCATTTTTCCCATTCCTTATCCTTCTCTGCTACTGCCTGCTTCTTATTGCTTCCATCCTTTTCCGGTTCCTTATTCTCATCCTCTTGGATTCTGTTTCCTGCATCAATGAAAAGCACTAGGGACAAAATATTTCGTAGTCTTCTAACTACCAGTGGAGTAAGGCTTTATCTTCATTATACCCATCCTTCGTGCATTCTTCCAAGTGCAATATCCCTTTCTCATCTGGTTCATATCCAGATTCTTCGTCTGAGGAAGCTCCTGAGTCATCCGAAGTTGCAATTTCCTGGCTTACTGCCTGGTTCTTTAGATTGATCAAGTACTTGTGTTGGCCTTTCTTGAAGGTCAGATGCCCTTTCTACCAATTGTGGTTTACTTTCACCGTTCATAGCCACCCATGTCCTAACAATGCATCATATGCTGATTTCTGCATAGTAATTATAACGAAATCCAATATAAAATCCTGTTCTTCTATGTGCACTTTTTAGCTCATTAATATGCCTATTGTCTCGATGTCGTATTGATCAGCTTTGTATTGTTTGAAGTTTGGAGATCTTAGTGCAGGTTGGCCAATACTCTGCCATGTTCTTTCTGGCATCACAGTAACACTTGATCCTCCATCAACGACTACCTAATATAACTTGTGGTCCAATATTTCCATGTGAACCAAAGTTGGTTTTTTTCCTACCTTGATTGTCAGTATTGTTGGATCAATAAATTGACTTTGCTTGATGTGGGCTACCTGTTGGGTTTCTGTTTTCTTCTTTTTTTTCTTAGCTTCCGCAACTATGGCATATAATTTTTGTACTATATTGAATAGGCTTCCTACTTTCACTTCCACTGTCGTATTCAGTACCTATGTCACTAAGCCTTCTACTGATGCTTGCTTGTCAGTTGTGATCTCCACCTTCTTTAGAGATTTCTCCAGAACTAGTCTGTCTTGTTTCTCTTTATCCAATTTTGTTCTGATCAATTCTTGAGCATCCTGCTATCACTCTTTCTCCTTGATAGAATTTGGATATTCCTCTATCTTCCTAGCTTGCGCTCTTGTTACTTCTAGGACTTCATCTTATCTCTCTGCTACTGTACTTTACCGATGTCAATAAAATTGACGTTTTGCATGCCACTCAAACTTGCTTTGTTTGGGCAATTGGCCTCTTTGTGGTTCCCTGATCCACACCACCTACACATTTGGGTAGCATTGCTACCACCAGTATTGCTTGTATTCTTAGGGCAATTCTTCGCAAAGTGGCCCCATTCTTGACAATTCCAACAATGGATTATTGGTCTCCCTCCAAAGTCGTACTGCAATCGATTTTGCCCCCCTTGTCTTCCACCTAGGCAGTTATTCTTGTATCCGCTGCTTGTTGCGACTTGTCCACTTTGTAAAGTATCGAGTTGATCTCCTTGGTGGACTGTCAAGGTTTGGTGTCTTGCTCCCTTTGAGTTGAATGGGCAATCTGCTAATGGGTGACTGACAATATCACATATGTTGCAATACGTGTTCTTTGGGCAATTGACATTTGCATGTCCCTCAATTTTACAGTCAGAACACCAAATACCTTTTTTATATTTCCTTCCTTCTCCTTTGACTTCTCTTATGATTTTTTCAAATTCTTTTTGAAAGGAGTGTATTGCACTTTGAACTTTATCTTCTCCATCGCTATCAAAATCTTCATGCCTTGGCTGTCCTCTGATCCCTGCAGTTGTTTGCTTGGCTTCGCTTTTGAAGTTCTTTGCTTTCTCAAGGGCTTCTGCATGCGTCAAAGTTGGTACTACCTTCATTTTCTTTCGGTACTTATGCAGTAATCCATCCAAAAACCAACGTTTTATCATTCCATTGGTAGGTGACATTTCCATTTTGTCTGTCAACTACTTCAATCTCCTGTTATAACTTTTGACATCTTTTGTTCTTTGCTTTGTCGCGAATATTTCAGTGATAATCTCCGTGTCATCTCTTAATGGTCGGAATTCTTCGATAAATGCATCCTTCAGGGAAGTCCACTGAGTGAATGGTTGCGTATTCTGTTGTTTCAAATACCAATCCATAGTCAATCCCTACAAGGTGGTCGAAAACAATTGCAACCACTATGTATCTTGCGTTACCCTATTTGATCCCCAAATGGTTATGCAAGTTCCTATATGATGGGCCGGGTCTTCTTTTCCTTGCCCGGTGAAGGGTGGGCATTTATGTTTGCCCACTCGGTTAGCAGGGTTTGCCATTGGGACTGTCCCACTAGGCAAAATTTTTGGTGGTGATCGGGTTGGAGTTCTATCTGACTCCCTTTCTGCTGTTGATGGTGCAAAATTTGGATTAAATAGCCTTCTACCTGGCTCTCGTGAGCCTCCACTTCGTGACCTCCTTCGCGAGTAAACGAGGTGTGGTTCTGGTCTTCCTCCCCACGAACCTACGCATGGTTGTTGCAGTACAAAGCTTCCTTATTTTGTATCCAGCCAACTCCTCTCCATTGGTTCAGGTGTTACCGCCTACTCCTTGTTTCCAATTATTGGGACTTCCTTTGCTATTTGCTCTTCGCTTTCTGCTGTCACCAACAGTGTCTCTATTATTTGATTCTCGTCTTCTATAGGGTTCCACACTCTTTCCACCTTGGGTTGTGAAACTTCGTCCTGATTGTGTGTCCTTTGATTCACCAGTCACACACTTCTTCTCAACGGTCTCGTACTTCTTCCTCTTGTACCTTGTGACCTCGAATCTGTTATTCACCTCCTTGCCTTATCACATATGCCTCTTGATCCAAATTTTGATTTAGCCAATGGCACCAAATGTAGACAGGGGTGGGTGCTTTCTCGGGTCAGGGGAATGACAGGGATCAAGAAGGATTTATTGTGTTTGACATACTGTTCAACTTAAACAAGTAAACTTTGGTAGATGTCTAGACAATAGACGTGTAAGTCAATAGGACAGATCTCTAGGTAGTAGACATCTAAGACACAAGGACAAATGTCTAGACAGGAGACGCTTGGAGCAATAGAATAGACGTCTAAATGGTAGACATCTAGACAATAGACATCTAGGACATCAACAGGATAGATGTCTGGACATCAGACATCTAGGACAACAACGAGTAGATGTCTGGACAACAGACATCTAGGACAATGGTATAAACATCGAGACAGGATACGTCTATGATAGCAGGGTTAGATGTCTAGACAGTATACGTCTATGATGGGTTGTCAACAAGTCTAGACGGCTAGGCTTAGATGTCTAACAAATAGGTTTAGACGGTTGGGCATAGATGTCTACAATTCGTGCATTCATCCTGCAACTTCTCCTATGTTCTGGTTCCTACAACTGCACAACACAACACAACTGTCGATCCTCTATCTCGTACCAAGCATTGATAAATATTTGCAACATAGCAATATGCTCACAATGCAATCACATAGGACATTCATTCCAGAATAGCTCTTGTTGAACAAGAAATCTGCATTTATAAAAAAGTATGGATAGATTACAAAATGAAATAACGGGGGTATTTATATGCAAGTCCAAACGATTACTGCAACCAACCTGACTCAACTGTCCCAACCGCCCTATTGTTAATGCTTAACAATTATATTTCAGGCGTAACAAACTATCTTAGACATCTAACTAAGCTAGTCTAGATGTCTATCTAATCCAAACGTCTAACATAAATGACGTCTACGTTTGTCCTTTTGGTGAGTTTAGTCCGTATTCATTAAATCAGTTGATTTACATTGCAAAACATTACATCAAATAACTCAAAACATTATCAAAATTGTTGTACATTATCAAAATTGTAGTTCTTCATAGGACATTTTGTCAAACAGTTTGGTATATTATTTCTTCGTTGAACTGCTGTCTACATGCAATGTTTGATCTAGATTCAAGCATGTGTGCATCCTGCGGTTATGTACCCTATCCAGTGTTTGAAAGGAATTAAACGACAAAAGGTAAATATTTTTAAGTTGTATTTTATTCTTGTCAATACTAGAGTAGTTGAGATACCTTATCAAAGAGCATATAATGTCTAAAGAAAATCTTTTTAACTAATTTCATCATAAACAGCGGCTAAACCATTTCCAGGCATTGTTAGTTTTGTGCCTCCACTACAACCTTTCTATCATGGTTTTATTGTGTTCTGGTCGAACATGATTTCATTCTTTATATTTTTTCAACTATTCTACAAAGCTAAAACACCCGATATTTTAAAATTAAACAAATCTTCATGATTTTATTTTAAAATGATATGAATTTCTTAAAGTTTTTAGAAGTCATACAAATAAAAAGGTTATGAGCATCTAAAATATACAAATGTAATAGGTGAACTTGAAGTAAATAAAGACACAAATTTTAGTTGTAAAATATTTAGAGTTGAATACTGAGGGGCATGAGTAGTAGATTATTGGAATTGTACTTACATTATTAAAAGTTGAAGACATTTGATTGCACTATAAGGATTATATCAAGAAAGTCTTCCCAGTGTTCTAATCATCAACATATGTTGAAATCACATAAAATATCAACATAAAATATATAAATCAAAACGTGGATTAAAAAACTATGGGTCCATGACGAGAATATTTTCAAGCTGCTTCCAAGTAAACATTAGACTTTATTAAGGTCTTTATTTGAAAACTATATCTGCATAAAAAAATATTGTAGAGTGGAAATAAGCTACATCAATAATCATCACAAGTATTTTCTAAGGGTAAAAGATCATAAAGAAAAGTATAGTTCTTCTCAATTAAAAAAAAAAATCCTAATTAGATCAAGCTTGCTAGTTTTTCAATTAGGAATAACAATCTAGATAACAAATGATACATTCATGTTCTTTGGTTTCAATAGGGGCTTTCTTCTGTTGCAAGTAAGAATTTGCAAGAGGAGAATTTGCGAAGCATGTGGAATGAGTGTTGTATCTGGATTTTGATATCTATGCTTTTTTTCATTTGGATGAAGCTTATGTAGAAGCTTTATAAGACAAATGGAATGTAGAATTGTATCTCCAAGCTTGTCTTTCAAATGCATTGATGGATAAGAAACAAGATCAACAAGCACTAAAGTGAAAAAAACCCTTGAAGCCTTTGGCAAATGAGACGTATGATAGAATTGAGTGCAAAAATCATTTCCAACCTTGTGCTAAAAGCATAGCTAATTATGGTTGAGTTCATCCAAATTTGGAATGAATTATCGTCTTCCCTAGTCCATCATATTTGCTATGCAAAGATTTTTGAATAGATTAAATCACATAAAGATTCAACCAGGATCTAAAGATAAATCAAATTAATGCTTCTAACAATTAAAATTAATAGCAGATAATATATGATGAAAATATAGCACAAATGAATACAATATGCATAAATTTCACTAATGAAACAACTTGGTTACAATGGGAGGAGCTTTGCCTCCAATATATGCTTTCCATGACTTTTCAGTTTCTTGATTGTTACTCTTCCTCTTCCATCCAGGAGTTACAATATTTCATATTCCTCGTCAAGACAACTATCATTTTGCCACATGTCATGTGACTCTTCATACTCTCTTGACACTATGCACTTTCTCTAATATTGCAAGGGGGTCAAATAATGTAATATCTCCAAAACCCCCTTGTATTACATTATTTGGTAGGAAGGCTTTTTGCCTCCAATCTCTGATTCTATCATGGCTGGATAAATAATTTGTGTTTGCCTCAGGATCAATGTATTTGAGTTGCCTTTGGGTTTCTGTATTTGGGTCACTGCCATTGGTTCTGCCTCATGGTCACTGCCTCTAGGTCTCTGCCTCTGGGTCACCTCTAGATAATCATTGTCCGTGGGTTATCCACTAGAATATTCATAAGGCTATTGTCTCTATAGGATCATTACTACAAATGCTTCCATTGCTTTTACTACTTTCACTATAGGTTACCTCCCAAGCTATGCTTGGATCATGACAATTTATTTCATATATCTTCATGTTAAGATCATTATCATTATTTTAATTCAATAGACTTTGATTTTTCATCACGTTTGGTTTTATTTTGTAGAAATCCATTTTTAATTTTTGACTTTCCTTCTCTTTATATAAACAAGTTTTTTGAGAATGATTGTCCTCCACAAATTTCACAACAATGGATATTTCAACATCTCTTTGTCATATGTCCATGTCTATCAAAATGACATCTGTTTTCTATTACAATATTTCTCTTATCATTATGTTCTTTCATATTTTCCTAATTTTGTATCTTTATATCCCATTTGTTTCATCAACTTTAAACTAATTCCTTTAGTATGTTTTTCAAAATGACCAAAAACATATTAGACTGAGCTCTATCAATATCAATACAACTCTGGCCATCACTATCCTTGTCATCACTTGAATCTTTATCATCATCAATTTAATAGTATAAGATTTTTCTAACCAATCACAAACTGTACTCAAATCATCTGAGCTAGAATCTATGAGTTCTAAGTCTTCATTAAATTTCTCATTACTTGATAACAAACATATGTGATTTGTCATAAGATTTTTGTGTATATTCTTTGATTGTGCATCATACCCTAGTTGATTATTCTGATCTCTCTGATTTCCTTTAGGAGATTCTTTATCTTGACCTTTCCTTGTCAATGCATTATACTTACAAGATTTTGTATTATGTCCTTCGCAAATGTGACAATACGTCATTTGTTTTTGTTTTTGTGATGAAGTGCAAAATTCTAATGCATAAGCCTTATTGGATGACTCACTTCTCAATTGATTTTCAAGTTCATATTGCTGAAGAATATTTATCAATCTCTCAATTGACACCTTTTGGTTTGATACTAGAAGAGATGTGACCAATACTTTGAATGATTCGGGAAGTGCTCTAATTACAACTGAAAGCAAAAGTTCATCTTCAACCTTTTCCCCTAATATATACAATTTTGATATCTTTCGAAGAAAATGTTGTATGTCTTCTCCATCATGAACTCTTAGTGTATACAATTGTGATTGTAGATGCAAAATAGTTGCCCTATTTTTTTCCTTCAAATATCATACACAACTTTTCTCATGTAATTTTTGAAGTTTCTATTTTACTATTGTGTGCTTGAATTTCATAACATACACCACATAGAATCAACTTAAGAGCTTTAGTATCGTATTTTAATTTTTGAATTCTTGTTTTATTTATTGACATGTTTCTTTGTCCATTATCTACATCCCAAAGTTTTTCAACAATAAGTATTGATCTCATTTTATTTTTCTATGGCATATTCCATGATTGGAATTTCATTCCAATCTATCTATCTATCTATGGGGTAAAATTATGCCCTTTTAATAAGTATGATTCAAAAAAATATTATTCTTGTACTTGTCATTTCCTTTGGAGTAGTAGCCCTTTTATCTTCCTAGGTTTAAATTTTTAAAATTTATATTTTTCTTAAAGTTTGAGGTTGAAACCCTTTTGTCTCCCAATTAACTAGATTTGCAATAATTCACTAATTCAATAATTTTCAAATATCAAATTTCAAAAAAAAATTAGAAGAAGAAATCCTTTGATGTTGAAAACCTTTTATCTCCCTAATTTGGTTTTTCAAATACATTAATTTCCAAAAAAAATAAAGTTTTAAAGTTTTTCAAAAATTTTAAAGAACTTTAAATAATCATTAATCACCCTTTTTATAAATAAATTGCTCCACTCAAATTTTTTAATAAATCTTATTTCTCCAATTTCAATTAATAGAATGAATTTAATTTCTAACTTTAAAACTTCTCTATCTCTTAATTAAAGAACTTTCAACTCTTTTTTTTAATTAAATTCTCCTCGTCCTATTTCCTTATATCTCCACATGCACTTTCAATGCATGGAAATATTTTTAAAGCCTTTATTTATTTTATGTCTTATCTCCCTTTTTCTAAAAACATGCACGATAGATATCACCTAAGTTCTAATCCTTTTCACTCCATGTTATGAATTTTTGCCAACTTTAGGTTTTTGGTATGGTCATGCTAGGTTGTTTGGCATAAAGATATATTACCCTTTTTAAAAAACATTAAAAAAAAGCACATTTCTAATTTCATGCACTTATGTCCCTTTTTTAGACTTTGATTTACCGTGTGGCAACCATTATGATTCTTCTATTTTTAGAACCTGCACTTCTTTTCCAAAGTTCCAAAATACTGCAACTAAATCAATGCCATAATTCATGCTTGGTCAGAATGAGTAACATCAATTTCTACCATTACAATACCATGCATTGCATTTACCCAAATTTGCATGTGCATTTCATCATTTGGATTTTGATATTGTGTCAAGTGCTCATGATTTTTTTTTTTAAATATTTTCCGTTGTCCTAGCCCACACTGCTTTTTCTGGATAGAGAGGACTAGGCAAGAACAAAATTCAACCCCAACAAAAGAAGGGAAGAGAAGGTTTCCAAGCAAGGGTTTGATTTTGGTTTCTGTTGCAGGTTGAAAAAGAAAAGAGGGCTGCCAAGCAAGGGTTTGGTTTCTATTGCAAATTGAAAGGGAAGAAAGAGTTAAGCAAAGGTTTTGTTTCTATTGCAGGTTGTTTGATTGTTGGAGAAATATTTGTTTGAATAGCTACCGCGAATGGATTTCGTTAATCACGACAATGAAATTCCTTGTCTTTTATTTTTGCTTTTGCTCTTTTTGCCCTAAGATTTATTTGTATATCAACACCCACAAAGATAAGGGTTTCTAGAGTTATGATGTACCTCTATTGCTTCTTTGTGTGGCCAGAGATTTTTAAATCTGAGATATATTTTATCGTTTTTTGAGATATGTATGATTTATTAGTCTTTTTTCATCAATTTTCATGTATTGAATCTCATAGTTTTTCTTGTAATATCAGGATATTCTATTATATGGTTTGAGGCTGAAAAACTTGCATGAAATGTTGTTTATGATTAGCGGCTAGCACTTTCGTAAGAAGCACTGTCGACATAGAAGAAATGTTATGTGTAACACTTTGCCATCAATGTATTGTTCCCACTATAGAGATAATGTAGTTGGGGAGTTTTAGAATTTTATAATTGTTTTATGTAATATTAGAACCTATTTTTTATTATATGGATTTACCCAAATAAGTCTCATTCCCTTTTTTTTTAGAACTTTTTAAATAAACCAATTGAATTCCTTATCACTCCAAACTTCAAGAAAAAAATAAATATCTAATTTTTTAATATTTTGAATAATAAAAATTTAACTAAGTAGACATCCTTATTACTCCATATATGAGATAATTAGGAAACCAAAGAACAAACTAACTCCTAAAGTTTTTAAACCATTAACATTATGACTCATTCAATAGCTTAAATAGAAAATAAAACTTTAGTGTACCTTATTCTTGGCACTCAAACACTGTTCTCTATGGTAGCAAACACTGATCTCTATGGCAGCAAACACTTCCATGCTGGGATGCTCGAAAAAAATGAACTCTTTAGGCGCTTTCCAAACAAGCATTTTTTTAATTGGGCTTGTCGTTAAATGGCGACGATTGTTCCAATACCTTCATTCAAATTATCTCTCTGTGGCTATGATACCACTAATAACTTTTTGAATAGATTAACTCACAGAAAGCTTCAACCAGGATTTAAATATAAGCCATTTTTTTTTTTTTTTTAAGCAAAAAACCCCTTACGGGGCCGCCTTGGTCTAAGAGACCACGAACAAGGGGTTCTACACCGTCAAAGTCACCCGGGAGTCGCACCCGACCCTGCTTGTACCAACATTATCAATTGGATTTTGAATACCCAATTCAGCTTTTTGGTAGGGTGGAGATTTGAACCTGGGACCTCCCTTGGAGGATTGCCCTCTCCTCTCCAACTCACCTACAACACCTGGGTAAAGATAAACCAAATTAATGCTTCTAACAATAAAACTTAATAACATAAAATATCTCACAAAAATATAGCAAAAATGAATACAATATGTAGAGTTTTGACTAATGAAACAACTTGGTTACAATTGGAGGAACTTTACCTCCAATATATGCTTTTCATGACTTTTCAGTTTCTTAACTGTCACTCTTCGTCTTCCATCCAGAGTTACAACCTTTCATGTTCCTCATGAAGACAACTATCATTTTACCACATGTCATGTGACTCTTCATACTCTCTTGACACTTTACACTTCCTCTATTATTGCAAGGGGACCAAATAATGTAATATCTCCTCAAATTGATTCGAGGGATTGAAGGAGTGGGCTATTTTTTAATGTAAGGTTTGTGATGGATATGGCTATATGTTTAGGAATTTCCCACAAGCATTGAAGTAACAATCATGGTAAAAAAGAAAATGCTAGTTTAGAAGAAGAGTAGGATGAAGCAAAGGAAAACACAACTATAAATTGATCAATTATTGGCATAAGTCAATATCCAGTTCAAAGAAAGTGTTTACAAAGACAATTCAAGGTGGAAATGTGCCAAAAACTCTATTTGGTAAATACTTTCAAGGAAACAATGAAGAAACAATTGGTGGAGAATTATAATTGAAGAGGGAAATTGATAAATTACTAGATTACAATATAATATGATTTTAGTAGATATGACATATATGTGGAGGAAGAAGTATAATATATTGAACATGGAAGAAGGTTTTACCTAGATTTTGATGAGCATAGAAGAAAACTATACCTTGTAAGTGAAGGCAACACTAGCAGTAACCTACATCAAGTAGAACACCAACAAGGCATAGTGTAGAAGGTTAGGTTGGACTCTTGGATATGGGTATAACAATTATAGGTAAAGTTCATATGATATAAATAGTGGAAGACAATGTAAATGACAAGATATAGTTAAGAGATTGTACTAACATTGAAGGCAATCGTCAGTTGATCAAAATGCTTTCCTTGAGCAATTGTCTTGTATCCTTGGAAGTTTTGATCTCTTTTGCTTCTCCTTTGATGAAGGACCTATAAGGAAGCTTGAGATCCTTCTTGATTGATGAAGATCTACCTTGAGCTTGTAGTAAGGCGTTCCTTTTAGAAAAGAAGATTAATTTTGAAAGCAAAGGAGAGTGATTTCTTCTTTGTATGATGATTAAATTTTCATTGTAAGAAGTTGATGAAGAGGAATTTGATGTAGGAAGTTGTAGGACATGTAGGTAGACAAATTGATATGTCTGCATTTAGTGAATAAGTTTTGGTATTTTGTGTTATTTTGTTATTGCACGCAAAGTGTTTTACGAAATGTACATATATATATATATATTTCATAATGTTATAAATTGACAATGTAACATTGCACGTAATAAAGTCATAAGTCATAATTTAGTTTATCTTGTGGTGGGAAATGATAGGTAAATGCAAGTTAAATACAAGGAAAATGTAATTTAGGACAATGATGAGGTGTGAGGTAGTTGGAGGGTGTAACTAATTTTTGGTTGTATAAATAAGTCCCTCCCCTTCCTCATTCATGGTTGTTGGAGGAGCATTGGTACGTGCGAGAGAAGGTTGGTGTGTATGTGCGTATGACATGATGCTATCAGGTCTTATATGCAGTCATGGAGGGTATTCTGCATAGGGTTTGCAGCTTGTAAAGTTGGAACTATATTGTCGTAACCAGATATGCCATTGTTAACATAAATATGCTCTTTTATTTGTCATCTATTATTTTTGTTGATGGTTCTATAAATTGTTTCTGTGTATTATTATTGCTAATGACTAGATCTGTAGATTTATTAAAGTAAAATTGAAATTTTGTGTATGTTAAATTTTATTTCTACATTCTGAAGTCGTTACCTGTACGAAGTTGGTTCTAATTTGGTGACATGGAGTTTTAGAGAAGCAAAACCCTAGGGAAGATGTGCAACGAGAGCAATGAAATACAAATAAAGAAGTAGGTGAAGATGCAGTAGATTTGTTTGTTGACGTAGACAAAGGGCCATCTAATAAAACATGCACAACATATGCGTAGACGAGATGGAGGGCAAACTGTCATCCAAGTGTAGATGATGAATCTACCAATAAAAGAATTGCAGACATAGGATTTGCAAATGTAGACATAGGATTTGCAAACACATACATTGTAATCACAACAATTGCAAATGCAAAAACTGTAGTCACAAACATTACAGTCACGAAAACTACAGACGTAAATGTAAATGGAGACATTACCGATATAGTAACTACAGACAAAGACGTTACAGATGGAGGATATATAAACTTAGACTTACTAATGTCGACATTACAAATGGAGGGATTACAAACATAAAAACTATATAAGGAGAATATGTAGTCAAAAAAATTGAAGTATGTTGTCTGGATGACGAAAGAACAAGCAAAGTAGCAGTTAGTCGCTAGGATGACGATAGAAGATCAATCAACCATTAAGATGACGATAAAATTAGTTGTTAGAATGAAAATAGAACAAGATATCGTTAGGATGATGACAGAACAAATAAAACTAGTTGTTGTTTGGATTACGACAGACCAAGTTGTCGTTGGGATATAGATAGAACAAGCAAAGTTGCCTATCAGGATGATGGCAGAGAAGTAGCTCTTGTTTGTAACCTACCATCTGAAGAAAGTGTCATCTGTAGCTTGTCATATGAAGGAAGTGTCGTATGTAATATGTCGTCTGAAGGAAGTATCACTTTTAGTCTATCGTATGAAGTAGTCATCGCATATAGAGTGTTGTTTGCAATCAGAGGTAGTATTGTTTGCAGAGCATCGTCTACAGTCTAAAAAAATCTCATTCAAAGAGATGGTTGCCCAAACAAGGGGACAAATAGTAGAAGCTTGATAAAACAAGAGTTGACAAATGATGTCAATGAGAAGTTGCATGTTTATGAGGAATGTTTGGTGTTGAACCAATTGCAAGTGGAGATGCCTGATGGTGTGCATGATGGAAGTTCAACATAGGTTAAAATAAAAGATGATGTGTTCAATAATGCACGATATGGGAGTCCAAAACTAGGGAAACGACAAATTAGGGTGCTTGATGGTAAGGGAGATGGGAGTCCGAAACTAGAGAAATTGCAAATTAGTGTGCTTGATGGTGAGCGAGATAGGAGTCTGAAACTAGGGAAACTACAAATTAGTGTGCTTGATAGTGAGCGAGATGGGAATCCAACATCATAGCAATTACAGGTTGGAAAATTGCCTAGTAAGAAGAATGAAAGAACAATGGAAGAAAAATTGCAAGAACGTGTGCCTAATATTGTGTGTAAGCGAGCAATACACAAAGAACCACTATTGAGGTTAAGTAACTTGTGCAACCGATGATCAATTTGGGCATATCATGTAAGTTTCCATTATTTTATGGAGAATCAATAGAAGATCTAGTAAGGTATTGGAGAATCTATTGCATGATGTGGAAAGCGACTGGACAAAATAATGAGGTAGATTGGAGGTGGTTGTTTCCTACGATATTTTGTGGATTCGTAATGGGTTGGTACATGAAATTATCAAAGGAAAATTACTAGACATGGGAAGAGTTGCACGATGCATTTGTGTAAGATTTTTGGTTGTTTGATAATGATGATGCAGTCATTACTGGAATCTAATAGACTAAAACAAGTTAAGATCAAGTTTGTTTGTTCATACAACCAAAAGTTGAGTGGGTTGTTTAACCATTTGGAGGAAGACCAATCAGATGCATTGAAGAGGAGATGGTTCATAGATGGATTTCTTCCTACACATTGAAATAATATGATAATGGTCTCTTCAACGTCATACCAAGAGGTTATATAATACACCTTGATTTGGAAAAGTGATGCCAAAACATCACTGATGTATGGTCATCATGATAATATAGATAAAAAAGACCCTAAAGATGAAAGTGATTTGGATATTGAGAATGATTTAGACATTGAGAGTGATGGTTTTGGGCAAGAGAGTAGTCCATCATTCAAGTATTAGGGTCAAGTAGTTAAGAAAGTGACTTCCAAGAGATGAATGATGACTCTAAGGATGAGTACGACTTATCAAATGCAAGATCATCACTGCAGTTATATGCAACACCAAGGGATATTGTATAAAGGAGAAATATCATTGGTAAAACACATTGTGACAATTGTCAAAGAACTCGTAGATGAAGAATTCAATATGATAGTGAGGAAATATCTATTGTGCAATGTTGGCAATGCCAATTGTGGGGATACTTTGCCTGTGACTATCCAAGTGCTGCAAAGCAAGATGACCAATGATTCATCCAAACATGAAGAAGAGTTATAGTCATTGCTAAGAAGTCAAGGTGGTGAAGCCAATTGCATTAGATGAAGTTAACTTGCTTAAAATGGTGAACTTGATGAGCTTGATTCAAATTGCATAAGTAAATTTGATCTCAATTGAGGAATTAGGAATCCCACAAGTCATTAAAATTGTGCAGAAAGGAGTTACAGAGTGTCATCAAGAGGTTGACCTTTTTATAGAGTGCAGTCTATAAGAAGATCATCAAAAGGATGATAGGATGACAAAATACCATCACGAAGACAATCATATGGTAGAGCTTAAGGGTGATAGGAGGACAAAATGCAACCAGTTAAGTCATCATATAGAAGAATACCATCAACAAGGAGAAGGCTAGACGATAGGGTGTTGTCAGGAAGAAGGCAAGATGATTGGGCATTGTCAGGAGACTAGTCAGATGGATGAGGCTAGGATGGATGAAGACCACAGTTATATGATGTAGGAGCAAGTGTTGTATAGAGAGTTGCTAAGGTGCCATCATAGATGTCGATAAGGAAGGAGACAACACAAGCCAACCAATATCTTGTTGTTGGCATAAAATTTTCATCATGCCTGCATCAAACATGTAGTTAGTCATCACGACTGGTGTCGACATGAGCTATGCCAACATGAGGTGATGACATCCATCTTGATAAAGTGCTATCATCAATATTGTTGTCATCATCATGTTGTGTCAAAAACTGTCATGTTCGTAGAAATCCGCCATCTATCATGGAGCCTGTCATAATGGAGCTTACTATCATGGAAACTGTCAAAAAATATATTTCTATCATGGAGCTTTCTGTCATGGTGATTATTGATAAATGTATTATTATCATGGATATTGTTGTGCTGCACATTGTATCCATGGATACTGCCATCATGGGAACAATCGTCATGTTGATCTACTATTAATCAAATGCCATCACATGAGGCAGTCAACATGCCATCATGATCCAACCGATATCAACAATTGCCATCATGAATACATGCAGTCAGAGGAGTTTCCACCACATGTCCTATAATCACATATATTATTGTTAGAGAAAGTGTTGTCTGAGGTAGTTTAGCCGAAAGTATCATCCGACAAGGGAGATGTCTATTAGAGGATGACAAGTAGTTTGTTGGATTAAGAGAGTAGTGAATTGGATATAAGAGAAAGTATTTCAATCATTCAAGTGATGGCTTTAAAAATGTTGAGAAAGAGAAAAATTTAGTTTAGATAATGATGGTTTTAGTGGTTTTGCCATTACGATTTTAGGGCACTGACTCGAGCCTTGTGGGGATGTTGCCCCTTGACCCCGTAAGGGACACTATCTCTTGATCTTGCAAGAGGGCTTCCCCCTGACCCTCGACATAGGTGGCGATGGGTGTTGCCCATCATATTCCTTATGTTGATGGAGTTGATCATGCTGATGATACGGAATGGTCATTCATCCAATTGATGTTACAACTGATTACAACAAGTGGAGTGCACAATTAAAACACAAGATGTTGCAAGAAGTAGTTTGAAGTGACATCTATTGCAAAATATGTATGGAATAGAAAGAAATAGGAGTGTGACAAGAGATTATGTTATGTTGTTTAATGATTCTATTTCCAGTGTTTAGCTCATGTGTCATTGAGGATGCCACTAGTTTAGAGGAGGGGATAAATGTAAGCATACAAATTGATATGTTTACAATTAGTGAATAAGTTTTGGTATTTTGTGTTATTTTGTAATTGTACGCAAAACGTTTAACGAAATGTGTGTACATATGTTTAATAATGTTATAAAGTAGTAATGTAATATTGTACGTAATAATAGGATGTTACGTTGAGTATGTCGGTAAAGTCATAAGTTAGTTTGTCCTATAGTGGAAAATAATAGGTCAATGAAAGTTAAATACAAGTGAGATGTAATTTAGGAAAATGATGAGGTTTCAAGTAGTTGGAGGGTGTAACTAATTTATGGTTGTATAAATAAGTCCCTTCCCTCCCTCATTAATTATTGTTGGAGGAGCATTGGTATGTGTGAGAGAAGGCTAGTACATATGTGCATATGGCATGATGCAGTCAAATCTTGTATGCAGTCATGGAGGATATTTTGCATAGGGTTTACAAATTGTAATGCTAAAACTATATTGTTGTAACTAAATATGCCATTGTCAATACAAATATGCTCATTTATTTGTCATATGCTATTGTTGTTGTTGTTGCTGGTTTTGTGCAAAGTTTGTGTATTGTTATTGCTAACGAATATAGAACTATAGATTTATTAAAGTATAAATGGAATTTTGCATGAGTTAAATTTTATTTCTACATGAGAAGTGTTAGCACGAGTGCAAAGGAGATTCTAGAAGTTCTATGTGTCTTTAATTGCTTCACCTAGATACACAAGCTATTGATGGATGCCATTGATGTTAAATGACCTCTCAAGATGCCCAATTGATAGTATTTGATTACTTTGATTTATTCATAATGAGTAATGTGTAGTCGTTTATCTAAAAAGTATAATGAAAAAAAGAGTTTGAAAAATAAAAAAGAATAATAAATTATATAAAAGCATTATTGGAATCTTGGCTTCATAGCAACTACTCGTGGTCTAGAGATAAAAGAATATTTCAAGAGTGTACCATTGTATCATTGAGCATTCCCACATTGAAACGTTCCTTCCTCTACTCGTGAGTGTACCAACATCCTTCCTCTACTCATGAGTGTACCATCATCCTTCATCTACTCGTGAGTGTGGGAGGAGATAAAGGAATGTTTCATGAGTGTAACATTATATCAAACTGGACAATCACACCTAACATTCCTTCATCTCCTTATGGGTGTCTTTACTCGTGAGTGTGTAAGGAGAGAAATGAACATTCATGAGTGTACCATTGTATCAAATTGGGAAATCACACAGGAAATGTTCCTTCCTCTCCTTATGAGTGTACGAGGAGAGAAAGGAATGTTTCATGAGTGTACCATTGTATCATAAATATTTATAAATCATTATTCATCCTTAACCTTGTTGTGGATGAAATCACATTGTGAATCTCAAATTGTGAAGTAGATAACAATAAGTAGAAATTGAAGAGTATAAGAGTCACCAGTCTCATGATAGTGCAAGCCATGAAATAATTGGCTAATACATATACATCCTAGCTCAAGGATCCCATCCTAGAGTCATTTTTGATCCCATATAACCAATTAAAAATGAATAAATATTATTAATATAAAAATAAAAATAATTAAAAAATGAATAAACAAGTGTATGAGCTAATCAAAACTTATATTTAGACAAGTTTGAACCCTTACATGATGTCGATAGTGAAGGTAATTATTGTTTCCCTTATGTATTTAAAAAAAAATCTCATATTTAGTAAGCTAGGAGCAAACTCAAGTGAGTGTGAGCCTTGCCTTTTCTTGAAGATCTTTGCAACAAAGTATGACGTGAGTGCAACAATGTAGTGAGACTCATTTTTTTATTTGTTTTAGATTCTTGAAAAATTCAAAAAAATAAAGGATTTGTATGAGGAAAAACCAGGTAGCATGGAAAGAAAGGCTTTTATGAATGCCCAATTTACAAATAAGGATGCCTTGGCTAGAAGTGTAAATATCCTAGTTAAGGACAAGAGGAAGAGTAATTTTATGAATTTTTTTATCTAGACAATAGATGTTACACCATAAGTGATTATCAAAGATGGTGATCAAATATAATGTAATGGTTCCAAATAGCATAGGGTTAATATGTAAGTTCCATGGATACTTGAATGATTTTTGGGAGATTCAAAATTGGATGAAGTGGAAGGGAGATTAAATTCAAATTACTCCATGGCTTTTCTTCTAAAAGGATTTTTCCTCATAATCTTCACTAGTTGCATAATCAAGAATAAATAGTGGGTGATGATCCATGGTTTAGGGGAAGAAATGACCTTTACTTGAACAAGAATTTTTGTTGTTTATTATTATTTTTATATGTAAGAATATATAACATTTCTATAAATATTAGGACTTTTAAAAGTAGAAAATTATTTTATCTAATCAAAACAATTGATATTAACATTATGTATAATAGACTATACTTGGTACTTACCTTTTATATATTGTTTTCATTATATGAATGTGCCAATAACAAATATGTTGGTTTCACCATGTGCTTACTTAAAAATGATAATAATAAGTAAGGACTTACCATGATAATGAAGCACTTGAGGTTCGAAAGGCTAAAGAACAAAGGGAACGATAGTTGTGATGATTATTGGAATGATCATTTATATACCTATAAGTTAATTGAGTACTTGTTACCCCCAAGGGCTAGGTAGATTGGTAGTTGTATCTCTAGATAGACACTTACCAAGAAGAGACCTAGGTTCAAAACTTGGGGGCATACCTATTGGAAAGGTTGTAGTCTGTTCTAAATCCTTTGAGTGTGTGCCAGACTGATGATGGTGGTACAAATATCGAGTGATCGATGGTCCCCCTCATGCTAGGTCAACAATAATGAGGTTGTATAGGCTTGTTGGGAGCAACCTTTATGGTTTAAACCCTACACTTGGTAGTTACTAAAAAATAATGTGGATGTAACCAAATCCCCTACGTATAAAAAAAGAGTACTTGTTCATTATAGCATTCTAAATATTGTGGATATAAGACCACTTTTTACTTTTCTTTCCCAAACAATATTATGCAATATATCAATGGCAATATCAACAACAGTAATCAAAGCAATGCACAAATCACCACACACAATAGAGACACCAATTTAACGTGGTTCACCCAATGTGGGCTACTCCACGGAGAAAATATTTCACTAAAATTTTCTCAACAAATCTCTTGGGAATCCTTTCCCTATTACAATGTTTATGGACCTCTGTCCAAAGGAGACACCAATCCCCTAATCAAGTTCATGGATCTCTATCCATAGGAGACACCAATCCCCTCAGCTGGTTCATGGATCTCTATCCATAGGAGAACTCCTTCTCCTCTGCTCTGGCTGGTGATCCTCTAGAAGACTACTACCTCCACTACACTGGCTTGTGGATCTCTATCCATAGAAGACTCTATCCTCACTCAAAATATCTCTGTCCTCACTGCCCTGGCTAATGGATCTCTATCCATTGGAGACTACTATCCTCTACTCTATCACCTCCAAAGCTTACTCTCAGCTCTATCTCAAATCTACACTAAACACAGTCCTTCGGTCTAGCACAAATCTGCTCAATATCTATCTCTGATCTACACTAAACATAGTCCTTCGGTCTAGCACAAATATGCTCAATATCTATCTCTAATCTACACTAAACATAGTCCTTCGATCTAGCACAAATCTGCTCAATCTCTATCTCAAATCTGCACTAAACACAATCCTTCGGTATAGCACAAATCTGCTCAATATCTATCTCAAATCTACACTAAACATAGTCCTTCGGTCTAGCACAAATCTACTCAATCTCTATCTATCCAAATATCCTCAAATCTATCCTCAAGCCTTAACACAAAGCTTGATCCAATCACAAATCAACTCTGCTAGATCTACCCCAAAACTTAACTCAAGGTTTGAACAAATCAATCAATCAATTCTCTCAAGTCTTCTCAAAGACTTACCTCAAATCTATCAACAAGTCCTCACTAGAACTTGTCTAAATCTACTCAACAAGTCTTCACCAAGACTTACCTCAAATCTGCTCAACAAGTCCTCACTAGAACTTGTCCAATATCTCAACAAGTCTTCACCAAACTTTCAAAGTCCTCAACACATATGATTGTAAGCTTCCACAAAATCTCACACAAATATGTCCTTAAGTCCACTCTAGGACTTACTCAAATCAGCTCACAAGCTTTCACAAAATCTTATTCAATCTATCACAGAAAACTTCTTCAATCACACAAACAAGCTTCACATAGATTCTTGTTTAATCTCACAAAAACATATAGAGAATGGTTAGAGACTCAATATGCTTCACACTCACAACAATGCTCAATCACTTTCAATCTCTCTTTTTTTACCACAAAACATATAGAGAATTGTTAGAGACTCAATATGTTTCACTCACAACAATGCTTAATCACTTTCAATATTTCCTTCAACTCAATCCAAAAATAAAGAACAATTTGTTTCACAGAACTTGAACTATCACTCCAACACTTCCAATCAACTAAGCTCAATCAACTCCACTCAACCAATCACTCAATGAAAGCTTATTCAACAATGTTTATCAAACAAACCTCACATAACAATGATACTCATGATATTTCACAAACCCTAATCATGCACATGAAGGCTCACTCAATATTTCCAACAATGCTTATCAAACAAGGTTTCTAGCATCAACCTTCATTCCAGAAAAACCTTCATCAATCAATATTGGATATCTCAAAACCAAACTCAACAATGCTTATCAAACAATCCTTTTCACTCCAACTTAGCATTCACAACATCCAATCCAACAATATTTTACTCACAAGGAAGATGTACCCATACCTTTTATTTTTATGGAGATATGTCTTCAAAACCTGTCTTATCACAATCAAACTTTCTTTGCCAATATCAAGGTTAGGTAGCCACAACTTATTTCAAGATCTCCACAAAATAATTTTCCCAATAATTATTTTGCCATACAAAATATCAAATCCTTTTGTACACCTTATAATCTCCAAACTCACAATATCTAACTCAATAATTTCATTATAACAAAATGCACAACAATCTCCCTTATACACCTTATAATCTCCACACTTTATAAAATAAATTTCAATCACCAAAAATAAAAATAAAATATTTTAATTTTTACTTTACCTTATAACTCCCCAAACACTTAGAACTCACGACAATCTCTAAGCAATTTCAATTTTCAACACTTTAGAGAATAAAAAATGAATAGCATACCTTTAATTCATTCTGCCCACAAAAACATCTTCGACGAATTCGACCACGTGACCTTGCACTCCCCAACACCCTAGCTCAAGCTAGGCCACCAAGTGGGCTGCGTGCCCACATGAGACAAATGGTGCACGCTCCCCTAAAAGACTACCTCACAAAAAATGTCGAGTGAATCAAATGAAGGCCTCTTCCTCAAGAAAAATGTCAATCACGTGGATCGAACCCGTGATCTCCTCCTTGCAAGCCTTAGCACTCTCCCAACTGCCACCTGCACTACCACCGTTGGTGGAATTTCAAATCACTTTGCTACCTTTATTGCCTTATTTCCCTCCAATCTCTTCAAAATACGAATCTTCTTCTTCCTAGGATGCAACGCTCGATTTCCTCCTCTTTCTTGCATTCGAAGGTGTAAGTTCAACTTTAGGAAATGGAATTTATTTCCTATATAAATACACATTATTTTTGACTTCTCACATCGGCCCATTTCAAATTTAAAAATTCAAATTTAGTTTTTAAATATTTAAATTTAAAAACCTTTGCCTCCATTATTAATTTAAATTAAAATTTTAATCAAGGATTAAAATATTTTAATTTAAATTAAATCTTTTGTAAACTGCTCATGGGTCTTTTCAACTTGAACTTCGTTTTTCTTCACCTTGATATTTGGCCCGAAATATTATAATAATATAATATTATTATTTAATTCAAACTTGCTTCTCCTTCCTTGGGTCTTCATCCTTTGGGCCATTTTTAGGCATATAATATTAAAAATAAATATTATATCCTATTCCTTTCCAAGACCTTCTTGCTTTTGGAAAAACCACTTGATGTCCTTAATGATGGTGAAATTAAACCAATATTCTTTTGACATCAATGACAACAAAACTACTCAAAATTTCCAACAATCTCCCCCTTTGTCATTGATGGCAACCCCTTTATTTTTACCATTCCTTTTTCTTTTTCAAAAGTTGCTTTCCTTGAGAAGCTGCTCCCCCTGATTGAATGCTCTCCCCCTAACTCAAATCTCTCCCCCTTTGTCATCAATGGCAAAGGGTCACCTTTGGGGCTTGGGGCTAAGAATGAGACTCTTAGCTTAGCCCCTCCCCCACCTCCTCTTGAGGTGGTTAATTCTGGGGTGGGAGTATCTCTACTCCCAGCATACACTGATATTTACCTTTGTCCACCTTCTTCCTCAACTGATCCTTTTGATTCCTCTGACTATTCCTGTTCCTGCTTGTCTCTGGAAGTTCTGCTCTACACCACTTAGCTATGTGCCCAACATTATTGCACTTATAGCACTTAATATTGTGATTCCTTGAAGGTGCAAATATCTTGGGATTTCTCCTGGTGAAGCCATATCCACTCCTATTATGAACCCTACAATTCACTGCCTTGTGACCAAACTGATTACAAGAGTAGCAATACCCTTGAAAAAGTTGCCTGTTTTTGAAACTTCCATATTCCTGTCTTTCATGTGTCCTGCACTGTGTAGCCTTGTGCCCAAACCTATGACATGAGAAGCATCATCCATTGAAACTACCTTGCCTTGACCTCATTGGTCTCTTAGTCTCTTCTACCCTATGTTGTTTCCTGTTCCATCTGTTCCTCATTTGTGCATTGTTCCTTTCCTTGTTGAACTTTCTATTGTCCAACTCATCCTCAGAAGTCTCACTTTCTCTTACACTCTTCTTCTGAAGCTTCTTCTTCTTTGGAGCTTGAGATTGACTCCTCTCCTTGTTTTTTTTGTACCTGTTCAAAACCAAGTCCTATTTTGTTTGACGAAGATCTTTGTACCTTGATAATCTTATCCAAGTTCTTTGAGCTTCTCCCAAACCTGTGTAACTTATCCTTAGACTCTTTTACTTCCTTCCTTAGTGAAGCTACCTCATGCTCTAACCTTTCACATTCTAAAACCTTTGCTTCTAACTTCTCTTTGAATCTTCTTGTCTTAGCTATTGAGTTGGTTAGATCCTCTATAAGCTTTCCTTTCTCTTCATCACATTCTTGAAATTTAAGCTTGAGTTTTGAGTTTTGCTTTCTTACCTCTCTTAATGCATCAAGGGCATAAATAAGCTCACCCTCAAGATCAACTTCTCCTTTCTCTGATTCTTCCTCTATTTGTTTACCTTTGGGATCATCTTCATTCCTTTCTGATTTATTTCCACTAGAAGTACTCCCTTCTTCTTCTATTGCCATAAGAATATTTTCTTCTCTTGGACCTTCACTAGCATCTTCATATTCATCTTCACTGAAATAGAATCCATTCCTTGTACAACTATCTTCAAGATGACCAAAGTTACCACATCTAAAACACTTGAGAATCATTGGACCTTTCTTTCTAACATTTTATTTTTCTACTATCATAAATAGGGTTTCTTCTTCTTCATTACTTGAAGAGCTTCCATCACTATCACTTGAACTCTTACTTGCCTTGTCTGCATAAAAACTCTTCTTATGCCTTTGGAAAAACTTCTTTCCTTGTGTACCTTGTCCATCCCTATTTTTCTTTTGGTACCTGTGCTTTCCTGCTTCCTTGTTCTTATGATCCTGTTTTTCTTCATCATTGCTATTTCTAGCCTCTAGACAATCAGATGCATAGTGACCATATTTACCATAATTAAAACATCTAACTGATTTTGTACCTTTATACTTTCTTGAGTCCTTGTTCCTTCTGCCATAATTTGCTTCTTCATCACTGGATAACTCATTGCTTGAATCTAACTTCTTACCCTTTGTCTTCTTAGTAGCTTTGAAGGTTGCTTCTTTCTGGGGAATAGGTTCCTCTTTTATTCTCATCTCAAAAGCTGTGAGAATGCCATGTAATTCATCCCTTGTCAAAATTTCAATATCTTTTGACTCTTCTATAGCTGAAATATTTTCACTAAACCTTTTTGGAAGTGACCTTAAAATCTTATCACAAACATCTGTTTCCTCAACTTTAAGTCCAAGTCCTTGCATGGAGTTAACAACCTCATCCACACGAAGTAGATATGCAACAATGTTTTCCTCATCCTTCATCTTTAGGTCTTCAAATGTTCTCTTGAAGTTTTGCAACTTTACCCTTTTGACCTTTTTGTCTCCCTCATATATGCCTTTCAACTTATCCCAAATTTCCTTTGTTGATGTGCAATGCATAACCTTTATAAACTCTATTTCATGCAAACCTCTCAAAATTCCATTCATTGCCTTTGAATTGTGATGATGTAGAAGCTTACCATCTTTATCTGTAGGTGGAGTTGTTGGTGGTGTGTATCCATTCTCAACTGCTTCCCATATTTCATTTCCAAGTGCCATTAGATGAAACTTCATCCTTGTACTCCAAAGTGCATAATTGTTCCCATCGAACAATGGTGCTGAATTCCCTGATGATCCATTCTGAGAATCCATCTATGTTCTTGTAAGATTTTCCTTCAAGTTGTTAAACTCTTTTGAAGGAACCCGCTCTGATACCAATTGAAGAACACAAGCTTATACTGAGAGGGGGGTGAACAGTATAAGACCACTTTTTACTTTTCTTTCCCAAACAATATTATGCAATATATCAATGGCAATATCAACAACAGTAATCAAAGCAATGCACAAATCACCACACACAATAGAGACACCAATTTAACGTGGTTCACCCAATGTGGGCTACTCCACGGAGAAAATATTTCACTAAAATTTTCTCAACAAATCTCTTGGGAATCCTTTCCCTATTACAATGTTTATGGACCTCTGTCCAAAGGAGACACCAATCCCCTAATCAAGTTCATGGATCTCTATCCATAGGAGACACCAATCCCCTCAGCTGGTTCATGGATCTCTATCCACAGGAGAACTCCTTCTCCTCTGCTCTGGTTGGTGATCCTCTAGAAGACTACTACCTCCACTACACTGGCTTGTGGATCTCTATCCACAGAAGACTCTATCCTCACTCAAAATATCTTTGTCCTCACTACCCTGGCTAATGGATCTCTATCCACTAGAGACTACTATCCTCTACTCTGTCACCTCCAAAGCTTGCTCTCAGCTCTATCTCAAATCTACACTAAACATAGTCCTTCGATCTAGCACAAATCTACTCAATATCTATCTTAAATCTACACTAAACACAATCCTTCGATCTAGCACAAATTTTGCTCAATATCTATCTCAATTCACTAAACATAGTCCCTTATCTAGCACAAATCTCTCAATCTCTATCTTCAAATATGCACTAAACATAGTCCTTCGATCTAGCACAAATATGCTCAATATCTATCTCTATTGGCACAAACCTATCCTCAAATATACACCAAACTCTATCCTCAAATCTATCCTCAAGCCTTAACACAAAGCTTGATCCAATCACAAATCAACTCTGCTAGATCTACCCCAAACCTTAACTCAAGGTTTGAACAAATCAATCAATCAACTCTCTCTCAAGTCTTCTCTAAGACTTACCTCAAATATTTCACAAGTCCTCTCTAGAACTTGCCCAATCAAGTCTTCACCTAAGACTTACCTCAAATATCTCAAATCCTCACTAGAACTTGTCCAATTGACTCAACAAGTCTTCACCAAGACTTACCTCAAATTTCTCAACAAGTCCTCACTAGAACTTGTCCAATCATTTAACTTCCACAAACTAATACTTACTCAAGTCAGCTCACAAGCTTTCACAAAAGCTTATTCAATCTATCACAGAAAACTTCTTCAATCACACAAACAAGCTTCACATAGATTCTTGTTTAACTCACAAAAACATATAGAGAATGGTTAGAGACTCAATATGCTTCACACTCACAACAATGCTCAATCACTTACAAACTCTCTTGTTTCACCAAAAAAAAAAAAAAAAAAAAAAGAATGGTTAGAGACTCAATATGTTTCACTCACAACAATGCTTAATCACTTTCAATATTTCCTTCAACTCAATCCAGAAATAAAGAACAATTTGTTTCACATAACTTGAACTATCACTCCAACACTTCCAATCAACTATGCTCAATCAACTCCACTCAACCAATCACTCAATGAAAGCTTATTCAACAATGCTTATCAAACAAACCTCACATAACAATGATACTCATGATCTTTCACAAACCCTAGTTCAAGATTATTCACAACTTCACATAACAATGATACTCATGATATTTCACAAACCCTAATCATGCACATGAAGGCTCACTCAATATTTCCAACAATGCTTATCAAACAAGGTTTCTAGCATCAACCTTCATTCTAGAAAAACCTTCATCAATCAATATTGGATATCTCAAAACCAAACTCAACAATGCTTATCAAACAATCCTTTTCACTCCAACTTAGCATTCACAACATCCAATCCAACAATATTTTACTCACAAGGAAGATGTACCCATACCTTTTATTTTTATGGAGATATATCTTCAAAACCTGTCTTAATCACAATCAAATTTTCTTTGCCAACACTAGGGTTAGGTAGCCACAACCTATCTCAAGATCTCCACAAAATAATTTTCTCAAAAATTATTTTTCCATACAAAATATCAAATCCTTTTGTACACCTTATAATCTCCAAACTCACAATATCTAACTCAATAATTTCATTATTACAAAACACACAACAATTTCCCTTGTACACCTTATAATCTCCAAACTTACACAATCTAACTCAATAATTCCCTTATAACAAAATGCACAACAATCTCCCTTATACACCTTATAATCTCCACACTTTATAAAATAAATTTCAATCACCAAAAATCAAAATAAAATATTTTAATTTTTTCTTTTACCTTATAACTCCCCCAAGCACTTAGAACTCATGACAATCTCTAGGCAATTTCAATTTTCAACACCTTAGAGAATAAAAATGAATAGCATACCTTTAATTCATTCTGCCCACAAAAATTTTCGGTGAATTCGACCATGTGACCTTGCATTCCCCAACACCCTAGCTCAAGCTAGGCCACCAAGTGGGCTGCGTGCCCACATGAGACAAATGGTGCACGCTGCCCTAAAATACTACCTCACAAAAACCATCGAGCATAATCAAACGAAAACTTCTTCCTCAAGCAAAATGTCGATCGCATGGATCGAACCGTGATCTCCTCCTTGCAAGCCTTAGCACTTTCCCAACTACCGCTTGCGCTACCACCATCGGTGGGATGTCAAATCACTTTGCTACCTTTATTTCCTTGTTTCCCTCCAATCTCTTCGAAATGCAAATCTTGCTTCTTCCTAGGATGCAACGCTCGATTTTCTCCTCTTTCTTGCATTCGAAGGTGTAAGTTCAACTTTAGGAAATGGAATTTATTTCCTATATAAATGCACATTATCTTTTGACTTCTCACGTTGGCCCATTTCGAATTTAAAAATTTGAATTAGTTTTTAAATATTAAATTTAAAAACCTTTGCCTCCATTATTAATTTAAATTAAAATTTTAATCAAGGATTAAAATATTTTAATTTAAATTAAACCTTTTGTAAATTGCTCATGGGTCTTTTCAATTTGAACTTTGTTTTTCTTTGTCTTGATATTTGGCCCATAATATTATAATATAATATTATTATTTAATTTAAACTTGCTTCTCCTTCCTTGGGTCTTCATCCTTTGGGCCCTTTTTAGGCATATAATATTTAAAATAAATATTATATCCTATTCCTTTCCAAGACCTTCTTGCTTTTGGAAAAACCACTTGATGTCCTTAATGATGACGAAATTAAACCAATATTCTTTTGACATCAATGACAACAAAACTACTCAAAATTTCCAACAATATCCCCCTTTGTCATTGATGGAAACCCCTTTATTTTTACCATTCCTTTTTATTTTTCAAGAGGTGATTTCCTTGAGAAGTTGCTCCCCCTTAATGAATTCTCCCCCCCTAACTCAAATCTCTTCCCCTTTGTCATCAATGACAAAGGACGATCATTGGGGCTTGGGGCTAATAATGAATTTGTTAGCTTAGCCCCTCCCCCACATCCTCTTGAGGTGGTTAATTCTAGGGTGGGAGTATCTCTACTCCCAACATACAATGATCTTTAACTTTGTCCACCTTCTTTTTGAACTGATCCTTTTAATTCCTCAGACTAATCCTGTTCCTGCTTACCTCTGGACGTTTTGCTCTACATCATTTAGCTATGTGCCCAACATTATTGCACTTATAGCACTTAATATTTTGATTTCTTGAAGGTGCAAATATCTTGGAAATCATTTTGGTAAAGTCATATCCACTCCTGTTATGAACCCTACAATTCACTACCTTTTGACCAAACTGATTACAAGAGTAGTAATACCCTTGAAAAAATTGTCTATTTTTGAAATTTCCATATTCTTGTCTTTTATGTATTCTACACTATGTAGCCTTGTGCCCTAAGCTGTGACATGAGAAGCATCGTCCATTGAAATTACCTTTCCTTGACCTCATTGGTCTCTTAGTATATTCTACCTTGTGTTGTTTTATGTTCCATCTGTTCCTCATTTGTGCATTGTTCCTTTCCTTGTTGAATTTTCTATTGTCCAACTCATTCTCAGAAGTCTCACTATCTCTTACACTTTCTTTTGAAGCTTGTTCTTCTTCGGAGCTTGAGATTGACTCCTCTCCTTGTTTCGTTTGCACCTATTCAAAACCAAGTCCTACTTTGTTTGATGAAGATCTTTGTACCTTGATAATTTTAACCAAGTTCTTTGAGCTTATCCCAAGCTTGTGTAACTTATCCTTAGATTCTTTTACTTTCTTCCTTAGTGAATCTACCTCATGATCTAACTTTTCACATTCCAAAACCTTAGCTTCTAACTCCTCTTTGAATTTCCTTGTCTTAGCTATTGAGTTAGTTAGACCCTCTATAAGATTTTATTTCTATTCATCACATTATTGAAATTAAAGCTTGAGTTTTGAGTTCTAATTTCTTACCTCTCTTAATGCATCAAGGGAATAAATAAGCTCACCCTCAAGATCAACTTATATTTTCTCTTATTCTTCCTATATTTTTTTGCCTTTGGGATCATATTCATTCCTTTATGATTTATTTCCACTAGAGGTATTCCCTTATTCTTTTATTACCATAAGAATATTTTTTTCTCTTGGACCTTCACTTGCATCTTCATATTCATCTTCACTGAAACAAAATATATTCTTTATACAACTATATTCAAGTTGATCAAAGTTGCCACATCTAAAATATTTGAGAATAATTGGACCTTTCTTTCTAACATTTTATTTTTCTACTATCATAAATAGGGTTTCTTCTTCTTCATTACTTGAAGAGATTCCATCACTACCACTTGAACTCTTACTTGCATTGTCTGCATAAAAATGCTTCTTATGCCTTTGAAAAAACTTCTTTCCTTGCTTGCCTTGTCCATCCCTATTTTTATTTTGGTACTTGTGCTTTTCTACTTTTTTGTTCTTATGATCCCGTTTTTTTTCATCATTGCTATTTCTAGCCTCTGGACAATCAGATGCATAGTGACCATATTTTACACAATTGAAACATCTAATTGATTTTGTACCTTTTATAATTTCTTGATTCTTTGTCCCTTTTGCCATAATTTGCTTCTTCATCACTGGATGTCTCATTGCTTGAATTTGACTTCTTACCCTTTGTCTTCTTAGTAGCTTTGAAGGTTGTTTCTTTCTAGGGAATAGGTTCCTCTTTTAATATCATCTCAAAAGCTATGAGAATGCCATGTAATTCATCCCTTGTCAAAAGTTTAATATCTTTTGACTCTTCTATAGCTGAAATAATTTCACTAAACCTTTTTTGAATTGACCTTAAAATATTATCACAAACATCTATTTCCTCAACTTTAAGTTCAAGTCCTTACATGGAGTTAACAACCTTGTCGACACAAAGTAGATATGCAACAATATTTTCCTCATCCTTCATCTTTAGGTCTTCAAATATTCTTTTAAAGTTTTGCAACTTTACCCTTTCGATCTTTTTGTCTCCCTCATATATGCTTTTTCACTTTTTTCCAAATTTTCTTTGTTGATGTGCAAAGCATAACCTTTATAAACTCTGTTAAATGCAACCCTCTTAAAATTCCATTCATTGCCTTTGAATTGTGATGATGTACAAGCTTACCATCTTTATCTATCAATGGAGTTGCTGGTGGTGTGTATCCATTTTCAACTGCTTCCCATATTTCATTAATAAGTGTCATTAGATGAAACTTCATCCTTGTACTCCAAAGTGTATAATTGATCCTGTAGAACAATGGTGCTAAATTCTTTGATGATCCATTTTGAAAATCTATTTGTGTTCTTGTAATATTTTCCTTCAAGATGTTAAACTCTTTTGAAGGAACCTGCTCTAATACCAATTGAAGAACATAAGCTTATACTAAGAGTGGGGTGAACAATATAAGACCACTTTTTACTTTTCTTTTCCAAATAATATTATGCAATATATCAATGGAAATATCAATAGTAGTAATAAAAGCAATGCACAAATCACCACACACAATAGAGATACCAATTTAACATAGTTCACCCAATGTGGGCTACTCCATGGAAAAAATATTCCACTAAAATTTTATTAAAAAATATCTTAGTAATCCTTTATCTATTATAATGTTTATGGACCTCTATTCAAAGGAGACACCAATACCCTAATCAAGGTTTTGGATCTCTATCCACAAGAGACACCAATCCCCTCAACTAGTTCATGGACCTCTATCCACAAGAGAACTCTTTCTCCTTTGCTTTGGCTGGTGGTCCTCTAGAAGACTACTGCCTCCATAATACTGGCTTGTGTATCTCTATCCAAAAAAGACTCTATCCTCACTTAGAAGATCTTTGTCCTCACTACCTTGGCTAATGGATCTCTATCCATTTGAGACTACTGTCCTCTACTCTATCACCTCCAAAGCTTGCTCTTAGCTCTATTTAAATCTGCACTAAACATAGTCCTTCGATCTAGCATAAATTTGGTCAATCTCTATCTCTGATCTACACTAAACACAATCTTTCAATCTGGAAAAAATTTGCTCAATCTATGTCTCAAATCTTCACTAAACACAGTCCTTCGATATAGCACAAATCTGCATAATCTCTATCTCAAATCTGCACTAAACACAATTCTTCGATCTAGCATAAATCTACTCAATATCTATCTAAAATATGCACTAAACATAGTCCTTATAAATATCACAAATATGCTCAATCTCTATCTCTGGTATGGCATAAATTTCTCCTCAAATATTCACCAAACTCTGTCCTTAAATTTGTCCTCAAGCCTTAACACAAAAATTGGTCAAATCACTAATAAAATCTGCTAAATCTACCCCAAACCTTAACTCAAGGCTTGAACAAATCAATCAATCAACTCTGCTCTCAAGTCTACACAAAGACTTACCTCAAATCCGCTCAACAAGTCCTCACTAGAACTTGTCCAATTGTTGAGCAAGGTGTTGCAAGAAGTTTGTCATTGTTGTCAACACAGGCAGTTAGATCCAATGATGCAGTGGATAGACAGTTCAGGAGTCATTCAGATGCAGAAGACAAAAAAAATTCGAAGAAAAAGACAAGTTAGAAAACTGTCACGATATCGCGACATGTTTTCTATCGTGATTTCGTGACAAGTCGGAGGAGAGAGAAGGCGTAGTCGAAAATGTCATGATTTCGTGACAAGTCGGAGGAGAGAGAAGGCGCAGCCGAAAATGTCATGATTTCACGACAAGTCGGAGGAGAGAGAAGGCGTAGTCGAAAATGTCACGATTTCGTGACAAGTCGGAGGAGAGAGAACGAAAATGTCATGATTTCATGACAAGTCGAGGAGAGAGAAGGCGCAAGGCAAACTATCGCGATTTCGTGACATGTTGGAGGCCAAGAAGCTAAGTCAAGAAAATGTAGCGATTTCGCTACATGTTGGAAGAAGAAAGTGTTAAGTGAAAAGTTGTAGCGATTTCGCTACATGTCAAAATGTAGCGATTTCGCTACAAGTCAAAAATGCACAAAGCAAAGGTGTAGCGATTTCGCTACGGGTAAAAAATGCACAAAACAAAGGTGTAGCGATTTCGCTACGAGTGAAAAGCACAAAAAGGTGTAGCGATTTCGCTACAAGTTGAAAAAGCACAACACGAAGGTGTAGCGATTTCGCTACAAGTCCAAAAATGCAGAACGTAAAGGTGTAGCGATTTTGCTACAGGTCAAAAATTCAAAGATGAAGCAAGTTGAAAGCACAAGGCACAATATTGTAGCGATTTCGCTACTTCATTAAGCTAGGATTGTATGAAGCGAAGCGTCGTGATTTGCGATAAAGATGAGGATGACGTCAAAATTGAAAGTGTCACGATTTCGATGAAAGGGTGAAAAAAAGCCGTAAAAGCATCATAATTTCACACAAAGGAGGATGACTCAAAAAATTAACAAGTGTTCACTAATTGAAAAAAGCCGTTGAAAAGCGTCATGATTTCGCGACAAGAATGAGGATGACGTAAGAAAAAGTTCGAAGTGTCACGATTTCATGACAAGAACGATGGCAAAGCTTTCAAAGGCCAAAATGGTCACGATTTCACGACAGCAAGGGCATGAAGGCGTACGGCCACAAATAGTGTCACGATATCGTGACATGTTAGTATTTCGTGGCAACAGTTACAGAAAGGTGACAGAGGTGGCAGCAACGTTTGAGGCCGACAAAGTTGAATCGAGGCCGACAGATTTTAGGGTTTGTAGCCGACATCTTCTAGGGTTTACGATCGACATCTTCTAGGGTTTATGGTCGACATCTTCTAGGGTTTTACAATGGATGTTCTTAGGGTTTGCAGCCGACATCTTCTAGGGTTTACGATCGACATCTTCTAGGGTTTTACAACGGATGTTCTTAGGGTTTGTAGCCGACGTCCTTAGGGTTACAGTCGACTATGATTTAAGATTTGTCTTGAAATTTCTTCTATAAAAGGAGGGCTACTTCGAGTTTGAAATGGTGTTGCGATGAGATAATGTGCGAATGCGAGAAGAGTGATTGCGCAAGTGAAGTTCGGTCGAGTAGAGTGCAAAGTCGTAGTTCGAATCTGCATATCGTGATTGCATGGATGAAAAGCGCAATGTGTAGAGATGGAGTTCTAAGTTCAAAATGTTAGCGCACAAATAGCAGAAGTGTCGATCATCCGATTGCAGTAGAGAGTGCGAAGAAGAATACAGAAGCGATCGGACAGTGCAAAACATTTTTGCATAGAAGCAACAGAATGCAGAAAATAGCAGACTGTAAGGAACAACATGAAAATTTTATTCTATCATTTTATTATCTTTATTGATTTCCAAGTTGCAGCTTGGCATAAGGGGTTGGTGCCTCTTTCCAGTTGGTGTTGGTAGATTGGGAGTTGGTGCTCCATTCTGTTTGTAGCAGACAAAGCAAAGGGGTTGGTGCTCCTTCCAGTTGGTGCTGGTAAAAGACATTGTAAAGTTGTAGCTTTGCTTTGGCTGGATTTGGATGGTAGTCCAAGCAGTCATTTTGAGGAGTAGCCACATTGGTGAACCTCGTTAAATTGTTGTGTTATGTGTCATGCTTTCTTGCTGCATTTGATAGTTATTTTATCAGTTTTAAACTACTGCTAGATTTAAAACTATTTGTTTTAGAAGTTTTTAAAGATCACACTGATTCACCCCCCTCTTAGTGTCATTGTGATTACAACAATTGGTATCAGAGCCAAGTTCCTGAATAGGCTTAAACAACTAAGGTGATCTTGGAAGTTACGCAATGGCAAGTGGTGAAGGTTTCTCCTCGAACAAAGCACCATTGTTTGATGGGACTAATTATGCGTTCTAGAAAATTAGAATGCAGACATATCTCAGTGCTTTGGGTTTTGACATCTGGGGTGCGGTAGTTAATGGTTACAAAGCTCCTGCCACCGCTCCAACAGACACTACAGGTAAAAAGGCATTTGAATATGATTCAAAAGCAAAAAATGCTATCATGTGTGGACTAGTTGACAGTGAGCTAGTCAAGGTCATAAATTGTGAATCAGCAAAAGATATATGGGATAAACTAGAGAACATTCATGAAGGAGATGATAGGATCAAGGAGGCCAAACTTCAAGCACATCGAGCTCAATACGAATCTTTAAAGATGGACAATGATGAGAACATAGAGACTTTCATGCAAAGAGTCAATGGGATCACCAATTCAATCAGAGGTCTTGGCGAAGAATTAACCGATGCTGCTATCGTGAAAAAGGTATTGAGATCGCTCCCTCCTAGATTTGATTCTAAAGTCTCTGCCATAGAAGAAGCCAAAGATCTAAATCATTTTAGTATGGATGAGATGCATGGTTCTTTGACTGCTTTTGAAATGAGAATAGGAAGGTCTAATCCCACAGATAGAGAAGTAGCTTTCAAAGCCCTAAAAGGCAAAAGCACAAAACAAGAATCTGAAGAAGAGGATGCTTCGGATGAAATGGAAGCAAATTTTGTAAGAAAGCTGAGAAAAGGAAAAGGAAAATACAAAGGAAAGCTACCTTTTAAATGTTTCAATTGTGGAGGCATTGGACACTTTGCTACCAAATGTCCTCTCAATGACAAGAACAAAGGTGAAGAAACTCAGCATCAAGAAAGAGGTGAATGGAGGAAGAAAACAAACTTCAGAAAAGGCAATTTCAAAAAGAAAAGCTTTATCTCCCGAAATGTAGAATCTTCAGAGGACAGTTCTAGTGAAGACTCTGAAGAAGGAACAGGTGAGGCTCTCTTTATGGCGTTTGAAATAGAAGAATCAGAAGAGGCAGAAAACATAGAAAAGAGAGAAGGAATGAACTCTGAAGTATCTATTGAAAAAGGTGAGGCTGAAGTTGATTTAGAAGGTGAGCTGGTGTCTGCTCTTATGGAATGGAAATCTGAGAAAAGAAAGAATAAAAAACTGTTAAGGAAACTTGAGGATGCAAATGACATTATAGCCAGTCTAAAAACACAGACAGAAGAGTACAAGAAAATGTCCGAAGATCTTGAAGTACAGGTAACCATGAAGATAGATTACTATTGCAAATTGGAAGAAGAAAATGTTAGTCTCCGAATACAGATACAAGAGCTGGATCAAAAAATTAGCTGTCATTTAAAACGTGAAGAAAGTTCGATGAAGCTGGACAAAATTCTAAGCGATCAAAGATCCACAGGTATCAAATTCGGTCTGGGCTTTACTGAAGGAGAATCATCAAGTGGACCAAAGGCAAGCAATGTTGAAAGTGAAAAGAGTAAAGACAAGAAACAGGCTGTGGAAAGAAAAACAAATCAGGCAAAAGAAAGCTGTAATGCCAGTCCTGAAATAGCAGCTGACAATGATGGCTTTACCAAGGTCACACATCAAAAGAAAAGAAGATCTAAGGCTCCTACAACAACTTGGCCAAGACCATATTTCAGGTTCAATCATTATTTCTATGGTTTCTGTTTTAAATGTAATGGTTATGGGCATAAAATTGTTGATTGCAAGTACAATATAGGTCCAAGAAGTTTCACTAGTAGAAATGCTTTTGCTCCTCTAATGAGTTATGCAGTAGAATGCTTTAAGTGTCACAACTTTGGGCATATTGCTAGAAACTGTCATAGTATTTCTGTTTCATATCAATCTCAGAAAAGAAGAATTCAACCATATAGGGCAAAACAAAATAGAATTTCTTCTGAAGGATATGTGCAAGATTCCGAAAAGGGGAAATCCAAGCTAGAACCCAACACCACAGTTAAAACAGAATGGAAACAAAAAGAACAGCTCAGGAAAGAACAGGAATCTTTAATAGTGCAGACAACTTTTAGAGCTCAGAATAAATGTGTACCGTGGATCCTTGACAGTGGTTGCTCAAGTCATATGACAGGTGATAAACAAAAATTTGAAAAACTACAGAAATATGAGGGTGGTTCTGTGAAGTTTGGAAATAATGATGGAGCCAAAATAATAGGTAAAGGATCTGTCAAAATTAGTGAAGGGAAAATCAAGTCAGAAGAAGTTTTATATGTGGATGGTTTGAAACATAACCTGTTAAGTGTGAGTCAAATCTGTGATAAAGGACATGAAGTGGTTTTCAAGAAGCAGGGTTGTGAAGTCAGAAAAATAAACAGTGGGAAATTGATAGCAACCGGCTCAAGGACGTCTGGCAACCTGTACACACTCTCAAAATCTTCAGAAGGTATGTGCTTCATTGGACAAGAAGAAGAGAACTGGTTGTGGCATAAGAGGCTTGGACACATAAGTTTTGATAATTTGGTGAAAATCAGCTCTAAACAAGCAGTGAGAGATATTCCAACCATTAAGAAACCTTCAAACAATGTTTGTGCTTCATGTCAGAAGGGAAAGCAAACCAGAGTTTCATTTAAAACAAAAGAATACCACACTAGCAGGCCTTTGGAACTCATTCATACAGACTTATGTGGACCCATGAGGACTCAAAGCATAAACGACGACAAATACTTTATGTTGTGTATCGATGATTATTCCAGAATGACATGGATATTCTTCCTAAAAGATAAAACAGAAGCTTTTGAAATGTTCAGAACCTTCAAACAGCTAGTTGAGAATGAAACAGGAAAAAGGATTAAATGCTTGCGATCAGACAGAGGAGGAGAATTCATTTCGAATGAATTTATAGAATACTATGAAAAATATGGTATCAGGAGACAATATTCAGCAGCTAGAACTCCCCAATAGAATGGTGTAGTAGAGAGGAAGAACAGAACTATACAGGAAATGGCACGCACCATGCTGGCAGAAAACAAAATAGCAGATAGATTCTGGAAAGAAGCAGTTCACACAACAGTATACATTCAAAATAGGTATATGTTAAGAACTCATGAATGCAAAACACCTTATGAGTTGTGGTTTGGTAGAAAAGCAACAACAAAACATCTCAAAGTATTTGGCTGTAAGTGCTACATCAAAAAAACTGATGACAACCTTGGAAAGTTTGAAGATAGAGCGAGATGAAGGTGTTTTTGTTGGTTATTCTCCAAATAGCAAAGCTTACAAATGCTACAACAAGAGACTCAAGAAAATTGTGGACAGTGCGAGATGTTAAATTCGATGAAGGGAGGAAACACACAATTAACTTTGAAGAAAACTACCCAATCTACGAAGAAGTCATTGAAGGAGATGAAGTGCATGGAACAAAAAAATGTCTACGGTTGATGCAGATAACTTATCAGATGACTCAGACGTGCAAGAAAACAAAAAATTCAAAATGGGCAAGTTGGTAGAAAAATCATCCTAGAGACCAAATAATTGGAGATCCCACAGCTGGCATTCAGACAAGAAAGAAAGTAATAAGTAATTACTCTCTTTTATCCAACATTGAGCCCAAAAACATAGATGAAGCAAGCAAAGATGATAGGTGGATGAAGGCAATAAATGAAGAGTTAGATCAGATTGAAAAGAACAGAACTTGGGAATTAGTACCTAGACACTGCAAACAAGAATGTAATCGGCACCAAATGGATATTTCGAAACAAATTAAATGAAGACGGACAGGTCATTAGGAACAAAGCAAGACTGGTTTGTAAAGGATATGCACAAGTCGAAGGCATTGATTTTGAAGAGACTTTTGCTCCAGTGGCCAGATTAGAAGCAATTAGAATGTTTTTGGCCTTAGCGAGTTCACAAAAACTTTAGGGTGTATCGGATGGATGTAAAATCTGCCTTTTTAAATGGGAAACTCGAAGAAGAGGTCTATATTGAACAACCGGATGGATTTCAAATTAGTGAGGATCCTAACCTTGTCTGCAAATTAAAGAAAGCACTGTATGGATTAAAGCAAGCACCACGGGCTTGGTATGCTAGGCTAGATAACTATCTCTCTCAACAGGGATTCAAGAAAGGTTTAGTGGACAGTAATCTGTATGTAAAAATAGAAGGTGGGCATCTCATTGTTTTAGTTGTCTATGTAGATGATATCATATTTGGCAGCAACAAAGATGAATCTTGTAAAGACTTAGCAAATAAGATGCAGAATGAATTTGAAATGTCTATGATTGGTGAACTGTCTTACTTTCTTGGGCTACAAGTTAATCAAAATGAGAAAGGCATATTCATTTCCCAAATCAAATATGTGAAAGAAATGCTAAAGAGGTTCACTATGGAGGACTGTAAGCCAATCAACACTCCCATGACAACAGGCTGCAAGTTGAGTAAAGAAGACAAATCTCCACCTGTAGATCAAACCATGTATAGATCAATGATAGGAAGCTTACTATATTTAATAGCAACCAGACCTGATATTCTGTAGGCAGTTTGCATGGTAGCTAGATTTCAGGCCAGTCCCAAAGAGACTCATGTGACAACGGTTAAAAGGATTTTTCGGTATCTCAAGGGCACCATGGAGTATGGGTTATGGTATCCAAAAGGCAAAGACTTCACTCTTATATCATATTCAGATGCAGATTGGGCTGGATGTGTTGATGACAAAAAAAGTACCGGTGGAGGTGCATTCTATTTGGGGGACAGATTGGTTGCATGGCACAGTAAGAAGCAAGAGTCAGTTTCTTTATCTACAGCTGAGGCAGAATATATTGCAGCAGCAACATGTTGCACACAAGTCTTGTGGATGAAACAAACTTTGAAAGATCTAGGTATTAATTTTAGTGAACCAATATCAGTAAAGTGTGACAACACCAGTGCAATTAACATCTCTAAGAATCCAGTAATGCACTCACGGACAAAGCACATTGCTATAAGGTATCATTTCTTGAAGGAGAAAGTTGCAGAAGGAGAAGTTAAATTGGACTATGTCCCAACTACAGAACAAGTAGCAAGATATTTTTACAAAACCTTTGCCCAAGGAAGTATTTGAGTACCTTCGAAGCAAATTAGGAGTAGTCACACTTCCTAAGAAGTGACTAGCTACGGGGATCACTTTCTCGGGGGGAGCATTTGAGTATTTGACTATTCTTTTGCTCATGATCATAATTTGTGCCAGTTGCAACAAATTGTGCCTGAGAAGTGTGAGGATGGACTCGGGGGAGTCTGCAGCAGCCCTTTGGTATTATTGACAAAGGGGGAGAAGAGTTACAAGAATGTATACAGGTGTTGCCAACAATTCCAAAGGGGAAGATTGTTGAGCAAGGTGTTGCAAGAAGTTTGTCATTGTTGTCAACACGGGCAGTTAGATCCAATGATGCAGTGGATAGACGATTGGAGAGTCATTCAGATGCAGAAGATAGAAAAATTCGAAGAAAAAGACAAGTTAGAAAACTGTCGCGATATCGCGACATGTTTTCTGTCACGATTTCATGACAAGTCGGAGGAGAGAGAAGGCGCAGTGAAAATGTCATGATTTCATGACAAGTCGGAGGAGAGAGAAGGCACAAAAATGTCATGATTTCGACAAGTAGGAGAGAAAGACGAAAATGTCATGATTTCGTGACAAGTGAGGAGAGAGAAGGCAGCAAAAATGTCACGATTTCAAGACAAGTCGAGGAGAGAGAAGGCGCAAGGCAAACTGTCATGATTTCATGACATGTTGGAGGCCAAGAAGCTAAGTCGAGGAAGTGTAGCGATTTCTCTACATGTTGAATTTATGGCGAAGCAAGGAGAAAGTGTTAAGTGAAAAGTTGTAGCGATTTGCTACGCAATAGCGATTTCGCTACAAGTCAAAAGTGCACAAAGCAAAGGTGTAGCGATTTTGCTACGGGTAAAAGAATTGCACAAAACAAAGGTGTAGCGATTTCGCTACGAGTTGAAAAAGCACAACACGAAGGTGTAGCGATTTCGCTACAAGTCCAAAAATGCACAACATGAAGGTGTAGCGATTTACGCTACCGCAAAATTCAAAGTTGATTAGCAAGTCGAAAGCACAAGGCACAAAGTTGTAGCGATTTTCGCTACCGCATGAAGCTAAGAATGTACGAAAGCTAAAGCGTCACGATTTCATCGACAAAGATGAGGATGACTCGACAAAGCCAAGAAAACGAAAGCTAAAAGTGTCACGATTTCACGAGAGTGTGAAGAAAAGCCGCTGGAAGCGGAAGCGTCATGATTTCACGACAAGAATGAGAATGACGTAAGCAAAAGGTTGAAGTGTCACGATTTCATGACAAGAACGATGGCAAAGCTTTCAAAGGCCAAAATGGTCACGATTTCGTGACAGCAAGGGCATGAAGGCGTACGGCTACAAAAAGTGTCATGATATCGTGACATGTTAGTATTTCATGGCAACAGTTACAGAAAGGTGACAGAGGTGGCAGCAGCATTTGAGGCCGACAAAGTTGAATCGGGGCCGACAGATTTTAGGGTTTGCAGCCGACATCTTCTAGGGTTTACTGACATCTTCTAGGGTTTACGACCGACATATTCTAGGGTTTTACAGTGGATGTTCTTAGGGTTTGCAACCGACATCTTCTAGGGTTTACGACCGACATCTTCTAGGGTTTTACAGTGGATGTTCTTAGGGTTTGCAGTCGACGTCCTTAGGGTTACAGCCGACTATGATTTAAGATTTGTCTTGAAATTTCTTCTATAAAAGGAGGGCTACTTCGAGTTTGAAATGAGTGTTGCGATGAGATAATGTGCGAATGCGAGAAGAGTGATTGCGCAAGTGAAGTTCGGTCGAGTAGAGTGCAAAGTCGTAGTTCGAATCTGCATATCGTGATTGCATGGATGAAAAGCGCAATGTGTAGAGATGGAGTTCTAAGTTCAAAATGTTAGCGCACAAATAGCAGAAGTGTCGATCATCCGATTGCAGCAGAGAGTGCGAAGAAGAATACAGAAGCGATCGGACAGTGCGAAACGTTTTTGTGCAGAAGCAGCAGAATGCAAAAAATAGCAGACTGTAAGGAACAACGTGAAAATTTTATTCTGTCATTTTATTATCTTTATTGATTTCCAAGTTGTAGCTTGGCATAAGGGGTTGGTGCCTCTTTCCAGTTGGTGCTGGTAGATTGGGAGTTGGTGCTCCATTCTGTTTGTAGCAGACAAAGCAAAGGGGTTGGTGCTCCTTCCAGTTGGTGCTGGTAAAAGACATTGTAAAGTTGTAGCTTTGCTTTGGCTGGATTTGGATGGTAGTCCAAGCAGTCATTTTGAGGAGTAGCCACATTGGTGAACCTCGTTAAATTGTTGTGTTATGTGTCATGCTTTCTTGCTGCATTTGATAGTTATTTTATCAGTTTTAAACTGCTGCTAGATTTAAAACTATTTGTTTTAGAAGTTTTTAAAGATCACACTGATTCACCCCCCTCTCAGTGTCATTGTGATTACAACAATCTACTCAACAAATCTTAACCAAGACTTGCCTCAAATCTACTCAACAAGTCCTCACTAGAACTTGTCAAATTATTTTGTACACTTTATAATCTCCAAACCCATAATATCTAACTCAATAATTTCATTATTAAAAAATACGACAATTTCCCTTGTACATTATAATCTCCAAACTTACACAATCTAACTCAACAATTCCCTTATAACAAAATGCACAACAATATCACTTATACACCTTATAATCTCCACACTTTATATAATAAATTTCAATCACCAAAAATAAAAATAAAATATTTTATTTTTTTCTTTTACCTTATAACTCCCCCAAGCACTTAGAACTCACGACAATCTCTAGGTAATTTCAATTTTCAACACATTGGAGAATAAAAAAATGAATAACATACCTTTAATTCATTCTGCCCATAAAAATATTGTCTTTGATGAATTCGAACATGTGAACTTGTACTCCTAACAGGCTAGCAGAGAAACAAAAGTGTCATGATTTCATGACAAAAGCAGAGAAGAAGACTTCGAAGGTAGAAGTGTCACGATTTTGTGACAAAAGCAAAGAAGCTAAGTACGGAAGCAAAAGTGTCGTGATTTCGCGACAAAAGCTAAGACGAAGTTTACGGAGGTGAAAGTGTCGCGATATCGCGACATGTTGTATTTTCACGACCCAAAGCAAAGAGAAAGAGGAGAGAGAAAATAGTGTCGCGATATCGTGACATGTATTTTCATGAGCCAAAGCTAAGAGAAAGAGGAGAGAGAAAAAGTGTCACGATATCATGACATGTATTTTCGTGGGCCAAAGCAAAGAGAAAGAGGAGAGAGAAAATAGTGTCACGATATCGCGACATGTTGTATTTTCGTGGGCCAAAGCAAAGAGAAAGAGGAGAGAGAAAATAGTGTCGTGATATCGTGACATGTTGTATTTTCGTGGGCCAAAGCAAAGAGAAAGAGGAGAGAGAAAATAGTGTCGCGATATCGTGACATGTATTTTCACGGGACCAAAGCAAGGAGAAAGAGAGAGTAAGCAAAAGTGTCGCGATATCGTGACATGTTGCTTTTTCACGGTTGAGTTGAAGTCGACGAAGACCTATGCAGTCGACTAAGATTAGGGTTTGTAGCCAACTAAGATTAGGGTTTACATCCGACTAAGATTAGAGGTTTTGATCATGAAAATGTTGTTATAAAAGGAAGGTTGTTTGAAGAATTGATGGTGTTGAAGTGTGCGAAGTTCGGTCATAGAGCGCAGAGTGCAAGTCATGTCGAATCATGCTAAGTGCAAAATTTGCAAAGGAAGCAGAGTGCACAAAAGGGAGAAGACGATCGTTCGACTGTGATGCAGCAGATTGTGCGAAGTGATTTTGTAGAGAGAGCAGAGTGTGCAGAGATCGCAAAGGTGAAGCAGATTAGTCGGGGTCTTGTAAAAGTGAAGGTATCTTTCTATTAATCTTCTAGATTCATAATTCAAGTCCAGGTTGTAGCTTGGCATCAGGGGTTGGTGCTCCTTCCAGTAGGTGTTGGTAAATCAGGGGTTGGTGCTCCTTTCTGTTGGTGCAGATAAATAAGGGGTTGGTGCTCCTTCCAGTGGGTGCTGGTAAAGTGATTGTAAAGTTGTTGCTTTGCAAAGGCTAGATTTGGATGGTAGTCCAAGCAGTCATTTTTGAGGAGTAGCCACATTGGTGAACCTCATTAAATCTTGTGTTGTGTGATGCTCTTTTGTTATTCTTGTTGTATCTTGTAATAAGTTTTAATTGCTACTATTTTAAGAGCTATAAATTCAAGATTAAAGAGCTACACTGATTCACCCCCCTCTCAGTGTCATTGTAAGACTAACAATTGGTATCAAAGCTAAGTTCCTGTACAAGCCTAATCGGCTAGGGTGATCTTGGAACTAACACAATGGCAGGTGGTGAAGGTTTCTCATCAAACAAAGCACCATTGTTTGATGGATCTAATTACGCGTTCTGGAGAATCAGGATGCAGACATATCTTTGTGCTTTGGGATATGACATCTGGGATTCAGTAGTTAGTGGTTACACAATACCCAGCACTCCTCCAAAAGAGGCTGACGAAAAGAAACTATTTGAGAGTAACTCAAAAGCAAAGAATGCTATCATGTGTGGATTAGCAGACAGTGAACTAGTAAAGATCATGAGCTATGATACTGCAAAAGAGATATGGGACAAACTGAGGAGTATTCATGAAGGAGACGATAAGATCAAGGAGGCCAAATTACAGACACATCGAGCTCAGTTTGAAGCATTGAAAATGAACGATGATGAAAACATTGAGGCATATATGCTGAGAGTCAATGGAATCATTAATGCGATCAGAGGGCTCGACGAGGATATTGGAGACTCTACCATCATGAAAAAGGTACTAAGATCTCTTCCTCAAAGGTTTGATTCCAAAGTCTCAACGATAGAAGAAGCTAAAAATCTAAATTATTTTAGTATAGATGAGATGTATGGTTCTTTGACTGCATATGAGATGAGGATAGGAAGATCTAAACCCATAGACAGAGAAGCGGCTTTTAAAGCCCTTAAAAATAAAAACACAAAACAAGAGTCCGAGGAAGAAGAGACATCGGATGAAATGGAAGCAAACTTTGTTAGAAAACTAAAAAAGGGAAAAGGAAAATACGGAGGGAAGCTACCATTCAAATGTTTCAACTATGGAGGCATTGGGCATTTTGTGACTAAATGTCCACTTAAAGAGAAGAACAAAAATGATGAAGGATCGCACCAAGAAAGAAGTGACTGGAAGATGAAAATGAATTTCAGAAAAGGCAATTTCAAGAAGAAAAGTTTCATCTCCAAGAATGTCAGTTCATCAGAGAACAGCTCCGATGAAGAGTCTGAAGAAGAAAAAGATGAAGCTCTTTTCATGGCATTTGAAGAAATTAAATCAGAAAAGGAAGAAGGAGTGACCTCTGAAGTTTGTGGAGAAAACCTTGAGGCTGAAGTGGATCTAGAAGGTGAGTTGATCTCTGCACTTGAAGAGTGGAAGATAGAAAAGAAAAAGAATAAGAAACTTTCAAGAAAGCTTGAGGATGCAAATGAAATCATAACCAGCTTGAAAGTACAGATAGAAGAATCTAAGAAAATCTTCGAAGATCTCGAAGTGCAAATAACAATGAAAATAGATCATTGCAGCAAGCTAGAAGAAGAGATTGTTGGTTTAAGAATGCAACTAGAAGAGATGAATAAGAAAATTAGTTGTTATCACAAACGTGAAGAAAGTTCTATGAAGCTGGATAAGATCATAAATGACCAAAGACCTACAGGCATCAAATTTGGTCTGGGTTTCATCGAAGGAGAATCATCAAGTGGATCAAAGGCCAAAAATGCAGAATCCATAAAGAATGAAGATGAGAGACAGGTTGATCAAGGAAAAATGTCTCATGCAAGAGAAAGCATTAATGCCAGGCACGAAAGGAGAATTGACAATGATGGATTCACCAATGTCACACAACAAAGAAGAAGAAGACCTATGGCTCCTACGACAACATGGCAAAGACCATCACCCAGGTTCAATTATCCCTTCTCTGGTTTCTGTTTTAAATGCAATGGCTATGGACATAAAATCTCAGACTGCAAATATAATGTAAGACCAAGGAATTTCACCAGTAGAAATGTTTTTTCTCCTCTGATGAATTATACAGTAGAATGTTATAACTGTCATAATTTTGGGCACATTGCAAGAAACTGTAGAAATACATTTACATCAAATCAGTTTCAGGGAAGAAAATTTCAACCATACAAGATGAGACAAAATAGAAAGCTTCCCGAAAAACATGCTCAAACTACTGATAAGGGAAAGGCAAATCAAGAGCCCAAAACTACTATCAAAACAGTGTGGAAAGGAAAAGAGCGATTGAAGGAAGAAAAGGAATCCTTAATCGTACAAACTGCATTCAAAGCACAGAATAAATATGTACCATGGATACTTGATAGTGGATGCTCCAGTCATATGACAGGTGACAAACAAAAATTTGAGAAGTTACAAAAATATGAAGGAGGTTCAGTAAAATTTGGAAATAATGATGGAGCCAAGATAGTCGGCAAAGGCTCAGTTAAAATCAGTGATGGAAGGATTAAGTCAGAAGAAGTCCTATTTGTGGATGGGTTGAAACATAACTTATTAAGTGTAAGTCAGATTTGTGATAAAGGTCATGAAGTAGTTTTTATGAAGCAGGGTTGTGAAGTCAGAAAAACAAATAGTGGAAAATTGATAGCAACAGGATCAAGGACATCTGGTAACCTGTACACGCTCTCAGAGACTTCAAAAGGAACCTGTTTTATTGGATAGGAAGAAGAAAATTGGTTGTGGCACAAGAGACTCGGTCATATCAGTTTTGATAATCTAGTAAAAATCACCTCAAAAAGGGCAGTGAGAGACATTCCAACCATCAACAAACCTACAAACAACATTTGTGCTTCATGCCAAAAGGGGAAGCAAACTAGAGTCACATTCAAAACCAAAGAGTACTACACAAGCAAACCGTTGGAACTCATACACACTGATTTATGTGGTCCCATGAGAACTCAAAGCATAAATGGTGACAAATATTTTATGTTGTGTATTGATGACTATTCCAGAATGACATGGATATTTTTCTTGAAGCATAAATCAGAAGCTTTTGATATGTTCAAGATTTTCAAAAACCAAGTTGAGAATGAAACAGGGAAAAGGATCAAATGTTTAAGATCAGATAGAGGAGGAGAATTCATTTCAGAAGAGTTTGCAGAGTACTGTGAAAATTATGGTATTAGGAGACAGTTCTCAGCAGCCAGGACACCTCAGCAAAATGGAGTGGTAGAAAGAAAGAACAGGACAGTGCAGGAAATGGCACGGACTATGTTGGTTGAAAGCAGAGTAGCAGACATATTTTGGAAAGAAGCAGTCCATACTATGGTGTATATCCAAAATAGGTACATGCTGAGAACACATGAAAGCAAAACTCCTTATGAATTATGGTTCGGTAAAAGGGCAACAACAAAATACCTCAGAGTTTTTGGCAGCAAGTGCTATATCAAAAGAACTGAAGATAATCTTGGTAAGTTTGAAGATAGAGCAGATGAAGGTATTTTTGTTGGTTATTCATCTAGAAGCAAAGCTTACAAATGCTACAACAAAAGGCTAAAGAAAATTGTGGACAGTGTTGATGTTAAATTTGATGAAGGTAAAGAACGAGTAATTAGCTATGAAATGAACTACCCAATCTATGAAGAGGTTATTGAAGGAGATGAGGAAAATGAAATTGAAAAGATACAAAAAATTGACTCAGATGATGTAAGTTGTGATTCAGAAGTGGAAGAGAATAAGAAATTCAAAACAGGTAACTGGCAGAAAAATCATCCTAGAGATCAAATAATTGGAGACCCCAAAGTTGGTGTTCAAACAAGAAGAAGAGTAGTAAGTAACTACTCTCTATTATCCAGCATTGAGCCCAAAAATGTTGCTAAAGCAAGCAAAGATGAAGGTTGGATGAAGGCAATAAATGAAGAATTAGACCAGATCGAGAAAAACAAAACTTGGGAGTTAGTACCTAGACCTGCGAACAAAAATATAATCGGGACTAAATGGATCTTTCGAAACAAATTGAATGAAGACGGACAGGTAGTCAGAAATAAAGCAAGATTGGTATGCAAGGGGTATGCACAAGTTGAAGGCATTGACTTTGAGGAAACGTTTGCACCAGTAGCTAGACTAGAGGCAATCGAGAATGTTTCTGGCTTTAGCGAGTCTACAAGAATTTCAAAGTTTATCAAATGGATGTGAAATCAACGTTTTTGAATGGGAAACTTGAAGAAGAGGTTTATATTGAGCAACCAGATGGGTTCCAACTTGGTGATAATCCCAAATTTGTTTGTAAGTTGAAGAAAGCATTATATGGCTTAAAACAGGCACCCCGAGCATGGTATGCAAGGCTAGACAACTATCTCACCCAACAAAGGTTTAAGAAAGGTATGGTGGATAGTAATTTGTATGTCAAAACAGAAAATGGGCATCTTATTGTTCTTGTTGTATACGTAGATGATATCATATTTGGCAGCAACAAAGATGAGTCATGTAAAGATTTAGCAAATAAGATGCAGAAAGAATTTGAAATGTCAATGATTGGTGAACTATCGTATTTCCTCGGGTTGCAAGTTAATCAAAGTGAGAAGGGCATATTTATTTCTCAAGTTAAATATGTAAAAGAGATGTTAAAAAAGTTCACAATGGAGGATTGTAAGCCAGTTAGCACTCCCATGACGACAAGGTTGCAAGTTGAGCAAGGATGACAAATCTCCAACTGTTGATCAAACCATGTACAGATCTATGATTGGAAGCTTACTATACCTGATAGCTACCAGACCAGATATTTTGTAGGCAGTATGCATGGTAGCATGATTTTAGGCAAATCCCAAGGAGACTCATGTGACAGCAGTGAAGAGGATCCTTCGGTACCTCAAGGGTACTATGGAGTATGGGTTATGGTATCCAAAAGGTAAAGACTTCACCCTTATTTCGTATTTAGATGCAGATTGGGCAGGATGTGTAGATGACAGAAAGAGTACCAGTGGAGGTGCATTCTATCTTGGAGACAGATTGGTCGCATGGCACAGTAAGAAACAAGAGTCAGTTTCATTATCGACAATAGAGGCAGAATATATTACAGCGACAACATGTTGTACGTAGGTATTGTGGATGAAACAAACCTATGAAAGATCTTGGTATTAGCTTCAGTGAGCCAATATCAGTTAAGTGTGATAACACCAGTGCCATTAACATCTCCAAGAATCCAGTTATGCATTCACGCACAAAGCACATCGCTATCGGGTATCATTTTTTGAAGGAGAAAGTTGCGGAAGGTGAGGTTAAGTTGGATTTTGTTCCAACTACAGAGCAAGTAGCAGATATCTTCACAAAACCATTGCCCAAGGAAGTTTTTGAGTACCTTCGCAATAAATTGGGAGTGGTCACACTTCCCAAGAATTGACTAGCTACGGGGATCACATTCTCAGGGGGAGCATTTAAGTATTTGATTATCTTTTTGCTCATGTTCATGATCTTTGCTAAATGCAATAAAGTGTGCCTGAGAATGTTGTGCATGGACTCAGGGGAGTCTGCAGTAGCCCTTTGGTATTATTGTCAAAGGGGGAGAAGAGTTACAGGAAATTGCACATGTGTTGCCAACAATTCCAAAGGGGGAGATTGTTGAGCAAGGTGCAACAACAGTATTGTCATTGTTGTCAACACAGTTAGATAGATCTATTGATGCAATGGATAGGAAGTTCAAAAGCTATTCAGATGTAGAAGACAGGAGTTCAAAGGTTACTTAGAGTATGTACAGTGATTTTCCAAGAAGACCGAAGTGGCCCATTTGCAAAAGATCAAAGAAAAAGACAAGTAAGAAAAGTGTCACGATATCGCGACATATACAGTAGGCAAGAAAAACTGTCACGATTTCGTGACATGTTGGAAGAGAGAGAAAGCAGGAAAAACTATCATGATTTCATGACATGTTGGAAGAGAGAGAAGAAGAAGAAAAACTGTCACGATTTCATGACATGTTGGAAGAGAAAAAGGCAAGAGGAAAAACTGTCGCGATTTTGTGACATGTTGGAAGAGAAAAAGGAAGCAGGAAAAACTATCACGATTTCATGACATGTTGAAAGAGAAAAAGACAAGTGGAAAAATTGTCATGATTTCACGACATGTTGGAAGAGAAAAAGGCAAGTGGAAAAAGTGTCGCGATTTCGTGACATGTTGGAAGAAAAAAGGCAAGTAGAAAAAGTGTCGCGATTTCATGACAAGTTGGAAGAAAGAGAACAAGTGAGAAAAGTGTCGCGATTTCGTGACATGTCACATTTTCTGACAAAAAGGAGAGAGAAAGTAAGTAGGAAAAGTGTCGTGATTTCATGACATGTCGCATTTTTGTGACCTAAAGACAGGAAGAGAAAGAAGCGATTGAAAGAAGAAAAAAAGTGTCACGATTATCACGACATGTCGCATTTTTGACTAAAAGGAAGAAAGAAAAAGTGTCATCGATTTTACATAAGAAAAGAAAAAAGTGTCACGATATCGCGACATGTTACAAAGCAAGATGAATGTACAGGAGGAGAAGTGTCGCGATATCGACATGACCAAAGCAAAGAGAAAGTTAAGGAGGAGAATAGTGTCACGATATCGTGACATGTGTATTTTCACGGCCAAAGCTAAGAGAAAGAGGAGAGAGAAATAGTGTCACGATATTCGCGACATGTTGTATTTCATGGGCCAAAGCAAAGAGAAAGAGGAGAGAGAAAATAGTGTCGCGATATCATGACATGTATTTTTGCGGCCAAAGCAAAGAGAAAGAGGAGAGAGAAAATAATGTCACGATTTCACATGTATTTTCGAGGACCAAAGCAAGGAGAAAGAGAGATTAAGCAAAAGTGTCACGATATCGCGACATGTTGCTTTTTCGCGGTTGAGTTGAAGCCGACGAAGACCTTTGCAACCGACTAAGATTAGGGTTTGCAACCGACTAAGATCAGGGTTTACAACCGACTAAGATTGGGGTTTTGATCATGAAAATGTTGTTATAAAAGGAAGGTTGTTTGAAGAATTAAGTGTGTTGATGTGCATGAAGTTCGGTCATAGAGCGCAGAGTGCAAGTCGTATCGAATCGTGCTAAGTGCAAAATTTGCAAAGGAAGTAGAGTGCGCAAAAGGGAGAAGACGATCGTTCGACTGTGACGCAGCAGATTGTGTGAAGTGATTTCATAGAGAGAGCAGAGTGCGTAGAGATCGCAAAGGTGAAGCAGATTAGTTGGGGTCTTGTAAAAGTGAAGGTATCTTTCTGTTAATCTTCTAGATTCATAATTCAAGTCCAGGTTGCAGCTTGGCATCAAGGGTTGGTGCTCCTTCCAGTAGGTGCTGGTAAATCAGGGGTTGGTGCTCCTTTCTATTGGTGCAGATAAATAAGGGGTTGGTGCTCCTTCCAGTGGGTGCTGGTAAAGTGATTGTAAAGTTGTTGCTTTGCAAAGGCTAGATTTGGATGGTAGTCCAAGCAGTCATTTTTGAGGAGTAGCCACATTGGTGAACCTCGTTAAATCTTGTGTTGTGTGATGCTCTTTTGTTATTCTTGTTGTATCTTGTAATAAGTTTTAATTGTTGTTGTTTTAAGAGCTATAAATTCAAGATTAAAGAGCTACACTGATTCACCCCCCTCTCAGTGTCATTGTAAGACTAACAAAAATATCTTTGTCCTCATTGCCCTAGCTAATGGATTTCTATCCATTGGAGACTACTGTACTCTATTTTGTCACCTCCAAAGCTTACTATCAACTCTGTCTCATATCTACACAAAAAACAGTGCTTTAATCTAGCATAAATATAATCAATATCTATCTTTTATCTACATTAAACACAGTCCTTCGCTCTAGCACAAATATGCTCAATATCTGTCTCAAATATGCACTAAACATATTCCTTCGATCTAGCATAAATCTTATCAATATCTATCTCAAGTCTGCACTAAACACAATCCTTCGGTCTATCACAAATCTGCTCAATATTTATCTCAAATATACACTAAACACAGTCCTTCGATCTAGCACAAATTAGCTCAATATTTATCTATGGTCTACCATAAAACTATCCTTAAATTTGCATCAAACTCTGTCCTCAGGCCTTAACACAAAGCTTGATCCAATCACTAATCAACTCTACTAGATCTGCCCCAAACCTTAACTCAAGTTTTGAACAAATCTGTAGCAAAATAACTAAACACAAATAAAATAGACACAAGAAAGAGATAAGATTGCCAAAATGATCCTTTTGTATTAAATTTGATACAATGTTACAATAATTTTGGATTGCCCCAAATGTGTTGGGGGCAATGCTACAATGCTTCTTTCTCTTTCTGAGATACAATGCTTTGATAGAAGAGATGAGATCTTCCAACTCTTCAACAATATACGGTGTTCTTCGTTACTCTACTACAAATTCAAAGGGTGAGTGGGCTTTAGTATCCAATATAAGGACCACTCCAGCTTCAACAACTTCTCAATGAACCAGTTACCTATACACATTCAACCAACAAATGAATCAATAGCACCTATCACAATCCAACAATAAATCTAATGCTATGCATGACCCTAAGTTGATACGAATGAAAAGTACATAACAAAAAATAATCAACAAACAAAGCCTTGTTAACACAAAAATTATTGATCTTGACCATGCGTGTGGTTTCGTGCTCAAGACTGTGGAACTGTGAAAGCATGATTGTGAACTAGAAATTGTGAACCTATGGTTGTGAAACTGTGGATGCATGTTTTGATTGTGAAACTACGGACTAGCAGTTTTGGCTGAAGAAAATATTGCCTTAGGATTCAAACCAATAGTACAAAATAAAGCTCATGCTCGAAATTTCTCGTTAGGTCTAGATCAATTTCAGCAGCCTATCGGTATGTAAATTCAGCTCCCTTTCTTGATGAAATAATGGTGCCTTTATATGCCTCTTGGGGTTCTAGAGGGAAATGAGAGGTGACAAACTCATCTTACAAAGTGGCAAATATGGACTGCCAGGTGGAAGGGGTAGTTACAGTGAGTCATTTAGTGTGCCTTAATTAACTGGGGTGATGTGACTGCAAGTGAAGTGAAATGTGGGATCTTGTCCTACGTGAAGGGACAAAAGGAGACAAAATGGATGAGATGTGGCATGGGTGTTGGAAGTGGGGTGAAGTGTGGGGGGTTTCTCCATGTGAAGGGACAAAGGGGACAATAGTGGGTAAGATGTGGCAAGGGTGTTGGATGAAGTGTCCAAGACACATGTCCAATGGGTAGATAGGGTATTCTAGGGTGATTTTCCAAATTTAATAAATTTGGAATATAGGATAATGTGCAGGATTTTATATCCCTAAGTTAAAACTTAGACATCTTTTTATTATGTAGGATTTAATGGTGGGGTGGCAAATTTGGTTTTTGAAGGTGTTGGATTTTGGTGTCTACAGTTGCCCCCTTTTATACTAATTTGCATAGATTTTACAGTGTATATAATTTTTTTTAATATAGATAATATTCATCACATTACATTCAAATATCATATAGATAATTTTAATTTTAAATTGGCATTTTCACACTGCATTCACATATCATATAGATAATATTCATATCACAAGATTTTAATTTTACACATTACATTCGCATATCACATAGAATTTCAATGAATTTTCATTGCAATAAATATATCATGGCAATTAGCTGCATTACAATATATATATATATATATATATATATATATATCCCATCCCATGTTTAGTGATATTCTATAGTGGTTATGATATGACCAAAGAAAAACAAGTTGAATTGGGGGTACCCATCTCAAGCATTCACACAATGCAACAAACTCTACACCCATACATGTTTTCCAAGTCCATATCCTTACCAATTAACCCTTTGAAAATATCTCATTGGGAATGTTGGGTTAGATAAATAATCAATGTCTTCATTAAACTCTTGTAAAGGGTCCTCGTCTGGAGGAGATGGGTCATATAAAGAATCTACCCCTGCATATATGAAATTAATTGTATTTGACTGGGAATCCATTTGGTATATCTCACCTATGACTAAAGGTGGGTCACGAGGGTGACCATAATCTCTAACTGAATCAATAGGTGGTGTAATTGTGACACTTTCAATGATGTACTCGCCAATACCTGGACTGGAAAGATGTACTACAACTCGAGAAGGTTGGGAGATTGATGGCTCAGTGGATGAAGAGGGTTCTTCTGGGCTAGCTTGTGGCTCTGTTGGTGGTTGTGGATTTTATCAAAAAGGTGGCTCTATTTGCGAGACTATGGGTTATGATGTTTATGGTTTTGTTATGGATAGAGTGGGTTGTTCCGTGAATATGAAGGGTTTTTATGGATCTGGAAGTGTGGTAGATGTAGTTTGTGGTTGGTTGGTTTGATGATCAATTGTGATTGGAAAATTATATGCAGTGTTTGAAGACTGAATTGAGCTGATAGTTTTTTATGCAAAAGCTAGGTCAACTATAAGCAATTCCTTTGGGATGGGAGCTTTTGATGATTTATTTTTAGGTGGAATGGTTCTTATGTTGAGTGGCTGGATGGATAGGTGTGTCGACGAAAGCAAGGGTTCATATTGGTCTGAAATCAAGTTGAAATACTTGTAAGGTTTTGTGTCGGCTGGAATACAATGCACTTTTTCTTCATGTACATATTTTAGGCATTGATGTAATACTAAAGGTACACATTTTATTTCTCTAATACAAGGGTGTCCAAGAATATTGAATTGCATTTCTCCTTTCAAGATGTGAAAGAGAACATGTATCATTTTCACCCCCATGGTGACAGGAAGAACAACATTTCCCATAATTGAGCATAAAGTGTCATTAAAAGCCATAAGGGTGAAGTTGAATGTTGTGATGTGTGATGATGGGATATTGAGTTTTTCATTACAGGTGTGGTGATAAGATTAATGGAGGAACTGGTATCAATGAGATCTCTCTTGAATGGCTTCATGTCAATGTGAGCTACTATGTGCAGTGGTGGATCGGGTGAATTTGTCAAAATTTGCTTTTTCTCAAAGTCATAAAATGCTATCAAGGGTTCCATGCACTTTTGCACATTCCCCATAAAATAATTGAATACATTGGGGTCTTCTGACTGTACTTGGATAGACTTTAAAATTTCCATCAATGCTTCCCTATGAGGTGTTGATTATTGTATCAGCTCATAAATTGACAATTTTGCTGAAGCCATTTAAAACTTTGTGTTAACCAGCTATTCAAAGTGACAACTGGGTGATTATGAAAAGGTGGTGGTGGAATGTTTGGTCTAGGTTGTATGGGCACACTTATGGGTTGGGTTGCTAGAGCTTGAGTTGTGCGGTTAGCTTGTCTTTGTCCATGGGTGACTATGTTGATAACCCCTATAAAACCTTGTGGTAATTGTGACACGTAATTAACCTAATTGGGAGCAACTGTAGAAGTTGATGCTTTCGTCGATTTTTGATTTGCGTCATGTTGTGGCAAAGGTGACTGATAAATACCAAGGTTTTTTATTATTTTGGGCTAATGAGTTATCGAATTTGATTGTACCTGCTTCCAACAAATCTTTCATAATGCCTTTGAACCCATGACAATCTTCGATGTCATATCCTCTTTATCTATGATAGATACAAAACAAGTGGTCTTTGTAGCATTTTGTCTTTGGTTTTTTAGAATCCTCATATTTCATCTCCGACAATGTAAAGAGTTTTGTTGCATACAACTTTTGAAAGATTGATGAATATGGCTCTTGTACTGGTGTGTAATTTATTTTTGGCTTAAAATGATATTGTTGCCTTTTTGCAGGTTGTGTCTGATTTTGTGCCTGTTATGGGGGTGGAACCACTTGATAATTCAATTGTTGCACTTGTTGTTGTTGTTGGGGTTGTTGGATTTGTGCTTGGGTTGGTTTATTTAACTGTTGTTGATCCAAAACTATTTAGTTAACTTGCGCGGTCTTGGACGAACCGTGGTTACTCCCCTTTTGATTCTTATTGTTCCACTCTTTCTTCTTAGGCATTATCTCACCTTGAATTTTAATCTCTTTTGTTAGATTTGCTTGGGCAAGTGCCTCATTGAATGTTCTATACTGCAGTAGTTATAGTAATAAAGAGATGGGCCTAACACAACTCTTTGTGAACATTATATTATCTCTGACATGGGGAGGGAAAATGGTAGCTTCATCATGATTGCCTTCCATCAATTGCCAAAGTCATAAACCGATTTATCATTATATTATTTTAGATAAATCAAATTAGTCAATGTGGTTTGTTTTTTGACATTTAGGGCGAATATTTCCAAGAATTGGTTCGTTAGTTTTTCAAAGGTAAAAAACTTTGATGTGGCAGGTGGTTGTACCAGCCTTGGGATTCTCCCCCTAATGTCTAAGAAAATGTGTGTAACATGAGTGCATCATTGCTATTGATTTTGAAACATGCATTTACAAATCTAGTTATATGTTCACGGGGGTCCTCTTCCCCTTTACACTCAAGCTTGTGTACCTAAAAATCCATTGGATATGGCAGCTCAAGCACTGAAGCATGAATAGGATGATTGAGTAGTTGCCTTAAATTTGAATTTTTGTATTGCAAACTTGGAGTTTGCATGGCAAGACTATCAATTTGACTCTGTAAGAACTGGTATCTAGGGTCATCCATAGGATTGACACTCGAATACACTTTATGCTCCTGGTAATGGGGTGGATTATATGTAGGTTGCGGGTGCTAGGTATGGTTTGCTGAAATGTGTTAAGGTAAGGATGTTGATGGATGTTATGATACAGATGGGGTGATGGAGGTATGATAGTATGTTGACCTACTGTATTAGCATATGGATGTGGCGGTTGGTTATGAACCATAGTGGTATATGGAGGGCACATTACCCAATATGGATGTTGGATAAAGGCATTAGTTTGGTGAGATGTAGGTGGAAAATTATTCTCAATATCTTACAAATACGGGTTGGGGTTAATATTTATGCTGCGGTTAGCATTATCTAAAATCATTTGCTGTAGTTGTAGAAAATCCTATTGCATAGAAATTACATTTGAAGTAGGTACTGCCACATGTGATGTGGCAGGTTGGGTTGGTTGTGGAGAAACCATGGTAGTGGAAGTAAGTGGGGGGTAAGTAGAAAAGGGTATTGCCACTGAATGTGGTATGGTATGAGATGTAGAACTTATGAGGGTAGTTGGTGGAGTGGATGTTGGGGCTTATGAAACAACATGAATTGTTTCATACAAGGGATTAGTAGAAATGGTTATTTGTTGAGGTAATGTGAGGGGTGGTTGGTTGGATGATAATGGTTGGTTATACAGTGCTACATCAGCCAACTCAAAGAGAGGATTTGTGAAGACTTGTTTTGGATGTTGTGGGTACATGAATGTGGATTTTTGTTGTAATGGTGGTATGACATGAGATGGGATGGAAAGTGGTGAAAATGATGGGATGACCATTCTAGCTACATTCAAGTACATTCTAAGAGTATCCATGTCTAACATGGTGACATGACTATCCATCACTATAGGAGGTTCACTCCTAGGTGTCTCAGGTATGGCTATGTGAGTAGCCCTATGTATAATATCCATGTTCGTATTAGGGGCACTACTAGAGGGACCTAAATTAAGGCTTTGGGACAAAGAAAAAGGCATGCTAATTTGTCCTTCCATCAAAGTGTTACAGATTTTGCCAGAATGAGATGCCATGGGGTAATTCCATTGACTCTAACTTGGCACTAACTTCTTGGCCTGACTAGGAGTGACTACCATACGCTACTATGTGATAAATTGCAATAAAATGATAATACCATGCAATACAACACACAAAACAAACAAACATACAAAGTTTTTAGTCTTATATTTTTGCAAGTTTTTTTTTTTTTTGAAATTGTTTAAAAATGAAAAGACGCGTGCTCAATGTTTTGACCTAAATGAATCTAGGATTTCACCTATATACTCGCAACTCGACAACCTGACTATGAACTCCAGGTCGTGTAAACCCCCCAAAGTGTTGTAGTGAAAGTACACACCTGGGAAGGGAGCATAGGTTCTACCAGTCCCCACCCAGTCTCACTTGGTCAATGTCATACTCTTCGAAGAGAAATAAATGCAAATTTCCAAGCTACGATGGTTCTTGGAGCCGGCATTGGTAAAAAAAAATTAAGGTATAATGTTGGTGGTTCGGTGATGAAATTCAAACCTGGCGATGATGAAATCCAACCTTTCCAACGTTTATGTGAGTGTGTGATGGTTTGTTTAATTATTGTGGTATGCAAAACTATTATGCAATTTTGTTTCAATGCCTAAATGTAGAAAAAAAGAAAGCAAAAAATAGTAGACTATAGATTAGGGGAAAAAGTACCAACTTTAGATCCAGTCCAGTCAGATTCTGTTCAACAGGGCTAACCACGGGTAGGTGGTTAGTTTTGATAAACCATGGATACACGGTTTGCCAACCGTGCATCTGCATTTGGGTTATCCCAACCACGGATGCACGGGTCATTTCTACCAACAAAAACATTTGTGTCTCTTATGGATCCAAACCTAAAAATAAAAACCAGGTTATTCCTAACTTGACGAATGCAAATATGATCTATTTTTCTATCTATACGAATGTAGATTTTTTTTTTATGAACTCGATCCTGAGACCTATATGCAAACAAATGGCAAACAAGACTGAACTTCTAATTTACCCTAAGTGCAATGCTAATAACAAAATTCAAATAAAGAGACAAAGAAGAAGTAGAAATCACAAGGTACAGACCTGTGATCCTACCACCGCTCCTTCCAGCTATCAACCATCGACCCGTGTTTCCACAGACAATAATCGTGCATTCGCATTCAAGTATTATCAACTGTGCTTTTGCGTTTCCTCAAAATAGGAACTGTGCAACCATGTTTTCTCAGGACAGAAACCGTGATTCTATGTTTTTATAGTAAACAGGTTGAGCGCAGATTTTTCCAGATTTATCGACATAGAGTCTGATCTACATGTGGATTGAACCCCCAAAACCTATAGGTACAAATAGAGATCAACAAGTAAATTTTAACAAGCAAGGCAACGCAAAATAGAAACTTTAGGGGGTCCCATCATGATCACCATTTCTATAGCCAAATAACTGAACATAAATAAAATAGACACAAGAAAAAGATAATATTGCCAAAATGGTCCTTTAAATTAATTTTGATACAAGTTTACAATAATTTTGGATTGCCCCAGATGTGTTGGGGGTATTTCTACAATGCTTCTTTCTATTTTTGAGATACAATGATTTTATAGAAGAGATGAGATCTTCCAACTCTTCAAAAATATTCTTTATTACTCTTGTACAAGTTCAAAGGGTGAGTGGGCTTTGGTATCCAATATAAGGACCACTCCAGCTTTAGCAGCTTCTCAATGAACCTGCTACCTACACACATTCAACCAAAAAATGAATCAGTAGCACCTATCACAATCCAACAATAAATCCAATCTTATGCATGACCCTAAGTTGATAAAAATGAAAAGAAGATAATAGAAAACAATCAACAAACAAAGCCTTGCTGACACAAAAATTACTAATCTCGATCGTGCATGTGGTTTCGTGCTCAGGACCGTGGAACCGCAAAAGCGTAGTTGTGAACTGGAAACTGCGGACCTACGATTTTGAAACCATGGATGCGCATTCTCAACTGTGAAACCATAGACTAGAAGTTTTGGATAAAGAATAGATTACCTCAAGATTTGAACCAACAGTACGAAATAAAGCTCAAGATCACAATTTCTCGCTGGGTCTAGATCGATTTCAGTAGCCTATCGGTATGCAAATTCAGCTCCATTTCTTTATGAAATAATGGTGTCTTTATAGGCCTCTTGGGGTTCTGGATGGAAATGAGATGTGGCAAACTCATCTTGCCAAGTGGCAAATCTAGACTACCAGGTGGAAGGGGTAGTTACAATGAGTCATTTAGTGTGCCTTACTTAACCGGGGTGATGTGACTACAAGTGGAGTAAAATGTGGGATCTTGTCCTATGTGAAGGGACAAAAGGAGACAAAATAGATGAGATGTGGCATGGGTGTTGGAAGTGGGGTGAAGTATGGAGGGTTGCCCCATGTGAAGGGACAAAGGTGACAAGAGTGGGTAATATGTGGCAAGGGTGTTGGATGAAGTGTCCAGGACACATGTCTAATGGGTAGAAAATGTATCCTAGGGTTTTTTTCTAGATTTAATAAATTTGGAAAATAGGATAATGTGTAGGATTTTATAGCCATAAGTTAGAACTTAGGCATATATTTTTATTATGCAAGATTTAATGGTGGGGTGGTAAATGTGGTTTTTGAAGGTGTTGGATTTTGGTGCCTACAAAATCAATCAATCAACTCTGCTCTCAATTCTACATTAAGACTTACCTCAAATTTGCTCAACAAGTCCTCATTAGAACTTGTCCAATATGCTCAACAAGTCTTCACCAAGACTTACCTCAAATATGCTCAATAAGTCTTCACTAGAACTTGTCCAATCTGCTCAATAAGTCTTCAACAAGACTTATCTCAAATCTTTCTCAAGAAGTCCTCACTAGAACTTGTCCAATCTGCTCAACAAGTCTTCACAAAGACTTGCCTCAAATTTGCTCAACAAGTCTTCATCAAGACTTGCTTCAACTCTATCCAATATTATTGTAAGCTTCCACAAAATCTCACACAAATCTATCCTTAAGTCCACTCTAGGACTTACTCAAATCAGCTCACAAGCTTTCACAAAAGCTTATTCAACTCAACTCAATCTATCACTAAAAAAATTCAATCACACAAACAAGCTTCACATAGATTCTTGTTTAATCTCACAAAAACATATAGAGAATGATTAGAGACTCAATATGCTTCACACTCACAACAATTCTCAATCACTTACAATCTCTCTTATTTTGCCATAGAAACATATAGAGAATGATTAGAGACTCTTATTTTCACACTCACAACAATGCTTAATCACTTTCAATATCTTTCTTGTTTTACCACATAAACATATAGAGACTAGTTAGAGACTTAATATATTTCACTGACAACAATGCTTAATCACTTTCAATATTTCCTTCAACTCAATCTAGAAATAAAGAACAATTTGTTTCACAGAACTTGAACTATCATTCCGACACTTCCAATCAACTCCACTCAACCAATAACTCAATTAAAGCTTATTCAACAATGCTTATCAAAAAAACCTCACATAAAAATGATACTCATGATCTTTCACAAACCCTAGTCATGCACATGAAGGCTCACTCAATATTTCCAACAATGCTTATCAAACAAGGTTTCTAGCATCAACCTTCATTCTAGAAAAACCTTCATCAATCAATATTGTATATCTCAAAACCAAACTCAATAATTCTTATCAAATAATCCTTTTCACTCCAACTTAGCATTCACAACATCCAATCCAAAAATATTTTACTCACAAGGAAGATGTACCCATACCTTTAATTTTGATGGAGATATGTCTTCAAAACTTGTCTTATCACAATTAAACTTTCTTTGTCAATATCAAGGTTAGGTAGCCACAACTTATCTCAAGATCTCCACAAAATAATTTTCTCAAAAATTATTTTTCATACAAAATATCAAATCCTTTTGTACACTTTATAATCTCCAAACTCACAATATCTAACTCAATAATTTCATTATTACAAAACACACAACAATTTCCCTTGTACACCTTATAATATCTAAACTTACACAATCTAACTCAATAATTCCCTTATAAAAAAATGCACATCAATCTCCCTTATACACCTTATAAGGGAGATTATTAAATTTCAATCACCAAAAATAAAAATAAAATTTTCTAATTTTTTCTTTTACCTTATAACTCCCCCAAGCACTTAGAACTCACGACAATCTCTAGGTAATTTCAATTTTCAACACCTTGGAGAATAAAAAATTGAATAGCATACCTTTAATTCATTCTACCCACAAAAATACTATCTTTGATGAATTCAAACATGTGACCTTGCACTCCCAACACCCTAGCTCAAAGCTAGGCCACCAAGTGGGTTGCGTACCCACATGAAGCTAACGATGCATGCTCTCCTAAAAGACTACCTTGTGAAAAATGCCAAGCGAATCAAATGAAAGCCTCTTACTCTAGAAAAACGTCAATCACATGGATTGAACCCATGATCTCCTCCTTGCAAGCCTTAGCAGTTTACCAACTGCCACCTGCGCTACCACTATCGATGGAATGTCAAATCACTTCACTGTCTTTATTGCCTTGTTTCCCTCCTATCTCCTTGAAATGCAAATCTTGCTTCTTCCTAGGATGCAGCGCTCAATTTTATCCTCTTTCTTGCATTCGAAGGTGAATGCATATTATCTTTTGACTTCTCACATCAGCCCACTTCGAATTTAAGAATTCAAATTAGTTTTTAAACATTAAAATTTAAAAACCTTTGCTTCATTATTAATATTAATTAAAATTTTAGTCAAGAATTTATATATTTTAATTCAAATTAAATATTTTGTAGACTACTCATGGGTATTTTCAATTTGAACTTCGTTTTTCTTCATATTGATATTTGGCCTGCAATATTATAATATAAAGTATTATAATATTATTATCCTTGGGTCTTCAAGTTATTAGGCCACCTTAGGCATATAATATTCAAAATATATATTATATCCTATTCCTTTTCAAGACCTTCTTGCTTTTGGAAAAACCAATTCATATCCTTAATGATGGTGAAATTAAACCAATATTATTTTGACATCAATGACAACAAAACTGCTCAAAATTTCCAACAATCTCTCCCTTTTTATTGATGGCAACCCCTTTATTTTTATCATTCCTTTTTCATTTTCAAAAGCTGCTTTCCTTAAGAAGTTGCACCCCCTGACTGAATGCTCTCCCCCTAACTCAAATCTTCCCGCCTTTGTCATCAATGGAAAAGGGACATCTTTGGCGCTTAGGGCTAAGACTGAAATTCTTAGATTAGCCCCTCCCTCCCAACATACACTGATTTTTACCTTTGTCCACCTTATTCCTCAACTAATTCTTTTGATTCCTTTGACTATTCCTGTTCCTGCTTATCTCTAGAAGTTTTTCTCTACACCACTTAGCTATGTGCCCAATATTATTGCGCTTATAAAACTTAATATTGTGATTCCTTGAATTTGTAAATATCTTGGTATTTCTTCTAATGAAGTCATATCCACTCCTATTATAAACCCTGTAATTCATTGCCTTGTGGTGAAACTAATTACAAGAGTAGCAATACCCTTGAAAAAGCTACATGTTTATGAAATTCGCATATTTTTGTCTTTCATGTGTGTTGTACTATGTAGCCTTATGACCAAACCTATGACATGAGAAGCATCAACCATTGAAATTACCTTACCTTGACCTCATTGGTCTCTTGGTCTCTTATACCCTATGTTGTTTCTTGTTCCATATGTTCCTCATTTGTGCATTATTCCTTTCCTTGTTGAACTTTCTATTGTCAAACTCATTCTCATAAATCTCACTCTCTCTTACACTTTATTCTAAAGCTTATTCTTCTTCGAAGCTTGAGATTGACTTCTCTCCTTATTTATTTTGTACCTCTTCAAAACCAAATCCTGTTTTGTTTGACGAAGATATTTGTACCTTGATAATATTATCCAAGTTCTTTGAGATTCTTCCAAACATGTGTAACTTATCCTTAGATTCTTTTACTTCCTTCCTTAGTGAAGCTACCTCATGCTCTAATTTTTCACATTCTAAAACCTTAGCTTCTAACTTATCTTTGAATTTCCTCATCTTAGCTATTGAATTAGTTAGATCCTCTATAAGCTTTCCTTTCTCTTCATCACAATATTGAAATTTAAGCTTAAGTTTTGAGTTCTACTTTCTTACCTCTCTTAATGCATCAAGGGCATAAATAAGATCACACTCAAGATCAACTTCTCCTTTCTCTAATTCTTCCTCTATTTTTTTGCCTTTGGGATCATCTTTATTCCTTTTTTATTTATTTCCACTAGAGGTACTCTCTTCTTATTCTATTGCCATAAGAATATTTTCTTCTCCTTGCATCTTCTTATTCATATTCACTAAAACATAATCTATTCTTCATACAACTATCTTCAAGATGACCAAAGTTACCACATCTAAAACACTTGAGAATCATTGGACCTTTCTTTCTAACTTTTTATTTTTCTACTATCATAAATAGGGTTTCTTATTCTTCATTACTTGAAGAGCTTCCATCACTATCACTTGAACTCTTACTTGCCTTGTCTGCATAAAAACTCTTCTTATGCCTTTTGGAAAAAAATATTTTCTTGCTTGCCTTGTCCATCCCTATTTTTCTTTTGGTACCTATACTTTTCTGCTTCCTTGTTCTTATGATCCTATTTTTCTTCATCATTGCTATTTCTAGCCTCTTGACAATCAAATGCATAGTGACCATATTTTCCATAATTGAAACATCTAACTGATTTTGTACCTTTATATTTTCTTGAGTCTTTGTTCCTTCTGCCATAATTTACTTGTTCATCATTGGATGACTCGTTGCTTGTATCTAAATTCTTACCCTTTGTATTCCTAGTAGCTTTGAAGGCTACTTCTTCCTGGGGAATAGGTTCCTCTTTTATTTTTATCTCAAAAGCTATGAGAATTCCATGTAATTCATCCCTTGTCAAAAATTCAATATCTTTTGATTCTTCTATAGCTGAAATATTTTCATTAAATATTTGTGGAAGTGACCTTAAAATCTTATCACAAACATGTGTTTCCGTAACTTTAAGTCCAAGTCCTTGCATGGAGTTAACAAATTCATCCACATGAAGTAGATGTGTAGAAATTTTTTCCTCATACTTCATCTTTAGGTCTTCAAATGTTCTTTTGAAGTTTTACAACTTTGCTCTTTCGACCTTTTTGTCTCCCTCATATATGCCTTTCAAATTATCCCAAATTTCCTTTACTGATGTGCAATTCATAACCTTTATAAAATTTGTTTCATGTAACCCTCTGAAAAATCCATTCATTACCTTTGAATTGTGATGATGTAGAAGCTTACCATATTTATCTGTAGGTGGAGTTGTTGGTGGTGTGTATCCATTTTAGACTACTTCCCATATTTAGTTTCTAAGTGTCATTAGATGAAACTTCATCCTTGTACTCCAAAGTGCATAATTTTTTCCATCGAAAAATGGTGTTGAATTCCCTGTTGATCTATTCTAAGAATCCATTTTTGTTCTTGTGAGATTTTCCTTCAAGCTGTTAAACTCTTTCAAAGGAACTCGCTTTGATACAAATTGAAGAACACAAGCTTGTACTGAGAGGGGGGGTGAACAGTATAAAACCACCTTTTACTTCTTTTTTTCCAAACAATATTATGCAATATATCAATGGCAATATCAATGGTCGTAAGTAATGCATAAATCACCACACACAATAAAGACACTAATTTAACATGGTTCACTCAATGTTGGCTACTCTATGAAGAAAATATTTCACTAATTTTTTCTCAAAAAATCACTTGGGAATGCTTTCCCTATTACAATGTTTATGGACCTCTATCCAAAGAAGACACTAATCCCCTAATAAATTTCATAGATCTCTATCCATAAGAGACACCAATACCCTCAACTAGTACATGGATCTCTATCCATGGGAGAACTTCTCCTCTTATCTGATTGGTGATCCTCTAGAAGACTACTGCCTCCACTACACTGGTTCCTGGATCTCTATCTATAGAAGACTCTATAATCACTTAGAATATCTCTATCCTCACTATCCTAGTTAATGGATCTCTATCCACTAGAGACTATTGTCCTCTACTCTGTCATATCCAAAGCTTACTCTCAGATCTATCTCAAATCTGCACTAAAAAAAGTCCTTCGATCTAGCATAAATATGCTCAATCTATGTCTTTAATCTACACTAAACATAGTCCTTTAGTCTAGCACAAATCTACTCAATATTTGTCTCAAATATACACTAAATACAGTCCTTCGATCTAGCACAAATTTTCTCAATCTCTGTCTCAAATCTGCACTAAACATAGTCCTTCGATCTAGCACAAATTTGCTCAATATCTATCTCAAATTTTCACTAAACATAGTCCTTCGATCTAGCACAAATTTTCTCAATATATATCTCTGGTCTGGCACAAACTTATCCTCAAATATGCACCAAAATCTGTCTTCAAATATATTCTCAAGCCTTAACACAAAGCTTGATCCAATCACTAATCGAGTCTACTATATCTACCCCAAACCTTAACTCAAGGTTTGAACAAATCAATCGATAAAATCTACTCTCAAGTCTACACTAAGACTTACCTCAAATCTACTCAACAAGTCCTCACTAGAACTTGTCCAATCTACTCAACAAGTCCTCACTAGAACTTATCCAATCTACTCAACAAGTCTTCACAAAGACTTACCTAAAATATGCTCAACAAGTCCTCACTAGAACTTGTCCAATCTACTCAACAAGTCTTCACCAAGACTTACCTTAAATCTTGCTCAACAAGTCCTCACTAGAAATTGTGCAATATGCTCAACAATTCTTCACCAATAATTACCTCAAATCTGCTCAATAAGTCTTCACCAAGACTTGCTTCAACTTTGTCCAATCTGATTGTAAGCTTCCACAAAATCTCACATAAATCTATCCTTAAGTCCACTCTAGGACTTACTCAAATCAGCTCATAATATTTCACAAAAGCTTATTCAACTCAACTCAATCACACAAACAAGCTTGACATATATTATTTTTTAATATCACAAAAAAAATAAAGAGAATGGTTAGAGACTCAATATCCTTCACACTCACAACAATGCTCAATCACTTACAATATTTCTTTTTTTACCATAAAAACATATAGAGAATAGTCAGAGATTCAGTATGCTTAACACTCACAATAATGCTCAATAACTTTTAGTCTCTCTCTTGTTTTACCATAGGAGACATATAGATAATGGTTAGAGACTCAATATTTTCACTCACAACAATGCTTAATCACTTTCAATATTTTCTTCAACTCAATATAATAATTTGTTTCACAAAACTTGAATTATCACTCCAACACTTCCAATCAACTAAGCTCAATCAACTCCACTCAAACAATCACTCAATGAAAGCTTATTCAATAATTCTTTATCAAACAAACCTCACATAACAATGATACTCATGATATTTAACAAACCCTAGTCATGCACATGAAGGCTCACTCAATATTTCCAACAATGGTTATCAAACAAGGTTTCTAGCATCAACCTTCATTCTAGAAAATTCGTCATCAATCAATATTGTATATCTCAAAACCAAACTCAACAATGCTTATCAAACAATCCTTTTCACTCCAACTTAGCATTCACAACATCCAATCCAATAATATTTTACTCATAAGATGTCCCCATACCTTTTATTTTGATGGATATATGTCTTCAAAACCTGTCTTATCACAATTAAATTTGCTTTGGCAATATCAAGGTTAGATAGCCATAACCTATCTCAAGATCTCCACAAAATATTTTTCTCAAAAATTAATTTTCATACAAAATATCAAATCCTTTTGTACACTTTATAATCTCTAAACTCACAATATCTAACTCAGTAATTTCATTATTATAAAACACACAATAATTTCACTTGTACACCTTATAATCTCCAAACTTACACAATATAACTCAATAATTCCCTTATAACAAAATGCACAACAATCTCCCTTATACACCTTATAATCTCCACACTTTATAAAATAAATTTCAATCACCAAAAATCAAAATAATATATTTTAATTTTTTTATTTTACCTTATAAATCCCCCAAGCGATTAGAACTCACGACAATATCTAGGTAATTTCAATTTTCAACACCTTGGAGAATAAAAAATGAATAACATACCTTTAATTCATTCTGCCCATAAAAATACTATCTTCGACAAATTCGAACATGTGACCTTGCACTCCCAGCATCCTAGCTCAAATCTAGGCCACCAAGTGGGTTGTGTGCCCACATGAAACTAACGGTGCACACTCTCCTAAAAGACTATCTCATGAAAAATTCCAAGTGAATCAAATGAAAGCCTCTTCCTCTGGAAAAACGTCAATCACATGGATTGAACCCTGTTGAGTGGTATTTTCACCCAATTGTGAAAGTACACTATCCCTTAGGATTTGGGTTCCAAATCCCCTCTTGCAAAGAAGTTAAACAAACAACTTCTCCAAGGTCTCCCCTATATTAGCATTTGCATATGTGTAATGGTAATCTCAAATAAAGATATTCAATTTAAATGCTTGGAACACCTTAGTGATTGCAAGTAATCGTAAACAAGGGGCAATGTTGGTTTATTTTACCATGAAATTTTAGTGATTGTTCATTAAACCAGAATAAACAAATGTGAATCGGCCCAGCAATGAAAATTTTTATTTTCGGATCTTTTACAGATCTGCAATAAAACAGCAACTTCGGTGAATTTTTTTAAATACTAAACAACTCCGAAAATGAAATTTCAAATTGCGTATTTGAAGTATGAAGTATAACCTACGCAATGGTTACATTATTTTTTTGTATTTTGAAGCCTTTTTTTTATATTTATTTTAATGTCTAAATATTAAAATAAAGTTAACATTTCTTGAAGTAAAATGCAAAAAAATGAAAATGCATTCAGTATGATGCTATCCTATTCTGAAAAACTGAAGATCTGAGGTTTTCATGCATGCAACCTAACCTATTGGACCTGCAAAACAAGCACAATTCGGATAAGCTAAGTGTTGGCTCCTAAGGATTTGAATGAGGTTTTCGGATTTAAGCATTCGCATGCAACAACCAAGAAAATACTTGCATCAACTACATTTACAAGCCTAAAATCTGAAAAGGGAAAATAGACATTTAATCTTGCATGCAGAAAATGACTCCTTTCTTGCCCATAAAATGCAAATTTTTGAACAATTCTACATTAAAAATATGTCTTGTTACAATAGTAGAATCTCTGGTTTTTCTCAAAACCAGCAAAAGGGGAAGAAAAACACTCCACAACAGGCTTAGAATGGCTAATCACCCTCAACTCTACAACCCCGCTCGTAGCGGTTTCCCACCCTTGTATCAATCTGTACTCGAAGCCGTGAAAACGTGACATGTCGCGAAATCATGACATATTTTATTCTATTTACTTTGGCTGCTTCTTGTCATGAAATCGTGACACCTTTCATCTTCGTACCCCTTGGCTGCTTCTTGTCGTGAAATCACGACATCTTTTCATTTGGCATGTCTGGCTGTTTCAGGTCGCGAAAACGTGACATGTCGCGAAATCATGACATATTTTCCATCCGTACCATTTCGCTGCTTGGAGCCACGTAAACGCGACCTATCGCGATATCACGACGTTTTTCTGCTTCGTACCCCTTTACTGCTTCCTGTCATGAAATCATGACATCTTTTCATTTTCGATAGCGATGGAGCAACATGTTGCGATATCGCGACACTTTTCATTTTTGATCAGCGACAGGGCAACACGTCGTGAAATCGTGACACTTTTCATTTCTGGCAGCGATAGCGCAACATGTCGCGAAATCGTGACACTTTTCATTTTTGGGCCACGACAGCGCAACACGTCGCGAAATCGTGACACTTTTCATTTTTGGGCCACGACAGCGCAACACGTCGTAAAATCGTGACATTTTTTCATTTTCGACCGCGATGGAGCAACATGTCGCGATATCGTGACACTTTTCATTTCTGGCAGCGACAGTGCAACACATCACGAAATTGTGACACTTTTCATTTCTAGGCCGCGATAGCGCAACACGTCGCGAAATCGTGACAACTTTTCTTTTTTGGCCGCGATGGAGCAACACGTTGTGAAATCATGACAACTTTTCTTTTCTGGCCACGATGGAGCAACATGTCACGATATCGCGACACTTTTTTATTTTCGGCCGCGACGGAGAAACATGTCGCGATATCGCCACACTTTTTCTCTTTTGTGAAATTTTTGCTTTTTTTCTTGATTTTTAGCATCTAGGTCACTGAGGTTTTCTTTGGAAGCAAGCAAAAAATGTGGGTGTGTTGTGGATCAGCCATAACAAATGGCGACTCTGCTGTCAAATGCTCTTGAGCATTTTGGTGAGAACCCAACCTGAAACATACAAGCTTAGATACAGGCGTCAGCACATAGAAGATAAATAAGTACTGATAGATCAAAAATACATGAACCATCAGAATCATTAAGTATCAGCTCGGTGTGTGCAATGTGTTTTCATTCCCTACTGTTTAAACTTGATCAATATTCCATTGTCAGTTTTACTTATGATTTGTATGCAAGGCTAAATGATTTGTGTAGGATCTGATGCATGATGAAGATGCTAGAGATGTAACAACCTGCTTTATAAATGCTCAAACCTTCTTATATCATGGACAAACATATTAAGGATGTCAAACCCTCTTAGGACCAAATATATGTCTATTAAATTAATTTTTTAGATCCCAAAGTTGGTTATGTGTCACTACCATCTTGAACCCATGTGCAAGTGTATGTGAAATCAGAACTTTTGGGAATAGGATTCCCAACCTAAGCGAGATGGAAATTTAACCCTATCCTTACTATTCTGATTTGGAGTTCATTACCTCATCTTGAACAAAATGATTTAACCTGTTATGGATGAAATGGTTAGGCTAGTCTATCCATATGAGCAATCGGTGGTCTTGCTTTTAGGCAAGACATGTTGCCACGCATGAGCATACTTAACCCCATAATCCATGACTTGGCTTTCATTCATTCTTTTCTCTCTCTTTTTTTCTTTGGACCTTTGGGATGACTACCCATCCTTTGCAGAGGACACATAGTACAATCCTTCCAATCCAAGATTAAGATGAAATGGGAAACATTAATTTTTTATTTCTTGGACCTTTGGGATGACTACCCATCCTTGCTAGGGACATGTAGTACGACCCCTCCAATCCAAGATGAAGATGAAATGGGAAATATTAGTTAATTTTATTTTTGTTTCTTGGAATTTTGGTATGACTACCCATCCTTTGCAGAGGACATGTAGTACAATCCTTCCCATCCAAGTTTTATGATAAAAAGAAATATGGAAGCTTTGGGGAATCAGATTCTCAACCTAGGTAAGATGAGAATTATGCCCTATCCTTACTACTCCATGAAGGTCAAATCAGAGCTTTGGGGAATTGGATCCTCAACCTAAGCGAGATGAGGATTTAACCCTATCCTTACTACTTTGATTTTAGGCTTTAAGCATTATGGGAGTGGTAAAAACCATTGTTTTAAGGATTATGTTGCATGATAGGACAGACATGAAATATTCTTTTCACCTCACCTTTTCATCCAAGTATGGTTTTGACCATTTTGCTCAAGATTCTTTTTAATGTGCATAGAACATGCTTGGTTCAAGATTGTTCGGACAACAGTTCCCAACCTTAGGATTTTTTATGTTTTCTGTTATAGAATAACCCTAAGAGGATTCAACACCTTCTCAATGATTGCACATGAAATGAAAGTGTACCTGAGATGACATGTATATGCAATGAAGAATGTGACATGAGATATGAATGCACTGCTTCTTTTGGAATGTGGATGGAATATATCATCTTCTTTACCATAATGTGTAAAACTGACAACTTCATGCATTACAAGATTCAAACGATATTATTTAAGATGTTTGTGTTATTTGTGGAGCTTTCTACAACACAATTCCAATGTTTCATATTTCCCTGATCTTAGGCATAAGTTGACATCTCAAAATTTTCTTCTTTTTTTTTTATATAAAAACCAAACATGTCCATAGGACCAACACATAACTTTAAATTAAAACTTATTCAATCCAAAACCAAACTGCCATCCAAAAATGAAAATTTGAAAACACACACCAAAACCCAAAACCAAAATCTATATACAATATAGTACAAGATGATGCCAAGCTTGGACTATTACTTTCTTGGATCCCAAACATGATTAGAACATTTCAACAAAAATATAACATGATATGCATGCCAAATGTTGTGGGCATCCAACAAAAACAAGACTAGACCAAACAATGCAACCCACTTCAACTTTCTTCTCTCACCCCACCAATTAAATTTAGTTCCATTAGTATTCTCATAGGTGAGATTCAATTTTTCAAATTGATTAGACAACGATTGATTTTCAATTTTATCATGTCTATTCTTTAAAATGCAAGTTTCATCATTCCACTCATGATTTAGAAGTAGGCTTTCCTTTTCAAATGTGAGATATTGCCAACAAGAGCCTATTTCTAAAAGTCTTGAATTCAAATTATTTTTCAAGATTTTAAAGCAATCAAAATCAATCAAAACTTGACAAACATCGCCAAGATTTGACATTTCATCATTAATGACATTAGCATCCAAAGGGACATCATGTAATCCATCACTTGAAATTTTTGTAGCTACTACCAAAGGTAGAGATTTCACCTTGTCATCCATACTCAACCCATCATGGTTAGAATTTACCACAACTTGATGAGTGTTAGTAGCTTTTTATTTTTTTTCATTGTCTTCTTCATCATCCAACACCTGTTCAAAAACACCAAAGTTAGGCACCCAATTAAACATGCGTCCATCTTTTTCAAAACAAGAGCCTAATTTTTCAAGATATGTGTCGCGTGACACATTTCCACGATCAATGGCTTGAGTTGCATCAAAATCCATATTTTCATTAGGATCATCAATAGTATTAAACCCATACCACCTAGGTTTTGTAATTTCATCATTTTGAGATGGCATAGACATTGTAGAAACAATAGGTGGATCAAGATTTTCTATTTCTTGCCCCTCAAGGGGAACAAAAACAATTGATTCTCCTTCTTGATCCATGGTAGTAAAATCATTATCCTTCTCTAACCTTTGATGAGATTCCAACCCTTCTTCCAAAACATTCTCAGATTGTACAAGACTTGTAATATCCTCATGTGAAAGGGCAATTGTATCATCCTGCATATCAATAGGCACACAAAATTCATCAGAAGGCTTGGAGTGAGCATACTCTTCCCAAGAATCATAATGATCATCTTTCAAAATCAAATTGTGATGCTCAACTATTTCTTCGTCATATTTTAATTCATCAACATGTTTCTCATCAAATTTATCTTCACCTTCCTTAGTTGGTTCAATTACTTTCAAAATTGGGTTATTGCTTGTATTCAAATTGATAAGGCTATCATAATCCACATGTGTAACCCATGATTCACGTTTAACATGACTTGGAAGGTGTGAATTTTCTAGGCCATTACTTTCAACAATGTCATCCAATGTGTCATCCGAAACAGATTCATCCTCATAGAATTCATCTTTTGGTGAGTCAAGGGTTTCCAATCTGTCACATGTTTCAATACTAGTTGGATCCATTACCCCTCCCTTGCCTAAAATCATATTCTTGTGAAAATCATTGAAATTGATTTTAGAAACATCTTTTGAATCAAGATGAGTATTTTGAAGTTGATTCATACTTAAGAAAGATGGTGGATCTTGCATAGTAGGTTGAGGATTTTGAAATTGATTGAAGCTTGGGAATGATTGTTGATTCTGAAATTTATTTACACTTGAATATGGTTGAGGTGGATAAATCATTGGATGGGTAAAGGAGGTATTAAATGATTGAAGATTATACGATCCAAAAACCACACCATAATTTTGACAACTCAATTGTTGCTCAATTTCCATTGCTTGAGTATAGGCTTGTGACAAAGATGTGATTTGAGGCATCCCTCGCAAATATGTGGAAATGAGTGGGTCAAGAGCATTTACATATATTTGGAGAGCCATTTCTTCTTGAAGAGCATAAAATGTCACTAATTGAGCATATAATCCAAAGAACATTTCAGAAAATGACTTCACATTTTCACTTGGTCCTTTTTTAATAGTGAAAAACTACTGATACATGCGGATTGGGTCAACTTGCTCTTTGTTGAATTGATTAAGAAATGCTGCCTCTAGCTGATCCCAAGAAGTGATAGACCCTAAGGGCAAACTTGTAAACCAATCATATGCCACTTTGTCCAAGGTGTAAGGGAACATTTTACAAACCACATCATCATACCAAATTGTTAAGTGATTCACAACAAATTTGAATGCTTGAATGTGTTCTCCTACAGTATTTGTCCCGTTAGACAAAAATTGAGGAAGACATCTCTCAAAACCAACAGGTAAATAATGTTGAACTCTTGGTATGTTCATTGGGCTACCTGTCATCCATGGTGAAAACATAGCCATTAGTGTATCTTAAAGAATACAACTTTAATATCAATTTCTTTTTTTTTTTAAATTAAATCAAATCACATTATTCCTGTATGAACAATCAAAGCGTTAGACCAGTGCATAGCAATTCATGTCCTCCTTTTAATAGTACAAAGTTGTATTGTTAAAATAGGGCTAAAGATAATTACCAATAGGGCATGAAATATTCAAAATTTAAATCCCTATAGCATTTAAATCACACTGAAATAAACCTATTTAGGCCCTCCTTCTAGCGCCAAAATGTTGAGTGGTATTTTCAACCAATTGTGAAAGTACACTCTCCCTTAGGATTTGGGTTCCAAATCCCCTCTTGCAAAGAAGTTAAACAAACAACTTCTCCAAGGTCTCCCCTATATTAGCATTTGCATATGTGTAATGGTAATCTCAAATAAAGATATTCAATTTAAATGCTTGGAACACCTTAGTGATTGCAAGTAATCGTAAACAAGGGGCAATGTTGGTTTATTTTACCATGAAATTTTAGTGATTGTTCATCAAACCAAAATAAACAAATGTGAATCGGCCCAGAGAATGCAAATTTTTATTTTCGGATTTTTACGGATCCGCAATAAAACAAACAACTTCGGTGAATTTTTTTAAATACTAAACAACTCCGAAAATGAAATTTCAAATTGCGTATTTGAAGTCTGAAGTATAACCTATGCAATGGTTACATTATTTTTTTGTATTTTGAAGCCTTTTTTTTATATTTATTTTAATGTCTAAATATTAAAATAAAGTTAACATTTCTTGAAGTAAAATGCAAAAAAAATGAAAATGCATTCAGTATGATGCTATCCTATTCCGAAAAAACCGAAGATATGAGGTTTTCATGCATGCAACCTAACCTATTGGACCTGCAAAACAAGCACAATCCGGATAAGCTAAGTGTCGGCTCCTAAGGATTTGAATGAGGTTTTCAGATTTAAGCATTCGCATGCAGCAACCAAGAAAATACTTGCATCAACTACATTTACAAGCCTAAAATCTAAAAATAGAAAATAGACATTTAATCTTGCATGTAGAAAATGACTCCTTTCTTGCCCATAAAATGCAAATTTCTGAACAATTCTACATTAAAAATATGTCCTGTTACAATAGTAGAATCTCTGGTTTTTCTCAAAACCAGCAAAAGGGGAAGAAAAACACTCCACAACAGGCTTAGAACGGCTAATCACACTCAACTCTGCAACCCCGCTCGCAGCGGTTTCCCACCCCTATATCAATCTATGCTCGGAGTCGCAAAAACGTGACATGTCACGAAATCACGACATCTTTCATTCTGTTTACTTTGGCTACTTCCTATCACGAAATCGTGACGCCTTTCATCTTCGTACCCCTTGGCTGCTTCCTGTCGCAAAATCGTGACATCTTTTCATTTGGCATGTATGGCTGCTTCAGGTCGCAAAAACACGACATGTCGCGAAATCGTGACATATTTTCCATCCATACCATTTCGTTTCTTGGAGCCGCGAAAACGCAACCTATCGCAATATCACGACGTTTTTTTGCTTCGTACCCCTTTACTGCTTCCTGTCGTGAAATCGCGACACTTTTCATTTTTGATCAACGACAGGGCAACACGTCGTGAAATCGTGACACTTTTCATTTTTGGCAGCGACAGCGCAACACGTCACGAAATCATGACACTTTTCACTTCTGGGCCGTGATAGCGCAACATGTCACGAAATCACGACAACTTTTCTTTTTTGGCCGCGATGGAGCAACATGTCGCGATATCGCAACACTTTTTCATTTTCGGCCGCGACGGAGCAACATGTCGCGATATCATGACACTTTTCATTTCTGGCAGCGACAGCGCAACACGTCGTGAAATCACGACACTTTTAATTTTTGGGCTGCGACAGCGCAACATGTCGCGAAATCGCGACAACTTTTCTTTTCTGGCCACGATGGAGCAACACGTTGCAAAATTGTGACAAATTTTCTTTTTTGGCCACGATGGAGCAACATGTCGCGATATCGCGACACTTTTTCATTTTCGGCCGCGACGGAGCAACATGTCGCGATATCGCGACACTTTTTCTCTTTTGTGAAATTTTTGCTTTTTTTCTTGATTTTTAGCATCTAGGTCACTGAGGTTTTCTCTGGAAGCAAGCAAAAAATGTGGGTCCCCAATTTTGAGGTGTGTTGTGGATCAGCCACAACAAACCCGCTATCTCCTCCTTGCAAGCCTTAGCACTTTTCCAACTACCGCCTGCACTACCATCGGTGGAATGTCAAATCACTTTGTTGCCTTGTTTCCCTCCTATCTCTTCAAAATGTGAATCTTGCTTCTTCCTAGGATGCAGCGCTCGATATTCTCCTCTTTCTTGCATTCAAAGGTGTGAATTCAACTTTAGGAAATGGAATTTATTTCCTATATAAATGCACATTATCTTTTGAATTCTCATGTCGTCCCATTTTGAATTTAAGAATTCAAATTAGTTTTTAAATCTTAAAATTTAAAAACCTTTGCTTCCATTATTAATTAAAATTAAAATTTTAATCAAGGATTAAAATATTTTAATTTAAATTAAATCTTTTGTAGATTTCTCATGGGTCTTTTCAATTTGAACTTCATTTTTCTTTGTCTTGATATTTGGCCTGCAATATTATAATATAAAATATTATAATATTATCATCCTTCCTTGGGTATTCAAGTTATTAGGCCACCTAAGGCATATAATATTAACAATAAATATATATATATATATATATATATATATATATATATATATATATATATATATATATATATATATCTTATTCCTTTCCAAGACCTTCTTGCTTTTGGAAAAAACCAATTGATGTCCTTAATGACGGTGAAATTAAACCAATATTCTTTTGACATCAATGACAACAAAACTACTCAAAATTTCCAACAATCTCCCCCTTTGTCATTGATGGCAACCCCTTTATTTTTACCATTCATTTTTCTTTTTCAAAATTTGCTTTCCTTGAGAAATTGCTCCCCCTGACTGAATGCTCTCCCCCTAACTCAAATATCTCCCCCTTTGTCATCAATGGCAAAGGACCACCTTTAGGGCTTCGGACTAAGAATAAAACTCTTAGCTTAGCCCCTCCCCCACATACTCTTAAGGTGGCTAATTCAAGGGTGGGAGTATCTCTACTCTTAGCATACACTGATATTTACCTTTGTCCACCTTCTTCCTTAATTGATCCTTTTGAATCCTTTGACTATTCCTGTTCTTGCTTGTCTTTGGAAGTTTTTCTCTACACCACTTAGCTATGTGCCCAAATGAAGAACATGTGCTTATATTGAGAGGGAGGGTGAAAAATATAAGATAATTTTTTTTTCCTTTTAATCTATATGATAACATCAACAATATAAAAGTAGTAAGCATTACACAAAACATCACATACATGAGAGACATGATTTAATGTCGTTCATCCAATGTGGGCTACTCCATAGAGAAAATATTTTTTATAAATTTTTCTCAAATAAATTCTCTTGGAAATCCTTTCCCTATTACAATGTTTATCGACCTCTGTCCAAAGAAGACACTAATCCCCTGATCAAGTTTGTGGAACTCTATCCACTGGAGAACTCCTATCTACTCTGGCTAGTGATCCTATTAGAAGACTACTACCTCCAATCCACTAGCTTATGGATCTCTATCCACTAAAGACTCCTATCCTCACTTAGAAGACTTATCCTCAATGCCTTGGCTAATGGATCTCTATCCACTGGAGACTATTGTTCTCTACTCTTTCACCTCTAAAGTTTGCCCTTACTCTATTACATTCTCTGTCTTAGATCTATATCGAACACTATCCTTTGATCTAGCACAAATATGTTCAATCTTTGTCTCTAATCTAGAAAAAACCTGTCCTCAAATCTACACCAAACTCTATCCTCTAATCTATCCTTAAATCTATCATCAAATCTATCCTCAAGCCTTAACACAAAGCTTGACTAAATCAACTCTGCTCACAAGAATTCTCAAAGACTTACCCTAAATCTGCTCAAAAATTCCTCACTAGAAATTGTTCAATATGCTCAAGAAGTCTTCACCAAGACTTACCTATAATTTGTATTGTAAGCTTCCAAAAGGCTTACTCCACTCAACCAATCACTTAATAAAAGTTAAATAAACAATGCTTATCAAACAATCTCACATAACAATGATACTCATGATCTTTCACAAACCCTAGTCCAAGCATATGAAAGCTTAATATTTCCAACAATGCTTATCAAACAAAGTTTCTAGTATCAAATTTCATTCCAAAAAACCAAACTCAACAATGCCTATCAAACGACCATTTTCTCTCCAACCTAAAATTCACAACATCCAACAATCACTCACAAAGAAGATGTGCCCATACCTTTTGTTTGATGAAGAATTATCCTTAAATACCTGTCTTAATTATAACCACTCTCTTTGCCAACCACAAGGGCTAGATGTCACAAATACACCTTATCACTCCCTCTAGATCTTAATGCATTAGAAGAAAAATAATTTCAAAATATCCCAAGGCATTCACAAATTATTTTATCTCCTTTTTATAAAGCAAGATTAAAATAAAATTCCTTTTTCACCATTTAACTCCATTCACTAATTCATTTCCAAGGCATCAAAGAATTAAAATAAACTATTTTAATCCTTAAATATCCCTACTTCAAACACTACTCTCTTAATGATACGAATGCCTTAAAATGCCCTTTATTATAACATAGGGCTTGTAAAAATTAAATTAATTTTCCATACCTTAGGTTTAGCACCAAAATGTTTATGCACCACACAACTGCCTCTGCATGAATTAGAACCCAAAAACTCACTACCAACGTTATGCCCTAGCAAATGCTAGGCTTACCACCTGGACTATGCACCTAGTTGAAACAAAGACCTCATGATGTTCCTTTTGTCCTTTTCTTTCATGAAAAATACGTCAAATGAAAACCTTTTCTTTCTTCCTTGCAAAACGCGATCGTGCGACTTGAACCCACGACCTGCTATGACGTCCTTCACAATGACCCCAAAATTTGGGGATCCACTTGAAATTTGAAAGTTATTTGAAATTCATCTCTATATATGGTCGATTTCATTCATCCTTGGATTTTGAGAATCCATATTTGTAATTGTTGTTTTGGTTTTAATGTCAGATGTTATCTTGTGGTTCATGGGTTTCTTCTTTGTTCTCGTATGGTTATGTTGTGTGGGTAAATATTAGTATGTGTTATGTTTTGTTTTGTGTTACATGGTTATTTTATAAACTTGTTTTAAATTAATTAAATTATAAAGTTTTATAACTTTATAATTTAATATATTTAAAATTGTTATTTTATAAACTTGTTTTAAATTAATTAAATTATAAATTTTTATAACTTTATAATTTAATATAGTTAGAATGGTTATTTTATAAATATGTTTTAAATTAATTAAATTATAAATTTTTATAACTTTATAATTTAATTATATTTAAGAATGTTATTTTATAAATGTTTTATATTCTAATTAATATTTGTCTTATTGGCAGGATTATAACTTTAATTTTCGAATGCCAATGATGAGAAATATTAAATCATTTGAAAAGGATTTATTGATGATAGGGTTTCAATGAGGAGAAATATCAAATCCTTTGAAAAGACTTTATTGATATTAGGGTTCCAAGAATTCATTTTTAAAACTGATGGAACGGAGTAAACTAATCAAGAGGAACAAATTTCTCAAGTTATAAATGGAGAATTAGAAACTAAAGAGAGGGTCGAACATTTGCTGCAGAGATGGAGAAAGAAGAATTTGAGGAGCAAAGGAGAAGGTAAGAAGAATGCTATAGGGTTGAATTACATAGAGATATCAAAAGCTTGAATGTAAGATTTATTTATTATATCAAATTATTTTATGGATTCAAATAAGCGTGAATTTGGTATTTGAATTGTGATTAAAGTGTTTGATATAGTTTTCAATAATTAAAATTCCATCGAAGATTGCACCAATTTATTGTTTTACTATGTAGATTCGGTAGACATAAATCTGGGTTTAGGGTTTCGTGATTTTCATTCTGTAGTGTTTGTTCGAGAAATAAATTTCATTTCTATACCTTAGATCTTTTATAATTTATTTTATATTAAGTTTTGCATAAATTTAACCTAGTTCAAGGTTATAAAGTCAAACTTTATAACTAGGTTAATGAATAAATTTATTATTCATATATTTAATTTAATTAATATATGTGATAAATAATTTTACTAAGGATAAATGACGATTCTGATTTCCAACTTTAATATCATAAAGTTTGAGAAATTAGGATTGATATTTTTCATTATTTGGTTTGGATTCATTATTATTGGGTTTGATTTCTTCAAAGATCCAAGCTTTTCTATTGGATGCTCATATTTATCTTTAAATATTTAATTTGATAAATATTTAAGGAATAAATATTTTTCCAGAAGGAGATTCCTATGAACTTTATTTTGCACATCAATAAGATTAAAGTTCATAAATAGATTTATATTAAACTCTTATTTTATGATTAATAAGGTTCAAGATCTTATATTTTGAGTTTAATAAATTTCTAAGTTTGTTCATTATTCAAATACTTTAATTTTAATATCATATTTGAATGAGCAAATATCCAAAGTAAATGAAACCTTGATTATTGATTATTATGAAGTCACAACTTTGTAATTAAGGTTTACATTCCATACACTTATTAAAATTTCTAAACTTTGATGTTATTAAATTTTAAGGAGTTTTAATAATAATTAAAATGCTAAATTAGATTAATATTTCAAATTCATTTGGGAAGCATTTTAATTAAGGTATTATTGAATTTGCATAAATAGATCGAAATCATAAGGTAAATTTATTTATCATTGTTCTTGGAGAATAGAATTTGTATAAAAGACACATAATACATGATGAACTTAAAATCAGTTACCTAATTCCCAGGCCCCTTGTTAACAATACTTGCAAACTAATTGAGATTATTCAAGCACTTATTTACGCACATATGCATGACACATAAAACATTAAGTGAGAACCTTGGAGAAATGTATTTTCTTTGCAAGAGAGGATTTTGAATCCTAGTTGTCGAGTGGTTTTTGTAACTGGACAAAATCACACCTCAACAAATTGGTGCTAGAAGGAGGGCCTGAAAGGTAATATTTTAATTTTCAGCATGTGCAATTAGTTATTTAAAAAAAATTGAAATTTTTTGATTTATGTTGCATTAATGTTAATCTATCATAAATTCAAAAATTAGGTTATGATTCAATTCTTGTGAATTTTCATACATAGCCTTGCATATTAAAATTGGTTCAATGGTAGAAAATGATTTACCCTATTTTAAGCATGATGGGACGATTACAGCTGAAGAACATATTCAGGCATATAAAAACATTATGTTTCATTTTCAAATTATGCAGGAAGATGTTCTCTGTAGAATGTTTCCATACACATTGGATGAATTTGCTAAAGATTGGCTTATCAATTTACCTGCAGGTTCTATCACTTCTTGGAATCAACTAGAAACAACATTTCTTGAACATTTTGGAACATTGGTTGACATGGATTTGTTATCAAATCAATTTTCCTCTATCTATAAAAAACCTAATGAATCCATGAGTCAATTTAATGATAGGTTTCATAAGTTGTATACTGAAATAGAGATACACTTTATCATTTCAGAAGAAGAAGTTGTTCAAATATACTTGGAAGCTTTAGATCCTTTTACTGTTAAGTTGTTAGAAAATCTTCCTAAATATTTATCCTTATCTAACGTCTATGGTGGGGCAGTAGTTGTAGAACAATGGTTGATTTCAAGAGGAATTGATGTGGGTAGATTATCATTACTTAACCCTAAGGTTTCAAATCAATTACCACCTATGAGTCATGATACACATTTTTTGACACCATCGAATGAAATTGAATGTCCTAGTTTTTCAACCACTTTTGATATTGTCCAAGAGGAAGTTCAAGTTTCAAATCCAATATCCATCAATGAGGATTGTAGTAATCAAGTTTATCAAAATGTAGAAATGCATGAGTCTTCAGATATTGGAGGAGTTTTAGATCTAACTAGCTTTGAAACATATGATAGAATAGAATCTTCCATAGAGTTGAATGAAACAATTAAAGCTCCAAAATTGAAATATTCTAGAGGTAATTTCATTATGACTGATCATAAAAGTTTATTACTTGAGGAAGATGAATTTTTCATTGAAGATAATTTTTTTGAAAGTGATGAAGGTGAACTTGAAAAGCATTCGATTGTTGAATTTATAGAGTGTGAAGAAGTGGTTGAACATCACTCCCTAATTTTAGAGGATGATTATTGTTGGTGGAATAAATGGGATGATTTTGCCTCTCTTTCTAATGAAGTACTTGCTTCACCTAAAATGTAGGACAAGTTGCAAAGGTTAATTCTACAACTTAAAAGAAATAGTGATCAAGCATAGGGACAAATGCATCAAGATGCATATCTGGATAATTATATAAATCATTCTCATGAGACAAAGATCGAAGATGCTAAAAGTGATATTCTTTTAGACAGTGGAGAAGTCCTAGAGTGGACTAGTTTTGAAACACATGATAAATCAGGACCTTCCATAAATTTGGATGAGATCATTGAAAATGATGATCAAAATTTTTAGTATTCTCAAAATAATGATCAAGAAGAAATGAAAGAAGGGATGCAATCTCATCAAATATTTCAGGAAGATGATTATTATAATGGTTGGGGAAGATATGAGGAATTATTTGTTTCTAATTATCCTATTGATGAATTTTCCATTTCACTTGATATGCGGGATGTTGAAACCTCTATCTTGCATGAAGATTTGGCAATTTCTATCCAATTGGAAGATGACATGTCAATTTCAGAAGTAGAGAAGGTTCCAATATTTGATCATTTTGAACATGAGTTTGTAGAACATTCTTTTGCAATAGAAAGGGAAGAAATGGTAAAGGTTTCTTATGATTCATCTATTTTAGATGAAGAAGAGGTAAATTCTTTTCTTTCATTCTCGAATACTGAAGATTTGAGTGAAAATTTTCATGATTGTATTGAATATTCAAATGAAGAAACTTCATGTATGGCTAACAAAGAATTAGAATTTCCTATTCATCCTAAAGAAACTATTGCTTTGTTTGATCAACAAGATTTATGGTTTGAAAAATATGGACATATTCTTGATTGGATGCCTAATTTTGATGCTTTTGAAAAACAGGTCATTGATGAAAGAATACGAAATGATGGTGGTGATGATAGAGATCATGAAGAAAAAGAAAATACTATAATGGCTCATCAAGTAGTGGTAAATGAAAGTGTACAAAAGGTAGAATCTTATCCTTTGTATTCAAACATCCAAGAATCAGGTAAAAGTTTGTATAATCATTTATTGGATTTAGATGTTGTTTATAATGAAATGCCATTGGAGGTTGATCAAGAATTAAAGTGGATTTCTTTTCCCACTACAAATAAGTTTGCATTGCTAAATGAAAAATAAGACATGCTTGAATCATTGAACCAAGTTCAACAACAATTAACAATTCAATCTAGGATACAAAACTATAATGATTCTTATTTTGTAAATATCCTAGATTCTTGTAAATTGTTACATGAATATGATTGGCCTAAAAACATAGATGATGATTTTGCTTTAAAATTTTTAGAAGTTGCTTCTTATTTGAAAGAAATCTTATATGCTTGTGAAAATGAGAATTTAGGTCAAAGTGATGAATCAAGGTTTGAAATTCCCATCTTGTTGAATAAGCATAAGATCATGGAAGATCATGTATTTACTTGTAAGGTTAATGGATCAAATCTTAAACATGGAATTGCTTATAAGTTTGAATTAAATCAGTGGGGTGTGAAAGGCAAAATGAAGGTTACATCGTTTCACTTAATCTTGTTTTGGTTGGATTTATGTAAAGCTTGGAATGCAAATCATATATGTCTTTTACAGTGTGCCAATCGTATTTGGGATCCAGGAAGGTGATAGCATAAATATGTTATCATTTTGTACATAATGTATATTTTTGTAAATAGTTTTTTGGGTTTTTGTGTTTTTTTTTGTTTTGTACGTAATTTGTTGTTTCATGAAATTTTGTTGTGTTGCAATAAATTGGCTTTGCCAAATTTTGGGAGTTTTGTGATGATGTTTGTCTTTAATAAAGTTTTAGTGAGGTTTTCAAGGATTAAGGTAGTTGTTACCAAGACACTTGTCATTTGATGGTTTTGTTTGGTATTCGGTCTTGGGTCATATAGGATGAAATTACCTATTTTGAAAACCTGTAAAACCTAGAGAAAAAGAAAAGTGAGATGTTAGTTTATATCTTCATGAATTTGAACCAAGATAAGGAAATTTGAAATATTAGAATCATATTGCAAAAGCTTCACGAGTATCACAAACATATTAAGGAATATCTCTTGAAATTTTGGAAGTATGAAGTTGTCAATTTTGCAAATTTAAGGTGAAAAATTTTATATACTCTTTCAACCTTACTTGATCTCTAACCCAAATGGTAGGTGGATTTGTTGCAAAGTACCATATTACAGGATAAAAAGAGAAAAAAAAAAAAAAAAGAAAAAAATGATGAATACAATGAAAAGTAAAGTCAAATCTGTCACCAATACCATGAAAAGTAATGATAAATCTGTCACCGCAGTCTAGATAGCCTTCATCGGGGCTATAGACGCCTGAATGGCAGTGGAGATAGGTCTAGACTGAAATGAAAAATATAAAATGCAAAAATTCACCTAATATATGGGAGATTCAGATAATCTCTACCGGGGCTATGAACGCCTGGCTAGCAGTAGAGCAATGTCTGAAGAGAGCCAGGTGGAGGTATACTTCAAAAGAGAAAATATTCATAGCCTAAAATGCAAAATTGACAATGGAAGGTTGAATGGTTTCAAAGATATAGAACGAATCACTTTACACACACCAAGCCAATGTTGATGATTCTATTGTTTCATGTTGAATTGGTCTATTCACATTCTCTGGATATTATTGATGCTTATGATTCTAATATTTGGGTTTTTATTGTTTTCGAAGTTGGATTCTTAAGTCCGAAATGTCCAGGGACATTTACCAGCAGAGTCACCATTTGTTGTGACTCCTTCACAACGACCCCAAAATTTGGGGACCCACTTGAAATTTGAAAGTTATTTGAAATTCATCTCTATATGTGGTCGATTTCATTCATCCTTGGATTTTGAGAATCCATATTCGTAATTGTTGTTTTGGTTTCAACGCCAGATGTTATCTCGTGATTCATGGGTTTCTTCTTTGTTCTCGTATGGTTATGTTGTGTGGGTAAATATTAGTATGTGTTATGTTTTGTTTTATAGTTATTTTATATTATTTTGTTTAGGTTTACTTGGTTATGTTATTATTATTGTTTTATGTTACATGGTTATTTTATAAACTTGTTTTAAATTAATTAAATTATAAATTTTTATAACTTTATAATTTAATATATTTAAAATTGTTATTTTATAAACTTGTTTTAAATTAATTAAATTATAAATTTTTATAAATTTATAATTTAATATAGTTAGAATGGTTGTTTTATAAATATATTTTAAATTAATTAGATTATAAAGTTTTATAACTTTATAATTTAATTATATTTAAGAATATTATTTTATAAATGTTTTATATTCTAATTAATATTTGTCTTTTTTTTTGTTAGGTTAAATTAAAAGTGGGTTTTTATCAAGGATCTCAAAACCTGATTACATCGAAACTTGATTACATCAAAAGGAAGACGTCCAAGGATGGACAACAGGATATGCTTAAGGAAAGCCAAAAGGAACTAATTTAGGAAAGCGCCAGAGGAACAGATTCAGGAAATTGCAAAGGATGGCACAAAGGAAGGAGGATCAGGACAAAAGCCAAGAAAAATATAGAGGAAAAATGTGCAAGAAAAAAATCTTACGAGAAAAATGAAATTGAAACTTTAGGTGCCAAGCAAGAAATTTGAAGCATTCCAAGGATGGGAAAAAGTGCCAAACCACCCAATCTACCAAAAAACAATTTGAAACTTCCCACAGGTAGGAAAAGGACACGGGTGCTAGAATTTAAAATTTGAATCCTCCCAAGGGCGGGAAAACTAGAAACCACCCTTGGGAAACCAGGAACCGAATAAAAAATCGCTTCCCATGCAGGGGAAAACCAAGCTGAGATAGAAAACCCACCCTAAATAAATGGGTGGAGAGGAGGATCAAAAAAACTACAAATCCTACCAAAACAAGGATGGGAATCACCCAAGGATGGCAAAGGATCACAAAAACTGGAAAAAACCAATCCCATGAAATCCTGAAATATGGAGCAGCATAAAGAGGATCCCCTTAGGCCACAAAATCCTCATGCAATGGATCATTAGCCTAAAATATGGTGCAACAATGGTTCAACATCAAGAGGAACTCCCTAGGCCATGGAGTCCTCATGCAATAAAAAGGAAGCCTTCAAAAATACCATCCTAGAAGAGGAAGTAGCAGCAACATAATAGTATCCTATAAGAAATAGATGAGAAATTTCCATAGGAACCCAAAAGTAAGGAGTCACGAGGAATCTCGGTTGTAGATGATAGAGCCCAACCAAAAAGGAAGCAACCAGGCATCCCAAATATCCTTCAGCACCATCAACGAGTAGCTTCAAGGATAAATATGAGGAAGTTCTTCAGAAAAACAACAACAAGAAAAATAGAGGCCCTCTGCAAGCCATGAAAGAACTAAAATCCCGCTGGACCCATCACCTCGAATCCAAAGAGCAAAGTTACACTAGAAAGCACATGGTCCTCGACAAACCAAAAGGATGTGAAAAACTGCTCATGAAGCCAAATTTCCATAGACCCAACATTCCACCACTAAAGATTCTCCAAGGGAAAATATCAAGAAGACTTCTAGAAACAACCTAAGAAAAATAAGACAACTCAAGGGAAACCCTAAATAATCCAAAATACCCAGGGAAAGTCTGAAGGAAAAACCTAAAACCATCCCTAGACCCAGACATTAAAGGATAATACCACCATAGGGTAAGGAAAGGGGCAAAATAATGGAACGATGATCTCCCCCCCCCTAAGGAGATCGTTTGCAACACCTACCTACCAAGGAGGATGGGAAAAGAGGTGCTAAGGAAACAAGGATAGGATCAGGGATCTAGGTATGGGATAGGGATGCAGGGAAGTGGATCAAAAAACCTATAGAGTCCCAAGGCCTTGCATGGAGGCCTTTAGTCCCCCAACTTCCAATTTAATGTTTGAATCTCATAATTAATATTTGTCTTATTGACAGGATTATAACTTTAATTTTCGAATGCCAATGATGAGAAATATTAAATCTTTTGAAAAGGATTTATTGCTATTAGGGTTTCAATGAGGAGAAATATTAAATCCTTTGAAAAGACTTTATTAATATTAGGGTTTCAAGAATTCATTTTTAAAACTGATGGAACTGAACAAACTAATTAAGAGGAAAAAAATTCTCATGTTATAAATGGAGAATTAGAAACCAAAGAAAGGGTCAAATATTTGTTGTAGAGAAGAAGAAAGAAGAATTTGAGGAGCAAAGGAGAAGACAAGAAGAATGCTACATGGTTGAATTACACAGAGACATTAAAATCTTGAATGTAAGATTTATTTATTATGTCAAAACATTTTATGGATTCAAATAAGCATCAATACGATATTTGAATTGTGATTAAAGTGTTTGATATAGTTTTCAATAATTAAAATTCCCTCGGAGATTGCACCAATTTATTGTTTTACTATGTAGATTCTGGTAGACATAAATCTGGTATAGGGTTTCTGTGATTTTTATTCTGTAGTGTTGGTTCGAGAAATAAATTTCATTTCTAATACCTTAGATCTTTTATAATTTATTTTATATTAAGTTTTGCATAAATTTAACCTAGTTCAAGGTTATAAAGTCAAACTTTATAACTAGGTTAATGAATAAATTTATTATTCAGATATTTAATTTAATTAATATCTATGATAAATAATTTTATTAAGGATAAATGACGATTCTAATTTCCAACTTTAATGTCATAAAGTTGAGAAATTAGGATTGATATCTACCATTATTCAGTTTGTATTATTATTAATGCATTTGATTTATTCAGAGATCCAAGCTTTTCTTTTGGATGCTTATATTTATTTTTAAATATTTAATTTGATAAATATTTAAGGAATAAATATTTTTCTAGAAAGAGATTCTTATGAACTTTATTTTACACATCAATAAGATTAAAGTTCATAAATAGATTTTATTAAACTCTTATTTCATGATTAATAAGGTCCAAGACCTTATAATTTGAGTTTAATAAAATTTATAAGTTTGTTCATTATTCAAATAATTTAATTTTAATATCATATTTGAATGAGCAAATATCCAAAGTAAATGAAACCTTGATTATTGATTATTATGAAGTCACAACTTTGTAATTAAGGTTTACATTCCATACAATTATTAAAATTTCTAAACTTTGATGTTATTAAAGTTTAAGGAGTTTTAATAATAATTAAAATGCTAAATTAGATTAATATTTCAAATTCATTTGGGAAGCATTTTAATTAAGGTATTATTGAATTTGCATAAATAGATCGAAATCATAAGGCAAATTTATTTATCATTGTTCTTGGAGAATAGAATTTTATATAAAAGACACATAATACATGATGAACTTAAAATCAGTTACTTAATTCTTTGGCCCCTTGTTAACAATACTTGCAAACTAATTGAGATTACTCAAGCACTTATTTACGTACATATGCATGACACATAAAACATTAAGTGAGAACCTTGGAGAAATGTATGTTCTTTGCAAGAGAGGATTTTGAATCCTAGTTGTCGAGTGGTTTTTGTGATCGGACAAAATCACACCTCAACATGACCTAGCCTCCACGAAATTCTTATCACTGCCTTACCTGTTGTCTGCGCTACCCAGCATGTCATGTAGGATTTTTGTGCCCTCACTGATTTCAACACACACACCTCTATATTTTCTGAATCGCACGAATATTCCTCCCTCGAAGTGCATGCACGAAATATTACTTTGCTCAACTCAAACTTTGAATGCATGATCAACTTTGGGGAAATAAATTTACCCCCTATTTATATGCAATGTGATGAATATGAAGGAATTGACCCTTATTTTGATTTTGCCACCATTTTTCAAAAAGAACTTTGCATTTCAAAAATAATATTTTAATTATAATTAATTTAAATTCAAAATGAATTTAAATATTATAATTAAATATTTAAATGTCCTTTGAGCCTTTTCAAATAAAATAAAATAAAATATAATCTTCCTTAGGTTTTTAGATAAACCTTTTGTCATTATCACCTTAGCAAAATAACCTTATTATTTTCTTTCAACCACCATGGAATGGAAATGTCTTTTCAACCCTTTTCTTATGCCCAAATATTATAATATTGTTATTCTTCTTGCTTCTCTTTTGGGGTCTCTAAGCATATAATATTTAAATTAAATATTATATCCTTACCTCTTATAAAATCAATCATGAACCATTTGCTTAACATTATTTTACCATTTTCTTAGTATTCCTTTGACATCAATGACAACAAATTCTGCTCATATTTCCAACACCAACATTATTGCACTTATAACACTTAATGTTGTGATTCCTTGAAGGTGCAAATTTCTTGGGACTTATTTTGGTGAAGTCATATCCACTCCTATTATGAACCTTGCAATTCACTGCCTTGTGACCAAATTGATTACAAGAGTAGAATACCCTTGAAAAAATTACATGTTTATGAAATTTTTATATTTTTGTCTTTCATGTGTCCTGCACTGTGTAACCTTATGCCCAAACATGTGACATGAGAAGAATCATCCATTGAAATTACCTCATTTTTCTATTAGTCTCTTCTACCCTATGTTGTTTCATGTTCCATTTGTTCCTCATTTGTGCATTTTTCTTTTCTTTGTTGAACTTTCTATTGTCTAACTCATTCTTAGAAGTCTCACTCTCTCTTATACTTTCTTCTGAGCTTCTTCTTCTTCAGAGCTTGAGATTGAATCCTCTCCTTATTTATTTTGTGCCTGTTCAAAACCAAGTTCTGTTTTGTTTGACAAAGATATTTGTACCTTGATAATTTTATCCAAGTTCTTTGAGCTTCTCCCAAACCTATGTAACTTGTCCTTAGATTCTTTTACTTCCTTAGTGAATCTACCTCATGCTCTAATTTTTTACATTTCAAAACCTTAGCTTCTAACTTATATTTGAATTTTCTTGTCTTAGCTATTGAGTTAGTTAGATCATCTATAAACTTTCCTTTCTCTTCATCACATTCTTGAAATTTAAGCTTGAGTTTTGAGTTCTACTTTCTTACCTCTTTTAATGCATCAAGGGCATAAATAAGCTCACCCTAACGATCAACTTCTCTTTTCTCTGATTATTCCTCTATTTGTTTGCCTTTGGGATCATCTTCATTTCTTTCTGATTTGTTTCCACTAGAGGTGCTCCCTTCTTCTTATATTGCCATAAGAATATTTTTTTCTCATGGACCTTCACATGCATCTTCATATTCATCTTCATTGAAACAAAATCCATTCTTTGTACAACTATCTTCAAGATGACCAAAGTTATCACATCTAAAATACTTGAGAATCATTGGACCTTTCTTTCTAACATTTTCTTTTTCTACTGTCATAAATAGGGTTTCTTCTTCTTTATTAATTGAAGATCTTCTATCACTATCACTTGAACTCTTACTTGCCTTGTCTGCATAAAAACTCTTCTTATGCCTTTGAAAAAACTTCTTTCCTTGCTTACCTTGTCCATCCCTATTTTTATTTTGGTACCTATGCTTTTTTGCTTCCCTGTTCTTATGATCATGTTTTCTTCATCATTGCTATTTCTAGCCTCCGGATAATCAGATGCATAGTGACCATATTTTCCACAATTGAAACATCTAATTGATTTCATACCTTTATATTTTCTTGAGTCTTTGTTCCTTCTGACATAATTTGCTTCTTCATCATTGGATGACTCATTGCTTGAATATGACTTCTTACCCTTTGTCTTCTTAGTAGCTTTGAAGGTTGTTTCTTTTTGGGGAATAGGTTCCTCTTTCATTCTCATCTCAAAAGTTATGAAAATGCCATGTAATTCATCCCTTTTTAAAAGTTCAATATCTTTTGACTCTTCTATAGCTTAAATATTTTCACTAAACCTTTTTGGAAGTGACCTTAAAATCTTATCACAAACATTTGTTTCCTCAACTTTAAGTCCAAGTACTTACATGGAGTTAACAACCTCATCCACACGGAGTATATATGCAACAATGTTTTCCTCATCCTTCATATTTAGGTATTCAAATATTCTTTTGAAGTTTTGCAACTTTACCCTTTTGACCTTTTTGTATCCCTCATATATGCCTTTCAACTTATCCTAAATTTCCTTTGCCGAGGTGCAATACATAACCTTTATAAACTCTAATTTATGCAAAACTCTCAAAATTCTATTCATTGCCTTTGAATTGTGATGATGTAGAAGCTTACCATATTTATATGTAGGTGGAGTTGTTGGTGGCGTGTATCCATTTTCAACTGCTTCCCATATTTCATTTCCAAGTGCTATTATATGAAACTTCATCCTTGTACTACAAAGTGCATAATTGTTCCAATCGAACAATGGTGCTGAATTCCCTAACGATTCATTCTAAGAATCCATTTGTGTTTTTTTAATCTTTTCCTTTAAGCTATTAAAATCTTTCGAAGGAACTCGCTTTGATACCAATTGAAGAACACAAGCTTATACTAAGAGGGGGTGAATAATATAAGACCACTTTTTACTTTTCTTTCCCAAATAATATTATGCAATATATTAATGGCAATATCAATAGTAGTAATAAAAGAAATGCACAAATAAGAACACACAATAGAGACACCAATTTAACGTGATTCACAAAATATGGGATACTCCATGAAGAAAATATTTCATTAAAATTTTCTCAACAAATATTTTGGGAATCCTTTCCCTATTACAATGTTTATGGACCTCTGTCCAAAGGAGACACAAATCCCCTGATCAATTTCATGGATCTTTATCCATAGGAGACACCAATTCCCTTAGTTGGTTTATGGATCTCTATCCATAGGAGAACTTCTTCTCCTCTGCTCTAGCTAGTGATCTTTTAGAAGACTACTGTCTCCACTACACTAGCTTATGGATCTTTATCCAAAGAAGACTCTATCGTCACTCAAAATAACTCTGTCCTCACAACCCTAGCTAATGGATCTCTATCCAATGGAGACTACTATCCTCTACTCTGTCATCTCCAAAGCTTACTCTCAACTCTATCTCAAATATACACTAAAAATAGTCCTTTGATCTAGCATAAATCTCCTTAATATCTATCTCTGATCTACACTAAATACAGTCCTTCAGTATAGCACAAATATGCTCAATCCCTGTCTAAAATCTACACTAAACATAGTCCTTCGATCTAGCACAAATCTCAATATTTGTCTCAAATCTATATTAAACACAGTCCTTCAATCTAGCACAAATCTACTCAATATTTGTCTCAAATCTACACTAAACACAGTCCTTTGATCAAGCACAAATATGCTCCATATCTATCTCTAGTTTGGCATAAAATTAGCCTCAAATATACACAAGCTTTGTCCTTAAATCTATCATCAAGCCTTAACACAAAGCTTTATCTAATCACTAATCAACTCTGCTAGATATGCCCCAAACCTTAGCTCAAGGTTTGAACAAATCAATCAATAAAATCTACTCTCAAGTCTACACTAAGACTTACCTTAAATCTTCTCAACAAGTCCTCACTAGAACTTATCCAATTTGCTTAACAAGTCTTCATCAAGACTTACCTCAAATATACTCAACAATTCCCCACTAGAACTTGTCCAATTTGCTCAACAAGTCTTCACCAAGACTTATCTTAAATCTTGCTCCAAAAGTCCTCACTAGAACTTGTCCAATCTACTGAACAAGTCTTCACCAAGACTTACCTCAAATCTACTCAACAAGTCTTCACCAAGACTTACCTCAACTCTGTTCAATCTGATTGTAAGATTCCACAAAAGCTCACACAAATATGTCCTTAAGTCCACTCTAGGACTTACTCAAATCAACTCATAAGCTTTCACAAAAGCTTATTCAACTCAACTCAATCTATCACAAAAAACTTCTTCAATCACACAAACAAGCTTCACATAGATTCTTGTTTAATCTTATAGAAACATATAGAGAATGGTTAGAGACTCAATATGCTTCACACTCACAACAATGCTCAATCACTTACAATCTCTCTTGTTTTACCACAAAAACATATAGAGAATGGTTAGAGACTCAATATGTTTCACACTCACAACAATGCTCAATCACTTTCAATATCTCTCTTGTTTTACCATAGAAACATATAGAGAATGGTTAGAGACTCAATATGTTTCACTCACAACAATGCTTAATCACTTTTAATCTTTCCTTCAACTCAATATAGAAATAAAGAACAATTTTTTTTTACAAAACTTGAACTATCACTCCAACACTTCCAATAAACTAAGCTCAATCAACTCCACTCAACCAATCACTCAATGAAAGCTTATTCAACAATGCTTTATCAAACAAACCTCACATAACAATTATACTCATGATATTTCACAAACCCTAGTCATGCACATGAAGGATCACTCAATATTTCTAACAATGCTTATAAAACAAGGTTTCTAGCATCAACCTTCATTCCAAAAAAACCTTCATTAATCAATCTTGTATATCTCAAAACCAAACTCAACAATGCTTATCAAACAATCCTTTTCACTCCATATTAGCACTCACAACATCCAATCCAACAATATTTTACTCACAAGGAATATGTACCTGTACCTTTTATTTTGATGGAGATATGTCTTCAAAACCTGTATTATCACAATTAGACTTTTTTTGTCAATATCAAGGTTAGATAGCCACAAGCTATATCAAGATATCCACAAAATAATTTTTTATACAAAATATCAAATCCTTTTGTACACTTTATAATCTCCAAACGCACAATATCTAACTCAATGATTTCATTATTACAAAACACACAACAATTTCCCTTATACACCTTATAATATCCAAACTTACACAATCTAACTCAAAAATTCTCTTATAACCTTATAATTTCCACACTATAAAATAAATTTCAATCACTAAAAATCAAAATAAAATATTTAAAAGTTTTTCTTTTACCTTATAACTCCCCCAAGCACTTAGAACTCATGATAATCTCTAGGCAATTTCAATTTTCAACAGCTTGGAGAATAAAAAAATGAATAGCATACCTTTAATTCATTCTGCCCATAAAAATAATGTCTTCGATGAATTCGAACATGTGACCTTACACTCCCAACACCCTAGCTCAAATATAGGCCACCAAATGGACTATGTGCCCACATGAAACTAATGACGCATGCTCCCTTAAAATACTATCTCACAAAAAATATCGGGCGAATCAAATGAAAGCCTCTTCCTTTGGAAAAATGTCAATCGCGTGGATCGAACCCGCGATCTCCTCCTTGCAAGCCTTAGAACTTTTCCAACTACCTCCTATGATACCACCATTGGTGGAATGTGAAATCACTTTGCTATCTTTATTGCCTCGTTTTCCTCCTATCTCTTTGAAATGTGAATATTGCTTCTTCCTAGGATGTAGCGCTTGATTTTCTCATTTTTCTTGCATTCGATGATGTAAGTTCAACTTTAGGAAATGGAATTTATTTCTATATAAATGTACATTATATTTTGACTTCTCACGTCGACCCATTTCAAATTTAAGAATTCGAATTAGTTTTTAAATATTAAAATTTAAAAACCTTTGCTTCCATTATTAATTTAAATTAAAATTTTAATCAAGGATTAAAATATATTGATTTAAATTAAATATTTTGTATATTGCTCATGGGTCTTTTCAATTTGAACTTCATTTTTCTTCATCTTGATATTTGGCCTGCAATATTATAATATAAAGTATTATAATATTATCGTCCTTCCTTGGGTCTTAAAGTTATTAGGCCACCTAAGGCATATAATATTTAAAATAAATATTATATCCTATTCCTTTCCAAGACCTTCTTGCTTTTGAAAAACCACTTGATTTCCTTAATGACGATGAAATTAAACCAATATTCTTTTGACATCAATGACAACAAAACTACTCAAAATTTCCAATAATCTTCCCCTTTGTCATTGATGGCAACTCCTTTATTTTCACCATTCCTTTTTCTTTTTCAAAAGCTGCTTTCCTTGAGATGTTGGTCCTCCTGACTGAATGCTCTCCCTCTAACTCAAATCTCTTACCCTTTGTCATCAATGGCAAAGGGCCACCTTTGGGGCTTGGGACTAAGAATGAAACTCTTAGCTTAGCCCCTCCCCCACCTCCTCTTGAGGTGGTTAATTCTAGGGTGGGAGTATCTCTACTCCTAGCATATACTGATCTTTACCTTTGTCCACCTTCTTCCTCAATTGATTCTTTTTATTCCTCTAACTATTCATATTCCTGCTTGTCTATGGAAGTTTTGATCTACACCACTTAGCTATGTGCCCAACATTATTGCACTTATAGCACTTAATGTTGTGATTCCTTTAAGGTGCAAATATCTTGGGATTTCTTCTAATGAAGTCATATCCAATCCTATTATGAACCCTGCAATTCACTACCTTGTGACCAAACTAATTACAAGAGTAGTAATACCCTTGAAAAATTTCCATGTTTATGAAATTTCCATACTCCTATCTTTCATGTTTCCTGCATTGTGTATCCTTGTACCCAAACCTGTGACATGAGAAGCATCATCCATTGAAATTACATTGCCTTGACCTCATTGGTATCTTAGTCTCTTTTACCCTTCCATTTGTTCCTCATTTATGCATTGTTCCTTTCTTTGTTGAACTTTCTATTGTCCAACTCATTCTCAAAAGTCTCACTCTCTCTTACACTTTCTTCTAAAGCTTCTTCTTCTTTGGAGCTTGATATTAACTCCTCTCTTTGTTTCTTTTGTACCTGTTCAAAACCAAGTCCTGTTTTGTTTGACAAAATCTATGTACCTTGATAATCTTATCCAAGTTATTTGAGCTTCTCCTAAACTTGTGTAACTTATCCTTAGATTATTTTACTTCCTTTCTTAGTGAAGCTACTTCATGCTCTAATGTTTCACATTACAAAACTTTAGCTTCTAACTTCTCTTTGAATTTCCTTGTCTTAGCTATTGAGTTAGTTAGATCCTCTATAATATTTCCTTTCTCTTCATCACATTCTTAAAATTTAAGCTTGAGTTTTGAGTTCTACTTTCTTACCTCTCTTAATGCATCAAGGGCATAAATAAGCTCACCCTCAAGATCAACTTATATTTTCTCTTATTATTCCTCTATTTGTTTATCTTTGGGATCATCTTCATTCTTTTTTTATTTATTTCCACTAGAGGTACTCCCTTCTTCTTCTATTGCCATAAGAATATTTTCTTCCCTTGGACCTTCACTTGCATCTTCATATTCATCTTCACTAAAACAAAACCCATTCTTTGTACAACTATCTTCAAGATGACCAAAGTTGCCACATATAAAACACTTGAGAATCATTGGACCTTTCTTTCTAACATTTTATTTTTCTATTGTCATAAATAGGGTTTCTTCTTCTTCATTACTTGAAGATATTCCATCACGATCACTTGAAATCTTACTTGCCTTGTCTGCATAAAAAATCTTCTTATGCCTTTGGAAAAACTTCTTTCCTTGCTTGCCTTGTCCATCCTTATTTTTCTTTCGGTTCCTATGTTTTTTTGCTTCCCTATTATTATGATATTGTTTTTATTCATCATTGCTATTTCTAGCCTCTGGACAATCAGATGCATAGTGACCATATTTTCTAGAATTAAAACATCTAACTAATTTCGTACCTTTATATTTTCTCGAGTCTTTGTTCCTTCTGTCATAATTTGCTTCTTCATCACTTGATTAATTGTTACTTGAATCTTACTTCTTACCCTTTGTCTTCTTAATAGCTTTGAAGACTGCTTCTTTCTAGGGAATAAGTTCCTCTTTTATTCTCCTTTCAAAAGCTATGAGAATGCCATGTAATTCATCCCTTTTCAAAAGTCAATATATTTTGACTCTTCTATAGTTGAAACATTTTCACTAAACCTTTTTGGGAGTGACCTTAAAATTTTATCACAAACATTTGTTTCCTCAAATTTAAGTCCAAGTCCTTGCATGGAGTTAACAACCTCGTCCACACAAAGTAAATATACAACAATGTTTTCCGAAGCCTTCATATTTAGGTCTTCAAATGTTCTTTTGAAGTTTTGCAACTTTACCCTTTCGACCTTTTTGTCTCCCTCATATATGTCTTTCAAATTATCCCAAATTTCCCTTGCTAATGTGCAATTCATAACCTTTATAAATTGTTTCATGTAACCCTATCAAAATTTCATTTATTGCCTTTGAATTGTGATGATATAGAAGCTTACCATATTTATCTGTAGGTGGAGTTTTTGGTGGTGTGTATCCATTTTCAACTGCTTCCCATATTTTATTTCCAAGTGCTATTAGATGAAACTTCATCCTTGTAATCCAAAGTGCATAATTGTTCCCATTGAACAATGGTGTTGAATTCTCTAATAATCCATTCTAAGAATGCATCTGTGTTATTGTAAATTTTCTTTCAAGCTGTTAAACTCTTCCAAATGAACCTACTCTGATACCAATTGAAGAACACAAGCTTATACTAAGAGGGGGTGAACAGTATAATACCACTTTTTAATTTTCTTTCCCAAACAATATTATGCAATATATTAATGAAAATATCAATAGTGGTAATCAAATCAATGCACAAATAACCACACACAATAGAGACACCAATTTAATGTAGTTCACCCAATGTGGGCTACTCCACGGAGAAAATATTTCACTAAAATTTTCTCAACAAATAACTTGGTAATCCTTTCCCTATTACAATTTTTATGGACCTTTGTCCAAAGGATACACCAATCCCCTAATCAAGTTTTTGGATCTCTATCCATATGAGACACCAATCCCCTCAGCTAGTTTATGGATCTTTATCCACAGGAGAACTCCTTCTCCTCTGGTCTGGTTGGTGATCCTTTAGAAGACTACTACCTCCACTACACTGGCTTGTGGATCTCTATTCATAGAATACTTTGTCCTCACTCAAAATATATCTATCCTCACTACCTTGGATAATGGATTTCTATCCACTAGAGACTATTGTCCTCTACTCTGTCACCTCCAAAACTTACTCTTAGCTCTGTCTCAAATCTACACTAAATACAATCATTCGATCTAGAACAAATCTCCTTAATATCTGTCTTTGATCTACACTAAATACAATCCTTCTATCTAGCATAAATTTGCTCAATATCTATCTCAAATATACACTAAATACATTGCTTTGATCTATCGTAATTTTTCTCAATCTCTATCTCAAATTTACACTAAACATAGTCCTTTAGTCTAGCACAAATATGCTCAATATTTGTCTCAAATCTGCACTAAACACAGTCCTTTGGTCTAGTACAAATTTGCTCAATCTCTATCTCTGGTCTGACATAAATCTATCCTCAAATCTACAACAAATTTTGTCCTCAAATATATCCTCAAGCCTTAACACAAAGCTTTATCCAATCACTAATTAACTCTACTATATCTGCCCCAAACCTTAACTCAAGGTTTGAGCAAATCAATAAATCAAATCTTCTCTCAAGTCTACACTAATACTTACCTCAAATATGCTCAACAAGTCCTCACTAGAACTTGTACAATTTGCTCAACAAGTCTTCACCAAGACTTACCTCAAATCTACTCAAAAATTTTCACTAGAACTTCTCCAATCTGCTCAACAAGTCTTCAGCAAGACTTACCTCAAATCTTGCTCAAGAAGTCCTTACTAGAACTTGTCCAATATTCTCAACAAGTCTTCACCAAGACTTGCCTTAAATCTGTCCAATATGATTGTAAGCTTCTACAAAATCTCACACAAATATGTTCTTAAGTCCACTCTAGGACTTACTCAAATCAGATCACAATCTTTCACAAAACCTTATTCAACTCAATTCAATCTATCACCAAAAAATTCTTCAATCACACAAACAAACTTCACACAGATTCTTGTTTAATCTCACATAAACATATAGAGAATGGTTAGAGACTCAATATGCTTCACACTCACAACAATGCTCAATCACTTTCAATCTCTCTTGTTTTACCACAAAAATATATAGAGAATGGTTAGAGACTCAATATGCTTCACACTCACAAAAATGCTCAATCACTTTCAATCTCTCTTATTTTACCACAAAAACATATAGAGAATGGTTAGAGACTCAATATGTTTCACTCACAACAATGCTTAATCACTTTCAATCTTTCCTTCAATTCAATATAGAAATAAAGAACAATTTGTTTCACATAACTTGAACTTTCACTCCAACACTTCTAATCAACTAAGCTCAATCAACTCCACTCAACCAATCATTTAATGAAAGCTTATTCAACAATGTTTTATCAAACAAACCTCACATAACAATGATACTCATGATATTTCACAAACCCTAGTCATGCACATGAAGGCTCACTCAATATTTCCAACAATGCTTATCAAAAAAGGCTACTAGCATCAATCTTCATTCCAAAAAAACCTTCATCAATCACTATTGTATATATTAAAACCAAACTCAACAATGTTTATCAAACAATAATTTTCACTCCAACTTAGCATTCACAACATCTAATCCAACAATATTTTACTCACAAGGAAGATGTACCCATACCTTTTTTTTTATGGAGATATGTATTCAAAACCTGTATTATCACAATTAAATTTTCTTTTCCAATATCAAGGTTAGATAGCCACAACCTATCTCAAGATCTCCATAAAATAATTTTCTCAAAAATTATTTTTCATACAAAATATCAAATCCTTTTGTACACTTTATAATATCCAAAACTCACAATATCTAACTCAATAATTTCCCTTGTACACCTTATAATCTCCAAACTTACACAATCTAACTCAATAATTTCCTTATAACAAAATGCACAACAATCTCCTTTATACACCTTATAATCTCCACACTTTATAAATAAATTTCAATCACCAAAAATCAAAATAAAATATTTTAATTTTTTATTTTATCTTATAACCCCCCTAAGCACTTAGAACTCACGACAATCTCTAGGCAATTTCAATTTTCAACATCTTGGAGAATAAAAAAATGAATAACATACCTTTAATTCATTTTGCCCACAAAAGACCGTCTTCGACAAATTCGAACATGTGATCTTGCACTCCCAACACCTAGCTCAAAGCTAGGCCACCAAGTGGGTTGCATGTCTACATGAAACTAATGACACACACTCCCCTAAAAGTTTACCTCATGAAAAACATCGAGTGAATCAAATGAAAACCTCTTCCTCTGGCAAAACGTTAATCACATGGATTGAACCTGTAATCTCCTCCTTGTAAGCCTTAGCACTTTCACAACTATCGCCTATGCTACCGCCATCGGTGGAATTTCAAATCACTTCGCTGCCTTTATTACCTTGTTTCCCTCCTATCTCTTCGAAATGCAAATATTACTTCTTCCTAGGATGCAGCGCTCGATTTTATCCTCTTTCTTGAATTTGAAGGTGTAAGTTCAACTTTAGGAAATGGAATTTATTTCCTATATAAATGCATATTATCTTTTGACTTCTCATGTCGGCCCATTTCAAATTTAAGAATTCAAATTAGTTTTTAAATATTAAAATTTAAAAACCTTTGCTTCCATTTTTAATTTAAATTAAAATTTTAATCAAAGATTAAAATATTTTAATTTAAATTAAATCTTTTGTAGACTGCTCATGGATATTTTCAATTTGAACTTCGTTTTTCTTCGTCTTAATATTTGGCCTACAATATTATAATATAAAGTATTATAATATTTTCATCCTTCCCTGGGTCTTCAAGTTATTAGGCTACCTAAGGCATATAATATTTAAAATGAATATTATATCATATTTCTTTCCAAGACCTTTCTTTTGGAAAAACCACTTGATGTCCTTAATGACGGTGAAATTAAACCAATATTCTTTTGACATCAATGACAACAAAACTACTCAAAATTTCCAACATTCAATTCTTATTTGGTGCAATTGACATCAAGTTTGATTTGTATATTATTTTGATAGATTTTATTCCTACTTGTCATGGAAGCTTGGCCTAAGGTTGAAGATGCTAAGGTTCAGCGAGCAATGGAAAAATATCAAATGATAGTCTCAACCAATTAAATTCCTCAACTTTCGAGGAGGAGATCTACATTCAAATCTTGTTAAATGGTACATCCATATTTGCTAAGTTGTTATAATACCACTATGAGGTCATGATATAATACGATGAGATCTATTACTAATTCAAAAATTAAGCAATGGAAAGAGTGGCTTGTTTGATGTATGTTAACCACTATAATATACCCCATTGAAAAAGTTATTAAATCAGAAGCATATTTTATAATGTTTTTTTAAGTGTCTCCATGGATTAGGATATCATTTTGTGCATTGTAATTAAAGTCCATTAGATACAAGAGTATAAATTTGGAGCAAAAAAATAAAGAAGAGTAGGTCCTTACTACGATTAAAGTTCATTACAAAGAAGAACAACATAGATGGTATAAAAATAGGAAAAATGAAATGGTGAATTACATTCACTTTTTAAAGAACATGCTTATAACTAGTTTTACAAATTTAATAATAATATAATCAATTAAAAATAAATTAATATTAATATTAAAAAAAATTAAAAAGTTTTTGAGTTAATCAAGACTCATATTTAGCCAAGATTGAATCCTTGAAATGACGTCAATTTGAAAAAAAAAAATTATTTAGTGATCTAGGAGCAAGCACAAGCTAGAGTGGGACTTGTCTTTTCTTCAAGGCCTTTATAGAAACATAGGAAGTGAGTGCAAGCAAGGAGCGAGACTCACCTTTTCTTGTTTTAGATCTTTGGGATAAAAAATATAAAGGATTCTTATAAGGAAAAACTAGGTAACATGGAAAGAGAGTCATTTATGGAATCCTTAACTAAAAATAAGGATGCCCTCACTAGAAGCATAAATGTCCTAGTTAGGGATAAGCGAAAAAGCAAGAATATGATAATCTTTATATAGGGAGTAGATGTTAAACCAAAAATGATTATCAAAGATGAGATGATCAAATAAAACATAATTTTTTTTAATAGCAGAGGATTAATATGCAAGTTTTATACCTACAAGGTTCTTTGGAGATTCAAAATTGAATGAACTACAAGTGGGGCATTGAATTCAAATTACTCTATGACTTTTCTCCTAAAAGGATTTTCCTAAGAAATCAAGAATAAAATAATGGATGGTGGCCCATGTTTTAGGAGGAGAGATGTCCTTTACTTAAACAATACTTTTTGTATTTATGATTATTTTTGTATGCAATATTAGATAGCATTTCTATAAAGTTTAATAATTAAAATATATTTATAAGCTAGAAAATTATTCTAGCTAATTAAAAAAATTGATATTAACATTAGGTATCAAAGATGATGCTTGATATTTACCTTTTGATATGTTCTTTTCATTATATGAATGTATCAATAACCAAATGTTAGTTGCATTATGTGGTTACTTAAAAGATAATAGTATGTAAACATTTATCATGATAATGAAGCACTTGAGATTCAAAAGGCTAAAGAATAATTATAATTCTTGTTACATTGATCATTCATATATTTACAAATCAATTGACTACTTGTTTATTATGGCATTGCAATTATTTGAAATTAAAAAATGATTATTGGCAAGGATAAAGTTTAACTAGTAAGAAAGTTGCACTCATAAAGATCCCACCAAGGTCCAATTCTTATTTGGTGTAATTGACATTAAGTTTGCTTTGTATGTCATTTGGATAGATTTTATTTTCACATGTCATGGAAGCTTAGCTTAAGGTTGAAAATGTTAAGGTTTAACTAGCAATGGAAATTAGATCAAATGACATTATCTCAATCAATTAAATTCTTGAATTTGAAAGGAGGAGACCTAGGTTCAAATCTTGCCAAGAAATATATGCATAATTGTGAAGATGTTATAATACCACTATGTGATCATAAGATGGGATTCCTTTCAATTCAATATAACAAATAAGCATGCTTGTTTGATTTATGTGAACCACTATGACATAGCCCATTGGAAGAGTTAAGAAGTGAAGAGTATATTTTATAATATTTCTTTTAGTGTGTCCATGGATTATAATATTGTTTCGTGCATTGTGATTGAAGTTCATTAGATAGAAGAAAATAAATTTAGAATTAAAAGAGAAAGAAGAATAGGTCCTTCCTACAAATAAAGTTTATTAGAAAAAAGAACAACATAGATGGTAGAAAAAAATAAGATTAGCAATTTACATTTTCTTTTGAAAGCTTTTTAGTTCAGGTTGAAGAAATGCTTAAATTAACAACTAAATATTAAACACTTTAATAAACATATTAAATTTCTTTTTTGTTACAAGGAATATAAACAAAAGAAAATAAAATAAATAAGTCATAAAAATTATTAGGTTAATTGAAGCAATGTAAATCTCTAGCATCTAATAAGTGATAGTATCACAATTTTTTTCAAAATATTTATGATTTTTTTCATGTCACAATTTTTTTAATATTAGTAAAATTTTAAACATAATAAATTCAAAAATAAAATTATAAAATATTTCTAGATGAATTTTTATAACAAAATCTTATAAAAAAATTGTGAACATAAATTAACATAATAATTATAAACAAAATACAAATTAAAAATATATATATTTTTTAAAATATTTTAACAACTAATATAAATAATTTTTAATTATTAAAATAAAATAATAAATTTTATTAAAAAAATAATACCTCTCAGAATTAATAATCAAAATAATTCTACAAAAATCCTAAAAAAAATAAAAATTCCTACCATATAATTGAATTAAAAGCTTCCTCCATCACTCCATGGTTCTGGGTGGGACGTTACTCTCAACTTGTCAAAGCTGAAACATTGTCGTACATATACGTTGCTATATCCGACCTTGCCAGCATTAAAGGTTAGAAAAAAAATCACAATCTAATAATAAATCACACTGGATTACTATAAATATTTTTAAAAGTGGGTGTGTAGTTGAGTTTTGACAGTCATTTGAGGAATGTGATTAGTATGGTATGAAACAATGCAACTCCAGTTCAAATTACAGTGGTTTACCCAAAAACCTTTTGCACTTGAGGGCTAGAGAGTGAGTAGATAATCGAGTTGGTGTGAGGTGACCAGTTGACAAACATGATTCATACAATACGAAACCACACAACTTCGATTCAAATCATAGAGTGAGTACATAATCAAGTTCATGTGAGGTGACTAGTTGAAAAACGTGATCCATACAATACGAAACCACATAACTCCGATTCAAATCATAGTGGTTTACCATAAACTCTTTTGCCCCTTAGGGCTAGGTGAATGGTGAGTTTTTATTGGTAAGTGCACCCGAGGGCTAAGTGAATTGGTAAGTGTAGAAAATTCACAATATAACAAAAACAATGAATCACATTGGTTTACCATAAGATTTTTTAAGAGTGAGTGCATAACCGAGTTGGTGTGAGGCGCCCAGTTGAAGAATATGATCCATATGATATGAAATTACACAACTTCGATTCAAATCATAGTGATTTACCATAAACCCTTTTGCACTCGAGAACCGTCCTCAAAAGCTATCTATCAATCTTTACATGCGAAAAACAAATCCTGTGGGGTTAGGGCATAAAAACATGAACAAGGATATACCCCCTGCATAATTTTGCCTCTGTGTAAGCGACATATGTCTAAGTAGACTTAGTATATGCGCGTTGCGGAGAAATTCATTCTTATTCACCTTGAGAGCAAGTGGAAATTATTAAGTAGAGAGGTCGACGCGAGAAAGCCCCTATCTATTTATCTACTCCGTGGGATCACTTTGGCTAGAACTAGAACAAGCATGAAATAAGAACGGAAGGCGGGCGGTGGACCGGAAGGCAAACGCGATGTGTTATCGGGTTGGGGTGTGGGGAAGTGTTGGCCTTTCCTTTCCGCCGTCAAGGATGAATAATGGAACGCCGCCAGGAGTGGTGCAGTGCAGGTATCCCCTTTCTTCGTTCGCAGCGCGGCTTATTCAAGCACATGTTGCTCGCCGGATGGGGTGAATAGGGCAATCTCGGCCCGGGCCTTACTATCAATAGGGCTCCCACCCACCACCTCCTACATCATTTTAAAGTTGGCTGGCTTAAGGGCGGATCAACTAGACGTTCAAATTTTTATGGATAAAATATCCCAATTGAGCAACCTCCCTCAATGAATGAAGGAGATCGTCAACTCGGTTAGATGGATTTGAGAAGTCACCTGGGGGTTACAGGTGCTACATCATAATTAAATAAATCCCCTGGGGGTTGAGTTATGGCAGGAGATTAGAAAAACAATTCCAATTTAAATCATAAAGTGAGTAGATAATTGAGTTGGTGTGAGGTGACCAGTTGAAAAATGTGATCCATATAATACAAAACTACACAACTTCGGTTTAAATCATAGTGGTTTACCATAAACCCTTTTGCCCTTAAGGGCTAGGTGATTGGTGAGTGTTTGTTGGTAAGTACACTGTAATGATCCCTTCTCTATGGTAGACGGAGCAGAGACCTGTTAGCCTAGTCACAGGGGTCCCCTAGGCTAAACAGTTTGGTTAGGGACTCAGTTCGGCGAGAATCCCATCATTCAGAAGGTTCAATTCTTCCATTTGTAGGTGTTGACCAAAGGGAAGGTCGCTAGGTTTGAAAAGTGTTTATGTTTTAATGTTGAGTTATAATATGATATTATAACTTAAAAAATATAAAGTAACTCAACTTTAAGTTATAACTTAAAGTCATTCGCCTAGGACAAGGGGGTCCACTTTAATGTCATAAAGTGACATTAATGAATAATTAAAAGAATTATATGTGCAACCTCAAAGTGGTGCCTAAACCAAAAAGGCAACTTTCTTCTATTTAATGGCAATTTGGAGCTCATTTGGAGTATGGAGAATTTGGAATTTTTATTGAGCTTTTCACAGGGATTTTTGACAGAAGATCAAAGGGCTTGTTGGGAGTGATTTCTCAGTAGGATTGGACCAGTTTTAGGTGTGAGAAATCACCTCTAGCTGAAGGATTGAATTTCTCAATTGTAGAGGAATTATCAGAGCATAACAGTGGTAGATCAGGTTTTGCCTATGACTGAAATCAACTAGATTGAAGATCAGAGCTTATGGGTTTCATTATTTCAATGGTAATTTAAATGGGTCTCAATCCATTTTGAAGTTGCTGAAGTTTGAGGGAAAAAAGTAGGCTAACTGTACCATTTTTTGCTCATATTCTATGGATTTGGTGAGGGTTTCATTGTGGGTATTTACAGTTAAATCTGCCTTTGCCAAGCACCCCTTTTTGAGCATTCCTACATTGATTTTGAAGGAATATTGAATTTCTAAGGGTTGTCGTACAGATTTGCAGGTTGTACAGTTTAGAGGGTTAGCAGATTTAATTAGCAGTAGTCTTTTGAAAGCAGTTTTGGTTGGGTTCAGACTTGCATGTGGAGCAGCCAACCTCAGTTTGAAATCTGCACTCATTGAAGGGCCATTGGGAGGAATGAAGAAGGAAAATCGTAGCAAATGAGACATTTCCAGACTTGCTTTTTGTATCAGATTTGTTGTTGTTCGTAATCAGGTTAGGAAAATATGCAAATTTGTATCTATTTTTAGTTATCATGAATTGAAATAAAATTTGTTCTTGTTTCCAACTATTGCTTGTTATCAATTTGCAATTACTTTCAAATCAACCACACAAACTCACAAAAAAAATTAGACCACAAACAATACATGCAAAATAACAGAGAAGTGTAGTAGAGGGATGGGGTGTTCATTATAGTGGTATCAGAGCCACTTATTCCTGCCAGCCTGTGGGAAAAAACATGTCATGAGTGAAAGGGAAAAACATGCTTTGGAAAGAGAGAAGAAAAAATAGAGCAAGATTATTTAGATTGGCAGCATAGGCAGAAGTAGTGGCCTAAACCACCTCCAGGACAGGGAATTACTAAAGTATTGGGTATATCCATAGGTACATCTTCATCAGTGGCTATGGGTGATAGAACTAATCAGGATGAAATAGAAAGGAAGATGGCAGAGGATATTAGACAGACGCAACATAACATGCAACACAGTTTGGAACAATTAGTCGGATTGATGACACAACAGGTGCATGGGATTAATATTTTGGTTAATGCACAAGGCCCACAAAATGAACAAAATAATACAGGACAAGGACCGGGTAATGAGGAGTCAGTAGCTAACAGGGGAGGTACGCCTACCGAGATAGAGAGGGCTACTAGGACAGAGAGGGCTAGCAGCTCTAGGCCATTCATGCCCAAATTCCTACCATGTTTAGAGTCGATTGTTCCTCAACCAGTTGAGGAAGAGCCAGAACCTACAGTAGTAGATCAGTATAGGCAGTACAGGCAGGAGTGGGATGAGCTTGGTCCTGAATTTCATGACCTTATGTCATTTCGGGATTATGTGGACACTCGTAATAGGAAAACTCCTAGGAATAGGGGAAGGCCTATTCATCATGGCCAACAGGGTCAAGGAGAGCATGCACATCAGATACCATAGGGATGCCAAGAGATACAAAAAAATATTGGCAAAATCCACATTCCTTTCTTTGATGCGTCTGGCAAGATGACAGCCAAGGCTTGGGTCCAAAAGATGGACACGTATCTGTAGCTGAACCAGATGACTGAAGATGATGCCATAAAATTTTGTACCTTACATTTGGAGGGTGTTGCCCATGATTGGTGGCACCACGACATGCACACCTTGGGACATGATAGGGTGGATACATACGCGGAGTTTACAGAGAGACTCCAACATAGATTTGATAAGAAAGAACAGGAGTTGGAATTCAAAGAGTTGACTCATTTGAAACAATGGGGCTCAGTTGACTCTTACATTTCTGAATTCCAAAGGTTATCTATCATGGTTACAGATATGTCCGAAATATGGTTGGTGGTTTTGTTTATGGATGGTCTGATGGAACCTTTGAGAGGTTGGGTCAAAGATTTTAACCCAACTACCCTGCATGATGCCATTAGGCAAGCTCGAGACATGGAAGTCACCTCCGCTAAGTCAAAGAGTCAATACAAAGGAAAATACTTCAATCAATTCAAAGGAAAGGACATCAAAAAGGAGAAAGATAAAAAACTTTTCAAAACAGACAATGATCAACAAAGGGGGACATTCAAAAAATTGGACCCCAACACCCTTCAGGAGCTCCAAAAAAAAGGACTATGTTTCACTTGCCAAAAACCTTGGACACCTGCACATAAATGTGAATTTAAGGGAAAATTGCAGTTGATTGAGTATTATACAGATGATGAAATTAGTTCTAAAATTTTTGATCAGCAATCAGAAAGTGGGGACAACGATGGTGAACAGGTTGTAGAAGAACCAGAAGAGAGGCAAAATCAAGAGGAAAAAGGTAGTAATACTCTTGCCCACCTTCATAGTGTACAGGGAGCTCAGTATTTGAGGATACGAGGTGTTTTACAGGGGCAGCATGTGGTCACATTAATAGACACAGGAGCCACACACAATTTTATCGATGAGGGACTGGTAGCACGCATAAAATTGGAGACAGTGGAAGTAGATGAATTCAAAGTCCTAATTGCAGATGGTTTCTCCATTTCTTGCACCAGAAAGGTGCCACAGATGAAACTTACTTTGGGCAATTATGAGGTATGTGCAGATTTCTTTGTGGTCAGCACAAAGAACTTGGATGTAGTATTGGGTATTCAGTGGCTGAAAACTCTAGGTGAGATAACTTTCAACTTCTAAAAAATGGAGTTGAAATTTGAGGTAAATGGATAGTGAGTTGTGTTGAGAGGAATGTCATCAGGTGAAGCTCATGTTGTCTCATTTAAAAGGATGGAGAAACTTATGAGACATAACCAGGTTGAGTGGGCAGCCCACTATGTTATTCTACCTGCACCCACCGAGGAAAAAGAATGAAGTTATCATCCAGACATTCAGACTTTGCTCACCAAACATAGCAAAGTCTTTAGCAGCATACCACCAGGAGTACCACCAGATAGAGGGATTGAACATATCATAGAACTAGAGGGGGGTACTACCCCTATCATGATTACTCCCTATCATCATTCGAAGCGACATAAGGATGAGATAGAGAAGGCCATCCAAGACTTGATCGATATGGGACATATCAGACCAAGCAAGAGTCCATTTGCTTCATCTATGGTATTAGTTAAGAAAAAGGATGGTACAATATGTATGTGTATCGACTATCGAGCATTGAACAAAAAGATAATTAAAAATAGATACCCGATACCATGCATTGATGAGCTATTGGATGAGTTGCACGATGCAGTTTACTTCACCAAGATAGATCTGAGATCAGGGTATCACCAGATCAGGATGAGGGAATCAGATGTGGAGAAGACTACTTTTCGATGCCATTATGGGCATTTCGAGTTCCTGGTTATGCCATTTGGGCTAACCAACGCACCTGCCACTTTTTAGTCTTTGATGAACAGGGTGTTTCAGAGGCAGTTGAGGAAGTTCGTGTTGGTATTTTTCGATGATATCCTTATCTATAGCCGCACATGGGAGGAGCACCTGAGGCATCTGGATGAGGTGCTAAGTATTCTGGAGGCAGAGTCTCTTTTTGCTAAAGAGACTAAGTGCGAGTTTGGAATGACCGAGTTATTATACTTAGGTCATATCATCAGTGCTCAAGGAGTCAGGATGGACCCTGAGAAGGTACAAGCGATACTGGATTGGCCACCTCCGACTACCCTTACATAACTCAAGGGGTTTTTTGGTTTGTGTGGTTTTTACCATAGATTTGTCAAAGGATTTTTGCAGTTGGCAGCACCTTTGATAGACTTGACGAAGAAGGGCGCATTTCAGTGGTCAGATAAGGTGCAACAGGCATTTGATAGATTTAAGGAGGTTATGAGCAGTTGTCCTATCTTAGCTATACCAGACTTCACCAAACCCTTTGAGGTGGAGTGTGATGCATCAGGAGAAGGTATTGGAGCAGTTTTGATGCAGAGCAAACATCCGATAGCCTTTGAGAGCCAAAAAATGAGGGGAGGAGAGACCAGTTATTCGGTGTATGATCATGAGATGCTAGCCATCATGCATGCGTTGGCTAAGTTCAGACAGTACTTGGTAGGCCGAAGATTTATTGTTAGAATTGACCATAATAGCCTTAGATACTTTTTGAATCAAAAGGATCTCAATGATAGGCAGATGAAGTGGATCAGTAAGATACAAGCCTATGACTTTGACATCAAATTTGTCAAAGGAAAGAAGAACGTCATGGCCGATGCACTATCCAGACGCCCCCACTTGTGTTCATTAACAGATATTTCTGAGTATTGGAGGCCCAAGCTCACAGTAGATTATGCTAAAGATGAGTTTGCTCACAAGATTTTAGATGGTACACAGGATGATGATAGGTATGTTATCAGGGATGAGGTGATTTATTATAAGGGCAAAATTTGGATCACACCAGATTCCAAATTCAAGAGATAGATATTCAGACTTCTTCATGATACACCTATGGCGGGACACCCTGGCTACTACAAGACCTACAGGCAGATCAGGGAGAGGTTTGCGTGGAGAGGGCTTAAGGATGATATCTTGCAATACATCCGAGAGTGTTCTGTGTGCCAACAGAATAAATATGAGCATACACTCCCTACCGGTTTACTCCAGCCACTCCCCATTCCTTCACAGAAGTGGGAGAGCATATCCATGGACTTTGTTACTAGACTTCCCAAGGCGCAGGGGAAGGATTTTTTGTATGTGGTGGTAGACAGACTCATGAAGTATGCCCATTTCTTCACCATCACCATAGGGTTCACAATAGCTCAGGTGGCTGAGCTATTTTTCAGGGAGATATTTAGACTGCATGGCTTGCCTAAGACCATTGTCAGTGATCGAGATAGTAAATTCATGAGTCTCTTTTGGTAGGAGCTATTCAGATTGTGTGGGATAGAGCTGACACCGAGCATGAGTTATCATCCTCAGACTGATGGACAGACAGAGATTGTCAACAAATGGATTGAGGGATATTTGAGGAATTATGTGTCAGGACAGTAGAAGGCATGGGTTAGATGGTTGCATATGGGGGAATATTGTTATAATTCATCCTATCACATGTCGATTAAGATGTCACCATTTATGGCATTGTACGGGTATGAAGCACCCAGCTTCATGGATTTGGTTTTAGGTGACAGTCGGGTCCCCAGGGCCAAGGATTTTCTGCAGGAGGCACAGGATATCATGCGTTCATTGCAAGAGAACATCATACAGGCACAGGAGCAGCAAAATAAATATGCTGATCAGAAGAGGATCGAATGCTCATTTGAGATAGATGACATGGTTTATCTAAGACTGCAACCATTCAGGCAGTCATCACTGAAGAGGAGTGGAGCTGAGAAGCTCAAGCCTCGATTTTATGGCCCATTCAGAGTCTTACGATGTGTGGGTGAGGTAGCCTATGAGCTGGAGCTACTTGAGAGTAGTAGAGTGCATAATGTGTTCCATGTTTCCCACCTCAAGAAGGCATTGGGACACAATGTCACACCCTCGGTAGATTTACCACCTCTGGACGAAGAGGGCAAGTTGGTGTTAATTCTAGAGGTAGTGATTGGGTAGAGAGAGTGTACCCTCAAGCGAAGGACTATAAAAGAATATTTGATCAAATGGAGGAACTTACCTGAGGAAGATGCCACTTGGGAGGGCGATGCAATATTGCAGACTCCAGGATTCCAATTGCTTGAGGACAAGCAATTTCGAGGAGGGGAGACTGTAATGACCCCTTCTCTATGGTAGACGGAGCAGAGACCTGTTAGCCTAGTCACAGGGGTCCCCTAGGCTAAACAGTTTGGTTAGGGACTCAGTTCGATGAGAATCCCATCATTCAGAAGGTTCAATTCTTCCATTTGTAGGTGTTGACCAAAGGGAAGGTCGCTAGGTTTGAAAAGTGTTTATGTTTTAATGTTGAGTTATAATATGATATTATAACTTAAAAATATAAAGTAACTCAACTTTAAGTTATAACTTAAAGTCATTCGCCTAGGACAAGGGGGTCCACTTTAATGTCATAAAGTGACATTAATGAATAATTAAAAGAATTATATGTGCAACCTCAAAGTGGCGCCTAAACCAAAAAGGCAACTTTCTTCTATTTAATGGCAATTTGGAGCTCATTTGGAGTATGGAGAATTTGGAATTTTTATTGAGCTTTTCATAGGGATTTTTGATAGAAGATCAAAGGGCTTGTTGGGAGTGATTTCTCAGCGAGATTGGACTAGTTTCAGGTGTGAGAAATCACCTCTAGCTGAAGGATTGAATTTCTCAATTGTAGAGGAATTATCAGAGCATAACAATGGTAGATCAGGTTTTGCCTATGACTAAAATCAACTGGATTGAAGATCAGAGCTTCTGGGTTTCATTATTTCAATGGTAATTTAAATGGGTCTCAATCCATTTTGAAGTTGCTAAAGTTTGAGGGAAAAAAATAGGCCAATCGTACCATTTTTTGCTCATATTCTATGGATTTGGTGAGGGTTTCATTGTGGGTATTTACAGTTAAATCTGCCTTTGCCAAGCGCCCCTTTTTGAGCATTCCTACGTTGATTTTGAAGGAATATTGAATTTCTAAGGGTTGTCGTACATATTTGTAGGCTGTACAGTTCAGAGGGTTAGCAGATTTAATTAGCAACAGTCTTTTGAAAGTAGTTTTGGTTGGGTTCAGACTTGCATGTGGAGCAGCCAACCTCAGTTTGAAATCTGCACTCATTGAAGGGCCATTGGGAGGAATGAAGAAGGAAAATCGTAGCAAATGAGACATTTCCAGACTTGCTTTTTGTATCATATTTGTTGTTGTTCGTAATCGGAGTTAGGAAAATATGCAAATTTGTATCTATTTTCAGTTATCATGAATTGAAATAAAATTTGTTCTTGTTTCCAACTATTGCTTGTTATCAATTTGCAATTACTTTCAAATCAACCACACAAACTCACAAAAAAAATCAGACCACAAACAATACATGCAAAATAACAGAGAAGTGTAGTAGAGGGACGGGGTGTTCATTATATGCACCCAATGGCTAAGTGAATTGGTAAGTGTAGAAAATTCATAATCTAACAAAAACAATAAATCACATCGGTTTACCATAAGATTTTTTAAGAGTGAGTGCATAGCCGAGTTGGTGTGAGGCGCCTAGTTGAGGAATATGATCCATATGATACGAAACCACACAACTTTGGTTCAAATCATAATGGTTTACCATAAAACCTTTTGCACTCAAGGACCATGTGAATTGGTAAGTGCAAAAAATTCATAATCTAAAAAAAACAATAAATCACACTGGTTTACCATAAAAAATTTTAAGAGTGACAGCATAGTCGAGTTGGTGTGAGGCGACCAGTTGAGGAGCGTGATTCATATGATACGAAACCACACAACTCCAATTCAAATCACAGTGGTTTATCATAAACCCTTTTTCCCGCAAGGGTTAGGTGATTGGTCAGTGCTTGCTTGGCAAGGCACTTACCAAAAAGACACCCAAGTTGAAATGTGATTCATACGATACGAAACCACACAACTGCGGTTCAAATTACAAAAAAAAATTATAAATAAGAATATTTAATTAAATGGACCACGACAAAGAAATCGATAAATAACAACATGACTTTAGTTAAATGAGCCATGACAAAGAAAACAATAAATAAGGACGTGAATGTGGATTTAAATTTACTTGGCAAACAACTTCGAAAGTGATAAGTAAAGGTATGCAAGAGATAGTTATATTTTTTTTATTAGATTAGTATGATAATTTTAAGATCAATTCTTATCGTTAGGTATTTTTAAAATATTTTTATCTCAATCATGATATTTTATAAAGAGAGAGAGCTGAACTTATCAATAACAACTAAACACATAACCATACACACATTTCCTTTACACTCACCTACTATAAACATACACACATTTCCTTTACACTCACCTACTATAAAGAAGAAAAATCAAAGCCCAAAACGTCTCGTTGTCCTTTTATCATTGAGATCATTCAAGATCACGAAAACATTTTTTTGAGTAAACTCTAAAAATCATAGCATGAAAAGCACACAAAGATATGCCCTAATTAAATGAAAACACAAAATAAATATTAATATAAAATAAAATTTTAATCATAAAAGATTTCATTAAACTTGCATCATCAATATTTTTTATTATCAACGTTTTTATGTAACATAGTGTGAAGCACATAAGAAAAATATGCGTTTGTTAAATGGGGGCTCATAGTGTGTAGCGCACACGATAGATATGGTTTAATTAAATGGGGCACAAGAGAGGTATTAACATGGATGGGGTTAGTGTGGAGCGTACCTTAATCACATGCGGATATAAGATAGTTATTAAGTATAACAAATTATAACATTTTTAAATTATAAAATACGTTATTAAATTTGTATTATTTAGTTAAAAAGTAAGAGGTTAGTACCTTACATACATGTCTAAATTTGATTTTAATAAGCGTAAATAATTTCATAAGAGTAGGATCAAGAACTTGCACCTTTAAACCTAATGTTAATAGGGGTAATCCCACAAGGACCAAGGTCAATTTTAATAGGGAATAGGGATGAGGAATCCCAAGGGTAAGACCAAGGACTTCCACCTTTAAGCTTGATGTTAATAGAGGTAAAGAATTCCAAGGGTGAGACCAAGGACTTCCACCTTTAAGCTTGATGTTAATAGAGGTAAGGAATCCCACTGGAACCAAAGACTTGCACCTTTAAACCTGATGATATTAGAGGTGTAGCCCACACGATAAATATGCATTAATTAAATGGAACACATGAGAAGTATTAACGTGGAATGGGGTTAATGTGGAGCACACACTAATAACAATTTTAAATGGGGTACAAGATAGGTATTAACATAGGTATTAACGTACAACACGAAATTTTAATTTTGGAATATGTTATTAGAAAGCAAGAGGACGAGGGCTTCAGACACATGTCATGTTAATAAGAGTGAGGAATCTCGCAAGAACAGGACCAAGGACGTGCATCTTTAAACCTAATGTTAAAGGGGTAAGGAATCCCACAAGGACCAAGGTATTGCACCTTTAAGCTTGATGTTAATAGGGGTGAGGAATCCCAGGAGTGAGACCAAAGACTTTTACCTTTAAGCTTGATGTTAATAAAGGTGAGGAATTCCACAGGAGTGGAACCAAAGACTTCACCTTTAGCTTGATGTTAATAAAGGTGAGAAATTCCATAGGAGTGGAACCAAAGACTTGCACATTTAAGCTTGATGTTAATAAAGGTAAGGAATAAGCCTAATGTTGATAAGGGTGAGGAATCCCACAGGAGTGAGACCAAGGACTTGCACCTTTAAGCTTGATGTTAATAGGGGTGAGGAATCCCATAGGAGTAGGACCAAGGACTTGCATCTTTAAGCCTGATGTTAATAAGGGTGAGGAATCCCATAGGAGTTAGATCAAGGACTTGCACCTTTAAGTTGGATGTTAATAGAGGTGAGGAATCCCACAGGAGTGGGACCAAGGACTTCACCTTTAAGCCTGATGTTAATAGGGGTAAGGAATCCCATAGGAGTGGGACCGAGGACTTGCACCTTTAAGCCTTGATGTTAATAAGGGTGAAGAATCCCACAGGAGTAGGACCAAGGACTTACACCTTTAAACTTGATGTTAATAAGGGTAAGGAATCCCACATAAATGGGACCAAGGACTTGCACCTTTAAGCAGTAGGACCAAGGACTTACATAATAAGGGTGAGGAATCCCACATAAATGGGACCAAGGACTTGCACCTTTAAACCTGCTAATCTATTAAGAAAGAGTATGGCTAGTGATGGGGTTCATAAACCACTAAGTCCCACAATACAAGGACTTGCACCTTTAAGCCTGCTAAGCCATTGACATAGAGTATGACAATTGCCACTACACATTTAATGTGAGATTATTCAAATATACACTACATGGAACAAAATTCCAATCATAAAATATACCACCAAACTTACATCGTCACATTAAAAAATTAGAGGACAAGCCCCACCTACTAAAACTAAAAGATACTTGCGAACAAAACTCCCTTTCGTTTTGAGAGTTTGGATTTAGCTATTGCGTGGCCCATGCCCTCTCGAGTCCTATATAAGGAGGAGGGACTCCCATTCTCAAAGCAACCTATGTTCGAATATCTCCGCTCTTATGCTATTATCTTCTGCTGTGCCAAAATACTGATGTGCTGATAATCTACAATTGTGATCTACCTGAGCATGACAATTTGCTGTACTCTGAAGCCAGTCTTCCTCTGATACATCCTGCTCTCGCTTTGCAGTTCATTAGGTTCAGGTATTTTTATTTGTGCATATTAGAAGCATCGCCGCTTAACGGTTGTGCTGATAGTTTAGTTGTTGGTAACAGAACCCTGGTTCATTTCTTGTACCGAAAGGATTCAATAGAATATATTTTACTTTGATCCGAAATAATTGTTCAAAATGTCTGGTGATAATCCAAGTGTAGCATCTATATCTCAGCGTGCACATTTTAGTACTGGAAAACAGAATTTTGACGCATGCAACAATGCAATTTCGAAGATGGTGCCACTAAATGATGAAAATAAAAAGTATCAGTGGAAATTGTTTAATACTGCATATGAACAGTTTAAGGGAGCCTATGATACAAATGATATAAAAGCATCTCCAGAGGCCATGAGAATAGTTGATTGCTCCTTAAGACAATTAAGTTTAGGGATAAACTTGCTGATAGATTTAGAGGCAAAAATTGATTATCACCAGTTTTGCAAAATAACTACTCAAATGATTGTATTAGCTCAATACATGTTTGATATGGTTAGTGGCCTGGATGATAAGAATTTTTGGAGTCTCACTTATCAACAATCCTTTAAGACTCTATGGCTTCCCTTGTTAGTAGTTAATAACACTATGACTCTTTGGGAGGAGACAGATATATACCTAAGACATCGTGGTAATCAACCTGTAGCATCTGTATCTGAGCATGCACGTTTAAGTACTGGAAAGCAGAATTTGGACGCATGCAACGAGGCAATTTCTAAGATGGTGCCATTAAAGGATGAAAATAAAAAGAGTCATTGGAAATTGTTTGACACTGTATATGATCAGTTTAAGAGAGCCATTGATAGAAATGATAAAAAAGCATCTCCAGAGGCCATGAGAATAGTTGAGTGCTCCTTAGGACAATTAACTTTTGGGATAAACTTGCTCATAAATTTAGAGAAGACAAATATTGCTTATCCCGAGTTTTGCAGAATAACTACTCAAATGATTGTATTAGCTCAATGCATGTTTGATATAGTTAATGGCCTGGATGATAAGAGTTTTTGGAGTTTTACTTATCAACAATCCTTCAAGACTGTATGGCTTCCCTTGTTAGTAGTTAATAACAATATGACTCTTTGGGAGGATTCGGTTAAGCTCCAGGATATAGACATAGGACTTCTCGAAGAGTTGAGGAGAGAAAAGAACATCACTCGCCATCAAGACCCGAGACCTACAGGACGTAGGTACCCCTCTTGATCTAAGTTTTAAACGGGAAAACCCTGTTGTCCAGTGTTGCTGAGCCCGCCTGGATGACTAAAGGGAAACAGGGCAATTAGATTAGGATTTACTTTTCAGTATCAGAGCCTGTTTGCATATTCCTTTGTTTTACAAAAATACAAATAGGTCTTTCTGAATTTCTTGCAGAATTGTACCACCAAAAATATTTGATTAAGATCATGACTTTCACGGTAGTTGAGCTTACTACTAGTCTCCATGAAATGAGACTGGACTGCAATCTTATCAACGAATTAGATTTCATAAATCAGTGCCAGTTCATACTTGTACCTTAATGTCAGAAATATGAGGAGGAAACCTTATTCTTACATGAGCACCCTGATGCAGCAGAAGAATTTGAGATTGCAGATGACATTTATAGGGGAGAAGAATTGTTAGCAGAGGACATTTACAGGGGAGAAGAATTGTTCTAGCTTGCAGAACTTGCAGAAAATGAACCGGAAGAAGACGGACTATTCTACATGATGATGATGACTCAGAAGATGATGAAGATTCTGAATCGGACTATGAGCTAGATAGGGAGACGGACCCTGACGCTTATGCTTCCGAGGAGGAATACTGTTACAAGCAGCTGTCCCCTAGACATAGACACAGCCAGGCAAGCACACACAAGAACCTTGCTATGGAAACCCTTATCCTGATAAGAATCCACAAGAACCTTATCAGCGATCGAGGTCTAAGTGGAATCCACAAGAACCCACTCAGACGAAAGGAGTCTGGAATCCACAAGAACCCAGCACCTCCTTCACAATTTGCACAAAGCACTCTACAGACTAACATGCCTTTTGATCTGTCACAGTTCAAAGAATTATTCAGAGAAATGATCAGAGAGCAAGTACCTGATTGTGCAAAAGAATTCAAGAAGACAACCTTTGTACATCAAAGCAAAGGTCCAAGAAAGAGAAGCAAAGAAAGAAATCAAAGCCTTTGTTGACACAGGAACTACCAGATGCCTTGCACTAGCCAGCACAGAACCACCAGAAAGATAGATACCAAATGAAGGAACCTTTTGTTGTTGTAGGAGTTGAAGAGAGACCTTTTGTCCTAACAGAATACATTCATGATCTCAAGTTTCAAGTCGCAGGTATCATCAATACACAAGTTGAAGCGTTGAAGTATTGAAGTACAGCAAAGGACCAGAATTATTGTTAGGAACCACATTCCTAGCAAAACATTCTCCTAGTAGGATGAATAGTCAGATGTAGTTAGGTCTGACAAAAGATAAGGTCGGTTTGACCATTAGAAGTTCGGTTTGAAATTTCTGTTTGTATCAAAGGTGGCTGCGCCTACCTCTTGCTTGACAAGAAGGGTATGCCCGTAAGTCGGCAACAAGAATAGTAGTTGAAATAAGATAAGTCCAACAACCTTATCCAAGGGCGGTTCAGGACAGGGTTAACGACTTTTTGTACAGTCGGTAAGGTAATAGTAGTAAAGGCGGTGCCTTTCCTTCCCAGGCATCTAAGCCGCCTAAGCCTATATATATATAGATGAAAGCTCTCATTGTAAAGCTTGCTGTACTTCACGATCAATACAATTATGATGGTGTTTTCAAGCACGATAGAGTTCTAAGTTATGTGTGATCGAAAGGACATGTGACTTCTATGTAAGTTCTCCAGGACATCAGGTAATGAGACTTTTTGTGGGAAGTCAAGGGATTAGGGAGAGACATCGAGGCTCAAAGATGATCTGAGATGATTGTAAGCCCTGTTGAGTGATAAGTAGTGTCCATGCTCCGAGTAGATTCCGCTTTTACATGCTTTGATTGCCTCCTGTGTTATCAGTTTTCTTGTGATTCTTTGCGACCTGGGAGCAATTACCTTTCTTGTCAGCATCTGTTGTGATGACTGGTAGAGTAGATGTACAAGAGAAAAAATTCTTTGATTTGCAAAAGCTTGTTTTAGATTTAGAGAAAAAGCCTAGTGTTGTAGACAATAGAAGTCTAGATTTGGAAGATACAGTTAGTTTTTTGCTTTTGGATAATCCAAAAAGCAAATCTTTTTTTTGCTTTCGGATAATCCAAAAACCAAAAAAGATTTGCTTTCTTGTTTAGCTGGATTAGATACATTAAAGTCGTTGGTTAATTTCTTGCTTCTTCTAATAAATTGGATTTTCTTTTTCTTCTGAAAATAGATCTGGTTCTTGAAAACATCTGGTGTAGTTACTTCTTCCTTACTTTTCAAACCTGTAGATTCTTCTTTACATACATTTTTAGAAATAAGACCAGGTTACATTAGTTTTTCTTTTATTGAAAAAATATTTCATTTAACAAGCACAACAAAAACGATTGTGGCATGGCAGTTATAGTGGCAGACTGTGCGAAGATTTGTGTGGCGGCTTCCGTGGCGAACAATGCAGAATACTGTGATGGCCATAAAAAATTGGACAGCCTGCCCGAATTTGTGGCGGCTATTGATTCCACCATGTAAAAATAAAAAAATAAAAAAAATAACAAAAAAATAACAAGCACAGCAGCAAACAACACCTTATAGGTCCTATCTGGATTGGTGTTTTGAACATTAGATGGTTATTATGCAGGGTCCTCATAGTAAGGTTGGTGATGTTACATTAATTAATTCTTTATATTTAAAATTTTGAAATTAAGGGGTATTGGTTTCAAGCATCTGTCCAAAAAAATAAATCAATATTATTAATAAAAATTAAAAATAATAAAAATTTGAAAAGAAAGTTTTGAGGTTAATTGAAACTCATATTTAGCCAAGATTGAATCCTTCACATGATGTCAATTGAATAAACAAATCTCATATTTAGTGAGCTAGGAGTAAGCACAAGCACTTGTGTGTGCCTTGTTTTTTCTTGAAGGTCTTTGTTAAATTATAGGAAGTGAGTGCAAGCAAGAAGCAAGACTCACCTCCTCTTCTTGTTTTAGATCTTTAGGATAAAAAGATAAACTATTCTTATGAGGAAAAACTAGGTGACATAGAAAGAAAGGCATTTATGAAATCCCTAAATGGAAATAAAGATGTCGTAATTGGAAGCATAGATGCTCTAGTTAAGGACAAGGAGGAAAGTAAGAATATGATACTCTTTATCGAGGGAATAGATGTTACACTAGAAAATCAAGGATAAGATGATCAAATATAACTTAATGTTTCTTAATAGTATACAATTAATAAGGAAGTTTTATAGATACTTGCAAGGTTCTTTGGAGATTCAAAATTAGATAATTTGTAAGTATCACCAAATTCAAATTACTTCATGAATTTTCTTCTAAACAAATATTTTCTAAAAATAAAAATAAAATAATGGATAATAACCCAAAATATCTCTTACTTAAATAAATTTTCTTATTATTTATTATTTATAATTTCAAAATTAGATAACATTTCTATAAGATCTAATACTTTTAAAATTTTTAACCTACTTAGTGAAAGCACAAGGATACAGAAGCAAACAAAAGATAAATGTAACGCTAAGTCCTACGAACGAGAATGCATGAAAAGAAAGAAAGCAAACGAACTAAAACGAGAATTAAAAGCAAATGTAAAAGTGCAGCCCTTTATTTTATTAATTTGCTCAAGATCGGGTTACAATACGTCTCCTCCCTTTTCAGGGGCTAGGAGCGTCGGACATAGTCTTGTTACACCATAAATGATCCATTCCCCTTGGGGATCTTCCGCGTGCCCACATTGAAAATGGGCGGACCAAATGTCGTCGTCGCTTGCGTGAATGCGTCTTTAGTTCCTTGCTGCCCCTCCGGTGTCGGGATCCTGTGTTCACAGAAATAGTAAACGATTAGTAGCACCTACGGATGGAGAGAAGCAAGCAATCCCCAAAGCCTATGATTAACGCATGCATAAAATAATTAAAACGATAACTATAATATATCAGAATGAGCTGAAAATTTTACAGAAGCATGAAAAAATTACCATGAACACACTGCAAAAGGAACAGTCGAGAAATTTGTCATATATTTCTAATCGCTTCGGGGTGGGACGATTAGGACTATCATAAAATGTCAGTAGGTGACCTCCTAAATGTCCCATCCGGGGGCCTCCAAAACACCTACAAAGTTGGTTTTAGACAAAACGGGGAATTTTGGGATGACCCAGATGGTCGTATTTTGCAAATTCTACCTCGGTCGCCCTGTATTCGACAGCGCTCCCTGTCGGTTAGTGAAAGCGAGAAATAATAAAATCACAGCCAAAACATATCAGAATCACATGAAACTTGAGTGACAACATATATGGATGACCTAGAATCAAATGCAAAAGAAACAGTAGGGAAATCTACCACATTTCTAATTGCTACGGGGTGGGGCGATTAGAACTACAGTAGTGCGGGGGGCGCCCGGGGGTAGGACGCCCACCGTTTGAGGCTCAATTTCGGCACCAATCCACTTGGGATGGGTCCAAAACCTCTTGTGGGGTTGTGTCAAAAAATTAGGTGGGGTATTGTGGCCAAATATTCGGGTTTTGGGTCCGGATTGTGCTTCTAATAATCACCCAATAACCTTCCTTCCAAAAGAGAGATCAAGGATGTAAGAAGCACAAACGATGGGTGAAGATGTAATTCGGCAGCACTTCATTGCTCAAAATGTTTATGCTCTATTTTTTTTTGGGTGAGAAGACTCACCATTTTATAGACCTAGGGTCTCTCTCTTTGAATGTGCATGCGAGGGCGCCACTTGGCTTTCTTGCCCTATTTTGGGAGAAAAGATTCTTCCCTGATTTAGAGTCTCCTTGCATGAGGCCTCCATGATCAAGGCATGCTTGACTGAAGTCCCTCTCTCTGATTTGAAGTCGTTCCTTGCAATTGCATGCCTTGAAGGCGCAGTTAAGTGGCGGACCTATCGAGGTTTGACTTTTTGCTAGTCAAACCTACTAATCGTCCCACCCTGGGACGATTGCTGCTAATCGTCCCGGGGGACGAATACCAGTTTGTAAGCGTCCCAGGGTGGGACGAGTAGGGAGAAAAGTGCTAAAAAGGTGCCAAATTGACCTGTACCTTCCAAACTACTGTGGGAGTGGTTAGGACCACTGCTTAACCTTTGGGGGCTGCCCTAGGGGCTGTGTATGTCACTTCGATCAGTCCTTGTCGTCACATAATCGGATTGGTGTTGTTTTGGTGTCTACAGATGCCCCTTTTTGGGATGCGCTATGCATGGCATAGTGCTGAGCAAAAATAGATAACCAAAGCAATAATGATTAGTATTTTTCAGTAACCTAACCAAATTTTGATGCCCCAAGTATGGAAAGGGCACGCATTCTTGAATCCTTGCTTCTGACGAGCTAAGGAGCTTAATTCAAGTGTTAACATTTTTCGGTGAGGTGTTACTTGATCTTGGACATTGTTTAGTCATGAAATAGGCAAAGGGCACAACCTTTTGTCTATGGGAACCTTGAGTTCATGATTCATGAATGCCAAGTGTTTGATCAACTTGTGATTATTGCTTGTTTGCTGCCCTAAGCAGGAGCATGATTATCTTTGTCAATGATTCTTTGAATGCATGCTATTTCTTTGATTGGGTGTGTATTTTTTGATTGGTGACTAAGTGTGACTACACCCTCAAGCGATGAATCGATGATGGAATGATCGACATGAGAAAAGCGACGAGTTGCTTGACCCAAAATGACTTTTGTAAGGGTGCCTTCAGTTGTTTGTCGTTGAATGCTTATGCAGTTGCCCAACAATTTGACCGGTTTTTGGTGGGTGTAACCCTTTTTGTGACGTCGTATGGGGATGAAATTCTCAAAAATTCATCCTCCCGTGGAGCGGTCCGGCTATGGTAGCCTTCTTAGGGAGTAGGATAGTGATGATTTGTGATCCCGACGTTTGTTTTGTATGCCAAGAAGTGCAGGCGCACAGGCGCCTTGTTCGACAATGTTATTGCTATTTTTGGGTGGGTTTGGACCCATTTTGTGATGTCGTTTGGGGATGAAATTCTCAAAAATTCGTCCTCTCGTGGAGCGGTCCGGCTATGGTAGCCTTCTTAAGGAGTAGGATAGTGAGTATTTGTGACCTCGACGTCTGTTTTGAATGCTAAGAAGCACAGGCACAAAGGCGCCTTGTTCGGCAATGTTATTGCTATTTTTGGGTGGGTTTGGACCCTTTTCGTGACGCCGTTTGGAGATGAAATTCTCAAAAATTTGTCCTCCCGTGGAGCGGTCCGGCTATGGTAGCCTTCTTAGGGAGTAGGATAGTGAGGATTTGTGACCCCGACGTCTATTTTGTATGCCAAGAATGTCAAGTGCAAAAGCACTCTTATTTGGCAATTTTATTACTATTTTTTGTGCATTTTGGTGTAGTTTTTGTTGTTTTTGAATTTCTTGCTCTGTAATCGTCCCATGGTGGGACGAATACCAGTTTTGTAATCGTCCCAAGGTGGGACGAGCTCTAACTAGAGCGCTCATCCCAGGGTGGAACGATTACAAGCCTAAAAGCCTATTTAAGGGCCAAAACTAGGTTTTGGGCTCATTTGCATTTTGTTTTTCTAGTGATTTGGAGCTGTGAGGAGGAGGAGGTCGAGTTCGCGTAGCGAAGCATTGTCAAATTTTCTCGGACACCAGGAGTTCACGAAACGGATCATCAAGTGGCGGAGCCAAAGCGATACCGGTGAGTGCTCCTTCTCATTATTTTGCTTGTTTTATTTTACTGTTTAAAACCGCAATTTGTTTCTTTTGTATTTTGTTTTTTTGATTTAAACTAAAATAAAAACCCTAGTTTAATTTTTTTGGTTTGTTTGAAAATGTGCTTTGTGTTGCTTTGTTAAAACTGAGATCGAAACCCTAGTGTAAACCGTGTTTATTTTGTTTTTGTTGTAAACTAAACAGAAAACCCTAGTTTAATACTAAGATCTAAAACTTAGCTTAAAAAAAAAATTGTTTTTATTGTGTTTTTTTTTGTTTTTTATCAATTTAGATTACGGTGAAACCCTAGGTAACTGAAAACTATTGTTATTGTGTTTTGTTTTATTTTATTTTTATTTTTTTAGTTTGACACTAGAATGAAAACCCTAGGTTAAATTGTCTTACTGTGTTTTTGTTATTTTGTTATTTAGACTAGGATGAAAACCCAATGTTAAACTTTTATTTTGTTTTTGTATTTTGTGTCAGTTTAGACTAAGGTTGAAACCTAGGTTAAACGGTTTGATTTTGTTTTTGTATTTTGTTTATTTAGACTAGGATGAAAACCCTAGGTTAACTGTTATTTTGTTATTTATTTATTTTTTTTGGTTGTGTAGACTAGGATGAAAACCCTAGGTTAACTGTTATTTTGCTTTCTTTTTTTTTGTTGTGTAGAATATGATGAAAACCCTAGGTAACTGACAATTTTTTATGTGAATTTGTTTTTTGGTTTGTTAATTTATAAGTTTGAACTAAAGTGAAAAACCCTTGGTAACTGACAAATGTTTATAATTTGTTTTTTTGGTTTTGAATTTATCAGTTTGAACTAAAGTTAAAAACCCTAGGTAACGGACAAATTTGTGTTTGAACTGTTTGTGTTTTTTTTTTTTAATTTATCAGTTTGAACTAGAGTTAAAAACCCGAGGTAACTGACAAATTTGTTTTTGAATTGTTTTTTTGTGTTTTTTTATTTGTCTGTTTGAACTAGAGTTAAAAACCCGAGGTAACTGACAAATTTGTGTTTGAAATTATTTTTGTTTTTTTATTTATCAGTTTGAACAAGAGTTAAAAACCCTAGGTAACTAACAAATTTGTGTTTGAACTTGTTTTTGTCTTTTTATTTATCAGTTTGAACAAGAGTTAAAAACCCTAGGTAACTAACAAATTTGTGTTTGAACTTGTTTTTGTCTTTTTATTTATTAGTTTGAACAAGAGTTAAAAACCCTAGGTAACTGACAAATTTGTGTTTGAACTTGTTTTTGTCTTTTTGTAGTGCATTGTTTATTTGATTTTTTTGAATGTGTGTGCTTTACATTTTGTTAATGTTTTTGCTGTATAGTTTTTTTCTTTCATGTTTTTAATGTTTGTATGTTGTTTTTGATTTTCAGGTGGTGAAGAGCCGGTACCGTGTGCCGACGGTATTTTTAGAGGCGCAGGAGGTGCTGACTGTGACAGACTGGGATTGGCTTGACGCCCTCGGGCTCAAGCATGTGACTTGGTTAGAGCCTGTGGTGGGGGATCGGGCATATCTGACTACCTTGATCAACTTATGGGATCCCCGTATCAATACCTTTCATCTCTCAATAGGGGAGATGACGGTGACTCTTGAGGATGTCTATCGAATTTTGTGGATTTTGATAGATGGGCTTCCTATTTGGACTACTCCATGTGATTAGCGGATAGCGGTGCTAACACGATGCTTTAGACATGGGGCGAAGATGGTGGTGGATAGTCCGATGGAGAGGGCAGAGAGGGATTGCCTAATTGGCAGGATCTTGGTATGATGGTGGTTGGAGAAGGGCGTGTTGGGGGTGAGGCATGCATTACTGATGACCCTCATCTCCAACATGCTGCTGCCCGACTCTTTAGGCGCGAGGTTCCCGTGGAACCTACTGGAGGTGGTGTTTAGACTGGTGGAGTGTCCGACGGAGGCACCCTTGGTTATGAGGTGGGGTCAGATGCTACTGGCACAGCTCTATGAATGAGTTGTACAAGGTTTGATGTCGAAGGCGAAATGGGATTGGATGCAGCTACCTATTGTAGTGCTTAGGATGGCAACACATAGTTGTGGAGTGGCCACAGGGTTTTCTGTGGACTACTCGGGCAGAGATGGTGGATAGGGAGATCGGGTATGCAGCTCTATGGTGGAGGTCCAAGGAGCAGGGGCAGAGTCGATGGTGGGCAAGTGTCGTAGGTCACTATGCTGATGCCTTCGCGGGTCTTGCTCCAGGGAATGTTTGCTGCATTTAGAATACCATAAGCTAGCTCATCCACATGCAAAAATTGATCTGCACACAATTTAATATGACAGATATATTGTCATGCGAGAGGTTTGCCACCAGTGATCGATAGGTTATCCACCAAAATGGTACTAAGGATCACCTTATGACCTTTCGAATGCTGAGAGTTCCAAGGATTCAAGTTCGACTCCCTTCTTTTCTTTAATTGTATTGGGATACTTGCTCTTATATAGTGATAAAAATCACTGTTTATTTTTGTTTTTTTTCTTTTGAGCAAGGGATTTAGATATTGAGTGATGAGAATCACTATTGCTTGTGCTTTTTGATGTATGCACTTTGTGGGGTTTGGATATCAAACTTTGGAGTTTGAATTTTGACTTTTGCAAATTTTGATGTTTGCAACCCTTTGAGATTTTTGGGATTTGTGATAGTGGTAAAAACCATTGTTTATTTTGGGGAAATTCGGTAGGGAAGATGCTTGTCCTTTTGCCAACTCTCAGCATTCTTGGGGTCATTTGCATAGGGGGATGAGAAAGATAACCTTTTCACTGGATGGTATCCTGAATTTCTTTGCAGGTTTCATCTTTTGTTCATACAACTTGGGAATTTTTTATGTGTTTTTAGCTTGTGTTGGGATGCTACGTAACAAGGTGTGATCCAAGTAAAACTCTACCTTTGTAAAATCTATCTGACTTTGTACAATTTTTTTTTTGGCTAGAAATCTAATGATAGCTGAATGACGAAAGCCCTGAATACATTAGAAGACAAATAAGGATGATATGGTGAAAAATGTGAATGGCGTTTATTTTTGCTGGACTATTTACAAGGTGGAAAAATGTGGAGAATGATTAAATGGCCGAGTAACGACAGTCTATGGTGCGTTTGACCTGTATGACCAACAAATATGCAATGTATGTTTACAATGCCTAATGCAACTTATTTTTTGTTTGTGTTTTTGATTTTTAAGAGTATGCATGGAAGTGAGATGCAACTATTTTTGTTATTTTGATTATTTTATTGTTTTTGAATTTTTTGTTTTTGACCAAGCAATTGTGGGAACCCTTGGAGCTTTTGGTTTGACCAAAGGGATTATGGGTACCTTTGGGGTGTTTTGGGGTTGACCAAGTGATTGTGAGAATCCTTGGAGCTTTTGGTTTGACCAAAGGGATTATGGATACCTTTGGGGCATTTAGGGGTTGACCAAGCGATTGCGAGAATCCTTGGAGCTTTTTGGTTTAACCAAAGGGATTATGGGCACCTTTGGAGCGTTTTTGGGGTTGACCAATCGATTGTGGGAATCCTTGGAGCTTTTGGTTTGACCAAAGGGATTATGGATACCTTTGGGGCATTTTTGGGGTTGACTAAGTGATTGTGAGAATCCTTGGAGCTTTTGGTTTGACCAAAGGGATTATGGATACCTTTGGGGCGTTTTGGGGTTGACCAAGCGATTGTGGGAATCCTTAGAGCTTTTGGTTTGACCAAAGGGATTATGGATACCTTTAGGTCATTTTTGGGGTTGACCAGGTGATTGTGAGAATCCTTGGAGCTTTTGATTTGACCAAAGGGATTATGGATACCTTTGGGGCATTTTTTGGGTTGACCAAGCGATTGCGGGAATTCTTGGAGCTTTTTGGTTTGGCCAAAGGGATTATGGGCACCTTTGGGGCATATTTGGAGTTGACCAAGCGATTATAGGAGTCCTTGGAGCTTTTTGGTTTGACCAAAGGGATTATGGGCACCTTTCGAGCATTTTTGGGGTTGACCAAGCGATTATAGGAGTCCTTGGAGCTTTTTGGTTGGGCTATGTCTCTCTTAAATATGAAATGACCTCAAATGACTGATGTTCAAGGGTTCTAGTTCCTTGATTTCGTCAAGAGAGGATAGTCGGTATGTCCCATGTCCTATTTTACTATCAATTGCATAAGGACCTAACCAGTTTATCATGAACTTGTCCTTTAGATGGGGCAGCAAGTTAGAATTTTGTTGATTCTCTTTTAATACCAGGTCACCAACCTAAAAGTCCCTCATGTGAACTTTCATGTTGTATGCTTTCTTAAGTCACTCTTGGTAGATACGCAAATGCTCGAGAGCATTGATGCGTCGTTCATCAAGCAACGTAAGCTGGTCTAATCGGGCTTGTCGTGCAGTGTCATCATCGATGAACTCTTGCATTGATATGCACAGGGAAGGAATTTCCAACTCGAGAGGCATGACTACCTCAGAGCCATACACCAGCAAAATGGAGTTGCCCTAGTGGTCGTTCGAGTGCTAGTGCGATAAGCCCAAAGAGCAAGTGATATTTGAACGTGCCAATCCTTATGACTGCTTGTGACTATCTTTTTGAGGATGGCAACTAGCATTTTGTTTGATGCCTCTACTTGTCCATTTGCCTACGGATAATAGGGTGTTGAAAAACTGTGCTGAATTTTGTACTTTGTTGTCAAAGCATGCACATCTTTGTTTTTAAATGATGTCCCATTATTCGAGATGAACTTGGATGGAATACCAAAATGACATATGATGTTATGCAAAATAAACTCCGCAATGTGGGGTCCAGTCGTAGAGGTAAGTGGAATTGCTTCCACCCACTTGGTGAAGTACTTTGTGGCCGTTATGATGAACATGTGATGACCTGACGACGTAGGGGAGATATTTTCAATTAGATCTAAGCCCCATTGCAAAAATAGCCAAGTCAATTGGATCGACTACAAGGCTTGAGAAGGTACGTGTGTCAAATTAGCATGGTGTTGACACTTCACACACTTCCTTACATACGCACAACAATCTTGCTCTAAAGATGGCCAGTAATAGCCCATGCAAAGAATACGCTTTATGATGGTCATACCGCTGAAGTGGCCATCACATGTACCATCGTGCGCTTGGGTGATCGCCCAAGTGGAATCATGTTAGTCCAAGCAACGAAGGAGGATTCCCTTGTAGCTTCTACGATACAAAATGTCTCCTAGCAAGACATGTTTTGTCGCTTTCTGTTTGAATGATCTTTTCACGACATGCGACAATCCAAGTGGGAGGTTACCTAACTTGAGGTAGTCTCTTATGGGTGTGTACCAATCCTGCTGATCAGAATCCTCGACGGTATGAATAGCCAATCCCTCTTGAAGTTCATCCCTGGAAAAATTTGAGCGGGAATGAACCTATAAAAATAGTGTTGTGTTGCTATTAAGAGGTGTCGGGGAGAACAAGGACCCCCACTTTTCATGATTCAGACTATCACGGATTCAAGAGAACTTATCCTAAGATGGTTCAATCTGGATTAGGTGGATTCCTAGCGTTAGATCAAAGCTTACACGCTCCATTGCGAATTGCGATAATGTTTTGACTTGAATGGTTGCCATATCACTAGAAATGTCTTGTGGGATTAGTGACCCCAAGGATGCCATAGTGTTCACAAAATGATTCAATGACCGAGGGAGTGCCTCGATGTCGTACGATTTAAGATTTTCCAAGAATTTATCCACAAGGGCTTTGTAAGCCTACATAACTGGGCATTTACATTGGAATACCCCTTTCACTTGGTTAACAATTAACAACGAATCACCAAATATGTTTAAGCATTTGATGTTCATGGTGATGGCTGTCTGTGATATTCTCACAATGACTGAGAGGGGGGGGTGAATCAGTGTAGCAATTTAAATACAGATCTACAACTCTTTAAAACTTAAGCAGAGAGAACTTAAAAATAGATAAAGCAAATAAACAAGAGAGCATTCCACAACACACGATTTAACGAGGTTCACCGGATTTGGCTACTCCTAAAAAATTAGACTGCTTGGACTCCCATCCAAATCCAGCCTTTGCAAAGCACCAACTTTACAAACAATTTATCTGCACCAACAGAAAGGAGCACCAACCCCCTAATGCCAAGCACCAACTTGGACTTTAGTTCTGAACAGATTTTATGACATATAAAATGCCTTCTCTGCAACAAGACCCTCACTGGTCTAATTCCTTTTTAACAAAACTTGCATATTCTTACAGCTCTGCTATTCTCCCTTACAGCACTTTCTTCTTTTTCTTTTTACAGCACTCTGCTCTTTGTATATTTCTCAACACAATACTCTCTGTACTTTCTCTGCACAATACACTCTCTATTCTTATTTTCACAGCCCCTTTTTCCTTTTATCCGGCAAGTCACAACACTCTTGCCACGTGTAGAGCTCAACCCTAACCCTAACTTTCTATACACAAAAAAACATTCTTACAGCTCTGCATACTGCGCTGTTAATAGCCTTAAAAGCTTACTTATGTCTCTGATAGACTTATCTGCCCACTTTATGGCTTTGACAACTTTTCCGGCTCTTTGTAAGTAAATCTGTTGTTCTGACAGATTTATCTTTCTATTTACGACTCTGACCATCTTACCTGCCTTTTTATGGCTCTGACAATCTTACCTGCGTATTTATAGTTCTGACAGCTGAACCTACTTATTTACAGCTCTGATAGCCGAACTGCCATTCTGACAGCTTTTTGTCTTCTTCTCGGCATGCAAGCGCGAAAACACATGTCACGAAATCGTGACACTTTTTGCCTTCATACACTCTACTTGGCATGCACCCGCGAAAATGGAACATGTCACGAAATCGCGACATCTTTTTCTCTCTCCTCTTTCCTTCGCATGCACCCGCAAAAATGGAACATGTCGCGAAATCGCGACATCTTTTTCTCTCTCCTCTTTCCTTCACTTTCGCCCTTGAAAATGAAACATGTCGCGAAATCGCGACATCTTTTTCTCTCTCCTCTTTCCTTCGCATGCACCCATGAAAATGGAACATGTCGCGAAATCGCGACATCTTTTTCTCTCTCCTCTTTCCTTCGCATGCACCTACGAAAATGGAACATGTCACGAAATCGCGACATCTTTTTCTCTCTCCTCTTTCCTTCGCTTTCGCCGCGAAAATGAAACATGTCACGAAATCGCGACATATTTTTCTCTCTCCTCTTTCCTTCGCATGCACCGCGAAAATGGAACATGTCGCAAAATCGTGACATCTTTTTCTCTCTCCTCTTTCCTTCGCTTTCGCCCGTGAAAATGAAACATGTCACGAAATCGCGACATCTTTTTCTCTCTCCTCTTTCCTTCGCTTTCGCCCGCGAAAATGAAACATGTCACGAAATCGCGACATCTTTTTCTCTCTCCTCTTTCCTTCGCTTTCACCCACGAAAATGGAACATGTCGCGAAATCGCGACATCTTTTTCTCTCTCCTCTTTCCTTCGCTTTCACCCGCGAAAATGGAACATGTCGCGAAATCGCGACATCTTTTTCTCTCTCCTCTTTCCTTCACTTTCGCCCACGAAAATGAAACATGTCGCGAAATCGTGACATCTTTTTCTCTCTCCTCTTTCCTTCGCTTTGGACCGCAAAAACTCGACATGTCGCGATATCGCGACATCTTTTTTCCTTAGCGCTTTTTCTTCCCTTCGGGTCGCGAAAACCCGACATGTCGCGATATCGTGACATCTTTTTTCCTTAGCACTTTTTCTTTCCTTCGGGTCACGAAAACCCGACATGTCACGAAATCGCGACACTTTTCCTTGCAAGCTCCTTTCCTCCATTCATGTCGCGAAATCGTGACAGTTTTTCTTACGCTTTCTCTCTCCTCCGTTATGTCGCGAAATCGCGACAGAAAACATGTCGCGATATCGTGACAGTTTTCCAGCTTTTTCTCTCTCCTCCGTTATGTCGCGAAATCACGATAGAAAACATGTTGCGATATCGCGACAGTTTTCCAGCTTTTTCTCTCTCCTCCTTTATGTCGCGAAATCGCGACAGAAAACATGTCGCGATATCGCGACAGTTTTCTTACTTGTCTTTTTCTTTGATTTTTTTGAATCTGGGCCACTTCTGTCTTCTTGGAAATTCACTGTACCTATTCTGACTGACCTCTGAACATCTGTCCACTACATCATCAATTGATCTATCTGTCTGAGTTGACAACAATGACAATACTGTTTTTGCACCTTGCTCAACAATCTCCCCCTTTGGAATTGTTGGCAACACATGTGCAATTTCCAAAAATTCTTCTCCCCCTTTGACAATAATACCAAAGGGCTGCTGCAGACTCCCCCTGAGTCCATGCACAACATTCTCAGGCACACACTATTACAGTTAGCAAAAAATACAAACAAGAGCAAACAAATATATATCAAAGGGCTGATAATCAAATATATAAATGCTCCCCCTGAGAATGTGTTCCCGAAAGCTAGTCAGTTCTTGGGTAGTGTGACCACTCCCAACTTACTGCGGAGATATTCAAAAACTTCCTTGGGCAATGGTTTGGTGAAGATATCTGCTACTTGCTCTGTAGTTGGAACAAAATCCAATTTAACCTCACCTTCTGCAACTTTATCCTTCAAAAAGTGATACCGGATTGCAATATGTTTGGTTCTTGAATGCATAACCGGATTCTTTGAGATGTTAATAGCACTGGTATTATCACATTTAATAGAAAGAATTCGGTTATGCATTCAAGAACCAAACATAGTGCTATTTCAGGGTTTGTCTCATCCATAAAATTTGTGTACAACATGTTGTTGTAGTAATGTATTTTGCCTCTTCTATGGATAGAGAGACTGATTCTTGTTTCTTGCTGTGCCATGCTACCAACCTGTCTCCAAGATAGAATGCACCACCATTGGTACTCTTTCTGTCATCTATACATCCTGCCCAATCTGCATCAGAATATGCAAAAAGAGTGAAATCCTTACCTTTTGGGTACCATAACCCATACTCCATAGTACTCTTGAGGTACCTAAAGATCCTCTTCACAGCTGTCACATGATTCTCTTTGGGACTAGCCTAAAATCTTGCTACCATGCATACTGCCTGTAAGATATCTGGTCTTGTAGTCGTTAAATACAACAGGCTCCCTATCATAGATCTGTACATGGTTTGATCTACATCTGGAGATTTGTCATCCTTGCTCAACTTGCAACCTATTGTCATGGGAGTGCTAACAGGTTTACAATCCTCCATTGTGAACTTTTTCAGCATTTCTTTCACATATTTAACTTGAGAAATAAAAATGCCCTTTTCACTTTGGTTAACTTGCAGTCTGAGGAAATATGAAAGTTCACCAATCATAGACATTTCAAATTCTTTCTGCATTTTATTTGCTATGTCTCTACATGACTCATCATTGCTGCTTGCTAAAAATTATATCATCAACATAAACAACAAGGACAATAAGTTGGCCATTGTCTGTTTTGACATACAAGTTACTATCCACCATACCTTTCTTGAACCCTTGTTGAGTGAGATAGTTGTCTAGTCTTGCATACCATGCTCCGGGTGCCTGTTTCAAGCCATACAAAGCTTTCTTCAACTTGCAAACAAAGTTGGGATTATCATCGAGTTGAAAACCATCTAGGCTGCTCAATATAAACTTCTTCTTCAAGATTTCCATTCAGAAATGCTGATTTCACATCCATCCGATAAACTTTGAAATTCCTGTGGATCTGCTAAAGCCGAAACATTCCGATTGCCTCGAGTCTAGCCACTGGTGCAAAAGTTTCCTCAAAATCAATACCTTCAACTTGAGCATAGCCTTTACAGACCAATCTTGCTTTATTCCTTACAACCTGTCCGTCTTCATTCAATTTGTTTCTAAAAATCCATTTAGTACCGATTATGTTTTTATTTACAGGCCGTGGTACTAACTCCTAGGTTTTGTTTTTCTCAATCTGATCTAGTTCTTCATTTATTGCCTTCATCCAACTTTCATCTGTGCTTGCTTCAGCAATATTTTTGGGCTCAATGCTGGATAATAGGGAGTAGTTACTTACTACTCTTCTTCTTGTCTTAACACCAACTGTGGGGTCCCCTATAATTTGTTCTCTGGGATGATTTTTTTGCCAACTTCCTATTTTAAATTTATTGTTTTCTTCTACTTCTGAATCAATACTTAAATCATCTGGGTCAATTTTTTTATTCTCTTTTGTTTCCTTTTCTTCATCTCCTTCAATAACTTCTTCATAAATAGGGTAGTTTTCTTCATAGCTGACAACTTGTTTCCTATCTTCATCAAATTTAACATCGACACTGTCTACAATTTTCTTTAGCCTTTTGTTGTAGCATTTGTAAGCTTTGCTTTTTGATGAATAGCCAACAAAAATACCTTCATCAGCTCTATCTTCAAATTTACCAAGATTATCTTCCGTTCTTTTGATGTAACACTTGCTGCCAAAGACTTTGAAGTATTTTGTTGTTGCCTTCTTGCCGAACCAAAGCTCATAAGGGGTTTTGCTTTCATGTGTCCTCAACATGCACCTATTTTGGATATAAACTATAGTATGGACTACCTCTTTCCAAAATCTGTCTACAATTTTGCTTTCAGTCAACATTGTCCGTGCCATTTCCTGTATAGTTTTGTTCTTTCTTTCTACAACACCATTCTGCTGAGGTGTCCTTGCTGCTGAAAACTGTCTTTTGATCCCATATTTTTGACAGTATTCTGCAAACTCCTCTGAGATGAACTCTCCTCCTCTATATGATCTTAAGCATTTGATCCTCTTTCCTGTTTCATTCTCAACTTGGTTTTTGAAAGTCTTGAACATTTCAAAAGCTTCAGATTTTTGCTTCAAAAAGAATATCCAGGTCATTATGGAATAGTCATCTATGCAAAGCATAAAGTATTTGTCACCATTTATACTTTGAGTTCTCATGGGTCCACATAAATCAGTATGAATTAGTTCTAAGGGTTTGTTGGTAAAGTACTCCTTTGATTTAAATGTGGCTCTAGTTTGCTTCCCCTTTTGACATGAAGCACAAATACTATTTAGTGGTTTGCCAATGGAAGGTATATCTCTTACTGCCCTTTTTGAACTTATTTTAACCAAATTGTCAAAGCTGATATGACCGAGCCTTTTGTGCCACAACCAATTTTCATCTTCTTGTCCAATCAAGCATGCTCCTTCTGAGGTCTCTGAGAGAGTATACAGATTTCCAGAAGTCCTTGATCCAGTAGCAATTAACTTCCCACTGTTAGCTTTTCTCACTTCACAGCCCTACTTCTTAAAAACTACTTCATGACCTCTGTCACAGATTTGACTTACACTGAGCAAGTTATGCTTCAGACCAATCACAAACAAGACTTCTTTTGATTTGATCTTTCCGTCATTGATCTTGACTGATCCTTTGCCAACTATCTTTGCTCCATCATTATTTCCAAATTTCATAGAACCACCTTCATAATTCTGTAACTTCTCAAATTTTTGCTTGTCACCTGTCATGTGACTGGAGCATCCACTATCAAGTATCCATGGTGCAGATTTGTTCTGTGCTTTAAAAGTAGTCCGAACAATCAAATATTCTTTTCTTCGGAGGTTTTCCTTTTCTTTCCATTACGGTTTGATAGCAGATTTGGCAACTTGTTTTGCCTTTCCCCTTTCATTAGCATGTGCCTGTTTTTCAAGTAAAATTTCTTGTTTTGTTTCAATCCATTTGGTTGAGATTTTCTACCCTGATATTTATTTGTTGTAAAAGTGCTTCTACAGTATCTTGCAATGTGTCCAAAATTATGATAGTTATAACATTCAACTGCATAATCCACCAATGGAGAAAAGACATTTCTACTGGTGAAATTCCTTTGAGCTACATTATGACTGCAATCTGAAATCTTATGGCCATAAGCATTGCATTTAAAATAATAACCAAAAAAAGAATGATTAAACTTGGGTGCAGGTCTTTTCCAGTTTGAAGTAGGAGCCATGAATCTTCTCCTTCTTGGATGTGTGACTTTTGTGAATCCATCTTTGTCAATACTCTTCTTGAGTCTGGCATTATTGCTTTCTTTGGCATGATTTATTTTTTCTTGATCAACCTTGATATTTTCTTCTTTCTTTATGGGTTCTACATTTAAGGCCTTTGAACCCTTTGATGATTCTCCTTCATCGAAGCCCAAACCAAATTTGATGCCGGAAGGCCTTTGGTTATTTAAAATTTTATCCAGATTTACAGTACTTTCTTCAAACTTATGATAACAACTCAATTTCCTATTCATCTCCTCTAGTTGCATCCTTAACTTAACAATGTCTTCTTCTAGCTTGCTGCATTCATCTATCTTTACAATTAATTGTACATCGAGAACTTCAGACATTTTCTTAAATTCATCTGTCTATACTTTCAAGCTGTTTATTATTTCATTGGCATCCTCAAGCTTTCTTGAAACCTTTTTATTCTTTTTCCTTTATGTGCTCAGTTCTTTAAGTGCAGCAACTAACTCACCTTCCAGATAAACTTCAGCCTCATCCTCAGGTTTTTCATTACATTTCGGTTTTTCCTCTGTTATTCTTTCTTCAAATGCCATGAACAGAGCTTCACCTACTTCTTCTTCAGAATCCTCACCGGAGCAGTCTTCGGAAGAGCTGACATTCTTGGATATGAAACTTTTCTTCTTGAAGTTGCTTTTTTGAAATGTGGTTTCTTCTTCCAGTCACTTCTTTCTTGGTGTGACCCTTCATCATTTTTGTTTTTCTCATTCATTGGACATTTAGCTACAAAGTGCCCGACTCCTCCACAGTTGAAGCACTTAAACGGTAACTTACCTCTATACTTTCCTTTTCCCTTTATTAGTTTCCTAAAAAAGTTTGCTTCTGTTTCATCTGAAGACTCTTCTTCTGCAGATTCTTGATTAGCTTTTATATTTTTGTGTGCTTTAAAAGCAACTTCTCTGTCTGAGGGCTTAGTTTGTCCTATTCTCATTTCATATGCAGTTAAAGAACCATGCATTTCATCCATGCTAAAAGAATTTAGATCTTTAGCTTCTTCTATAGCAAAAACTTTAGAATCAAATCTTTTGTGAAGAGTTCTTAATACCTTTTTCATGATGACCGCATCTTCTATTTCCTCATCGAGTCCTCTAATTGCATTAATGATTCCATTGACTCTCAGCATATAGGCCTCTATGTTCTCATCATCATTCATTTTTAATGCCTCAAACTGAGCTCGATGTGTTTGAAGCTTGGCTTCCTTGATCTTGTTGTCTCCTTCATGAATGCTCTGCAGTTTGTCCCACATGTCTTTTGCTATTTTACAGCTCATGATCCTTATCAGTTCATTGTCTACTAACCCACACATTATAGCATTCTTTGCCTTAGAGTTATTCTCAAACTTTTTCTTCTCAGCAGCATCAGATGGAGGAGTAGAGGATATTGTGTACCCACTTTCTACTGACTCCCAAATGTCATAACCCAAAGCACATAGATAAGTCTGCATCCTGAGTCTCCAGAAAGAGTAATTAGTTCCATCGAACAAAGGAGCTTTGTTGGATGAAAATCCTTCACCACCGACCATTGTGATTCTTCCAAGATCACCTTAGTTGATTAAGCTAGTTCAGGAACCTTGCTATGATACCAATTGATATTCTCACAATGACACTGAGAGGGGGGGTGAATCAGTGTAGCAATTTAAATACAGATCTACAACTCTTTAAAACTTAAGCAAAGAGAACTTAAAAATAGATAAAGCAAATAAACAAGAGAGCATTCCACAACACATGATTTAACGAGGTTCACCAGATTTGGCTACTCCTCAAAAATTAGACTGCTTGGACTCCCATCCAAATCCAGCCTTTGCAAAGCACCAACTTTACAAACAATTTATCTGCACCAATAGAAAGGAGCACCAACCCCCTAATGCCAAGCACCAACTTGGACTTTAGTTCTAAATAGATTTTATGACATATAAAATGCCTTCTCTGCAACAAGACCCTCACTGGTCTAATTCCTTTTTAACAAAAACTGCATATTCTTACAGCTCTGCTATTCTCCCTTACAACACTTTCTTCTGTCTCTTTTTATAGCACACTACTCTTTGTATATTTCTCAGCACAATACTCTCTATACTTTCTTAGCACAATACACTCTCTATTCTTATTTTCACAGCCCCTTTTTCCTTTTATCCGGCAAGTCACAACACTCTTGCCACGTGTAGAGCTCAACCCTAACCCTAACTTTCTATACACGAAAAACATTCTTACGGCTCTGCATACTATGCTGTTAATAGCCTTAAAAGCTTACTTACGTCTCTGACAGACTTATCTGCCCACTTTACGGCTTTGACAGCCTTTTCGGCTCTTTGTAAGTAAATCCGCTGTTCTGACAGATTTATCTTTCTATTTATGACTATGACCGTCTTACCTGCCTTTTTATGGCTTTGACAATCTTACCTGCGTATTTATAGTTCTGACAGATCGAACCTACTTATTTACAGCTCTGACAGCTGAACTGTTGTTCTGACAGCTTTTTGTCTTCTTCTCGGCATGCAAGCACGAAAACACATGTCACGAAATCATGACACTTTTCGCCTTCGTACACTCTACTTGGCATGCACCCGCGAAAATGGAACATGTCACGAAATCGTGACACTTTTTCTCTCTCCTCTTTCCTTCGCATGCACCCACGAAAATGGAACATGTCGCGAAATCGCGAAATCGCGACATCTTTTTCTCTCTCCTCTTTCCTTTGCTTTCACCCGCAAAAATGAAACATGTCACGAAATCGTGACATATTTTTCTCTCTCCTCTTTCCTTCGCATGCACCCGCGAAAATGGAACATGTCACGAAATCATGACATCTTTTTCTCTCTCCTCTTTCCTTCACTTTCGCCCACGAAAATGAAACATGTCACGAAATCGCGACATATTTTTCTCTCTCCTCTTTCCTTCGCTTTCGCTCGTGAAAATGGAACATGTCGCGAAATCGCGACATCTTTTTCTCTCTCCTCTTTCCTTCACTTTCACCCGCGAAAATGGAACATGTCACGAAATCGTGACATCTTTTTCTCTCTCCTCTTTCCTTCACTTTCGCCCGCGAAAATGGAACATGTCACGAAATCGTGACATCTTTTTCTCTCTCCTCTTTCCTTCGCTTTCGCTTGCAAAAATGAAACATGTCGCGAAATCGTGACATATTTTTCTCTCTCCTCTTTCCTTCGCTTTCGCCCACAAAAATGGAACATGTCGCGAAATCGCGACATCTTTTTCTCTCTCCTCTTTCCTTCGCTTTCGCCTGCAAAAATGAAACATGTCACGAAATCGTGACATCTTTTTCTCTCTCCTCTTTCCTTCGCTTTGGACCGTGAAAACTCGACATGTCGCGATATCGCGACATCTTTTTTCCTTAGCGCTTTTTCTTCCCTTCGGGTCGCGAAAACCCGACATGTCGTGATATCGCGACATCTTTTTTCCTTAGCGCTTTTTCTTTCCTTCGGGTCGTAAAAACCCGACATGTCGCGATATCGCGACACTTTTCCTTGCAAGCTCCTTTCCTCCATTCATGTCGCGAAATCGTGACAGTTTTTCTTGTGCTTTCTCTCTCCTTCGTTATGTCACGAAATCGCGACAGAAAACATGTCGCGATATCGCGACAGTTTTCTAGCTTTTTCTCTCTCCTCTGTTATGTCGCAAAATCGCGACAGAAAACATGTTGCGATATCGCAATAGTTTTTCAGCTTTTTCTCTCTCGTCCTTTATGTCGCGAAATCGTGATAGAAAACATGTCGCGATATCGCGACAATTTTCTTACTTGTCTTTTTCTTTGAATCTAGGCCACTTCTTTCTTCTTGGAAATTCACTGTACCTGTTCTGACTGACCTCTGAACATCTATCCACTACATCATCAATTGATCTATCTGTCTGAGTTGACAACAATGACAATATTGTTTTTGCACCTTGCTCAACAGTCTGAAGACCTATGAGCAAGGCTTCGTATTCGACATTGTTATTGGTGCACATGAAATCAAGTTTAAATGATAGAGGCATTGGAGCCCCTTGCGGTGTGAAGAATACAATTCCCATGCCACCCCCTTACTCACATTTAGAACCATCGAAGAATAAGGTTATGTCGGCCTGTGACTCAAGCTCATCAGAATCTGGCAATTCTGAGACATGGAAGACCCCATCATCGGGTAGCTCTATGGTCAGAGGATGATCGTCTTCGAGAGGAGCCTCTGCTAGTTGATCGGCGATGACTTGACCTTTGATGGATTTTTGTCCAATGAATTTGATGTCAAAATTCATCAACAACATGATCCATTTTTTTGTGCGGCTACTGTGATAAGTACGACTCATCATGTACCTCAATGAATTCTCCTTAGACACAACATACGTCATGTTTCTCAGCATGTAATGGCATAGCTTTTTGGTAGTAAACACCATCGCCAAGCATAGCTTCTCAACGTATGCATAGTTAATTTCATAACTAACCGGGGTGCGGCTAAGATAGTATGTAGCCTATTCTTTGTGTAGTTCATTTTTCTGGGCTAGCATGGTGCCCAGTGCTACCTCAGTAGCTGAGATGTATAAATAGAACGACACTCTTGGTCTAGGTGGTGCTAATAATGGCGGTGAAGCCAAGTATTGTTTAATGTCGTCGAAGGCTGACTGGCACTCGTCATCCCAGTGAAATGCGACCCCCTTGTGTAATAATTTATTCATGGGTCAAAACTTTTCAGATAGCTGCACTATGAAGCGCTTGATTGACGTGACCTTTCCCTGCAGGCTTCTGAGTTACTTGATGGTAGTTGGGGGGAGCATTTCAAGGATTGCCTTGACTTTCTATGGATCCACCTTGATGCCTCATTTGGAGACTATGAAACCCAAGAGTTTTCCAGATGTGACGCCAAATACGCACTTCTTGGGGTTTAGTCTGACTTTGTGTTCGATGAGGCAATCGAGGATCTTTCTTAAGTCATCGAGATGATCTGGGCACAAAAGAGATTTGGCCAACAAATCATCCATGTAATCTTCCAAAGTTTTATGCATGTGATCGTGGAAGATGTATGTCATGGCACGTTGGTAGGTGGTGCTAGCATTTTTAAGGCCAAATGGCATGACCTTATAACAAAATGTCCCCCAAGGCGTTGTGAATGCCATTTTTAGTTGGTCCTCGGGATTGATACGAATCTGATTGTATCCTGAGAAACCATCCATGAGGGATAGCATTTCATGGCCCGCTATAGCATCTACCAAGGTGTCGATGCTAGGAATGGGGAAATCATCCTTAGGACTCGCTTTTTTTAGATCTCAAAAATCAATGCATATGTGAATCCTCCCATCGGGCTTCTTGACGGGTACCATGTTGGACATCCATGGTGGGTAATCCACGCAGATGACAAACTGTGCATCCAAAAGCTTTTGTAGCTCATCTTTGACCATTAAGGCTACTTTTGGGTGTATCTTACGTAGTTTTTTCTTAACTGGCTTGAATGTCAGATCAAGCGTTAGATTATGCGTGACTAGCTATGGGTCTAGCCCCGACATGTCTTTGTAGGACCATGCAAAAACCTCCTTCTTATCTTTGAGAAGGGCAATGTAGTCGGATTTCTCTTCGAGGGATAGACTTACCCCTAGCTTGATGATCTATGGATTCATTGGATCAGAGTCGATGTCTATGTCAGTCGTCTCTTCGACTGGCATGTGGGACCCATCCTCCAACTGGTGTGGAGTTGGGATCAAGTGGATATCGTTCACTGAATTCAAATCTACGTTAGGAACTTCGGGTCCCTCTTCAGCATGGAAGATATCCTAAGTTGGTCCTGGGGTGAAATGAAGCATCTCACCACAAGGCTAGTACTCTGATGGGGATGGTGGTGAATTAATGCGATCCCAGTCTATGGCATCTAGGTCTAGATACAATGATCATGCTGGATCGGTTGGATTGCAGATGGGGGTGGTTAAGTCAATGGAGATCATGTTTATGGAATGATTTTGGTCCCCATTACCGCACGGGTGGTGACTCGGACATACTGGATGATTTTTGTGCTCCAAATTTGGCTTTGGGGGTATTGGCACAAATGGATAGGCCCTATGTGTGGATAAAAGGACAGGTTCTACCCTTGGCACTGATGATTCTATAGGGTATTTGGGCGGAAGGTGCTCTCTGTATACCTAAAGTTGCGAATGCAACACTTGGTCCAACTGTGTTGGATTTAGGTGCCACCTATGCCTTGGTCCCATGTTTAGTTGTTCAAACATTTTGTCAATATCCATGGGGTATTGTTGTTGTTGTTGTTGTCGCATGTGGTTGAGATATGCCATCTTAGTCTCATATTCATAATCACTATCAGATATCCATAGGCCTTCATTGGCTCTGACAGTTGTGTGTGGCATGTGAGGCTCGTTCTGCTTGAGAAAATTAATGTGGTCCCATCGGGGTTGTTTCGCTCTCTGTGGGGGGACCTGATTTTCTTGAGGTGGCACTTGCTCGATTGGAGCATCCAAAGGGAACATTGCCAAGAGGCTTTCTTGGTAGTCATCCATGGGGGTCACTTGTGAGTGATTGCTATCCGATTCGAAAGGGTCCCATGGTGCTACTTCATACTCTAACTCATCTTTCGAAGATCCTTCCTGACCTTGTCTATATCCCTCTTGTAAGTCAGTTCTCGAACCTTCTCCTTTCTCGAGCAACGGGATAGGGTTATCAAGGTCAACAAGGTGTGTTGTCAACAATGGGAGATAATCCCCCAATGTATATGTTGTGTTAGTATTGGCATATGGATCTAATGCCAACCCATCCTTGTTGTCTATCCCTAGGCCTTGCATGTTTTCTACCAAGATGTCCAGGGGCAGAGGGTGGTTGAACCCTACTCCTAAATTGTTGTATGGCATCTGATATCTTGGTTGGCAAATAACGTGCACTCCTTTCTCATACCTGCCCAACCCATATCCATGCCAATTGCATTAGCCAAGATATCTCAAAGCGAATTCTGGGTTGGACAGATAGTTGACGTCTTTAGTAAAGGGCTCTTCATCGTCTTCTTCTTGCATGTAAGGTTCAATGCCATTATCGAGGCCCCCATATACAAAGTTTGTCTGATTTTGTGGGTAGCCTAGAGGAACAATAGTGCCGATGGGGAGGCAAGGTCTCCCCATGTCCTGCATGGACTCAAGTGCGGGTGTTGCTACAATGTTACGCACTAGATACTCCCCTAGGCCCGTATTGGCCATCTCAATGATGATCGTTGACGATTGAGGGGGAGGGAATGGGAGCTCTTCTTTGGTCCACTCCATGTGGGGTGAATCAGGTGTCTTGACTTCCATTCGGCTAGGCACCTCTTCGATAGAGATGTTTGAGACTGATGGCGGTGCCTCTTCCAGGGGTTTCTTCCCATTGTCCTTCAGTGTGGCCATCGTAGGTGGCATCATTGGTGAAGGATCAGATGATGAAGATGGACCCAGCTGGGGATTTTATGGACTTAACAATAGGGATGTATGCGGAATCAAACCCTGTTTAGATGGATTCAACTAAAAATCCAAATGTGTCAACGGTAGGGTCAACTGTGGCATCAGTTGTACTGTATTGCAATATTTGAAGGGCTCTAAGTCTATCGGGACTACATGCACTTGCCCTTCGAATGTGTACTTTAGGCATTGGTGGGCTATTGAAAGGACACACTTCATGTCCCTGATCCAAGTACTGCCCAACAAGATATTATAGGCCATCTCACCTTCCAAGATGTGGCACAACGTAGGAATAGTCTTCTCTCCCACCTGGATGGGCAGGACAATGGTGCCAACCATCGAGCATATCGCATCATTGAATGCTCGCAGAGTATAGGTGGAGGCCACAATATGAGATACTAGCAACTTCAGGTGTTTCAATGTCGTTGTTGTAATTATATTACTAGAAGATCCAGTGTCCACCAACACCCTCTTATACGAAATCCTGTTGACCCGTGCAATGACATGTAGGGGTGGATCTACCATGTCACCAATCACTGATTTCAGCTTGTCCTCTCTAAAGGTGATGACTAGCTCGGTGCATCATTTGACATGTCCCATGAAGTTGTTGAAAGAATTTGCTTCGTGGGGTTGCAGCTCGATGGCTTTAAGTATCTCCATTAGAGCCTCCAGAGGGGGCGATGATTGTTGTATTAGCTCATAGATGGAGAGCCTAGCCGATGTGGTCCTCAAAATTTGGGTGAGTTTGGTCTGAATCATGGCCACTAGTCTAGGCGGAGGAGGTTGTGTAGGGTGCTATTGAGGTTGTGACGTTGATGGAACCTCTCCTGTAGTTGCCGTAGGGGCAGCTGTGCTTGGGTACCTCTTGTTTCGAGTCACTATGCTTATCATCCCTACATACCCCTGCATAGGCTAATTCTGTGTCACCTCATTGACCTGTAGAGTGTTTGCCTGCACATCATGGGTAGGCAGGGGGTCTTTGAAGACCTCCATATGTTGGTTATTTGGTGCTACGGAATTATCCACCACTAGCATCTTGTTGTCGATTAGGTCTTGCATGAAGCTTTTGAACTTCCAACATGCATAAAGGTGTCCTCTCTGCCGATGAAACCTACAGTACAAGTCTTCCCTATAACATTTGGGTTTTGGCGCGTTGGGGTCTACAGGTCGACTTTCTGGCAGGTTCATCAAGTTTACCATGAACAAACGGTCAAACAAGGAGTCTTTAGACTTTGTAAAGGGTGTAAATTATTGCCTAGGGTGACACTGTTGATTTTGCTCTTGTCGATGATTTTCTCTTTCATAACTGTCAAGAGGGACCGCCTAATAGTTAGCCTTTTGGGGTTGTGTTGCTTGTGCAGGCTGTGGTGCATTTATATCAACCTGATTGACCACATCGGGTTTTGGTTGCATGGTCCCTATTTTGACATTTTTAGGCCACTCTTTCTTCTGTGGCTTGGCAATCTTGCCATCCTGTATCTTGATCTCCTCAATGATTTTGGCTTGTGCCAGGGCTTCCTCAAGAGTGGCATATTTTTGGAGCTATAATAACATGAAGATCGACCTCAAATAGCTCTTTGAGAACATTTGGGTCAGGTCGGCCATGGGAGTGTTAGGACCCTCCTAACATGTCGTAATTACTTATATTATTTATTCATTATATTCTAGGGTCACAACCCTTCACTCTTACAACTATTAGACTAGGTATTTAAATGCAATCCACATATGATAATAAGGCATCATAGAACAAATATATAAATTATGTCTATTGTTGGTTTTCTATCTTACAATCAAAAAGCGATTCAATATAAAAAACGATCCTGCTTTTTGCACCATTTAGTTTCATACCATCTAGATCAGAGCTAGATCAAGGAGCAAATTCACCATTAAAAATTTTTTCCACCACACATTTTAGCCAGTCCACATTCGCAAGGACGCAAACAACATTCACGCTTCATGGATCCATGTCAAAATCCTTGCAGAAAATTAAACCTTCTCCTAAGGTATGAATTAAGTTGTCTTACACCCAAATTGCTCGACATTTTGTGTGGTGACCGGTGGCTTTTTTGAAAAAGCTAAAATCTTCAATGCAGCATCAAGGTTTTCGATGTCCTAAACGCAAAGGGAAAAAATTAAAATTAATTTTTTATTTTTTATTTTTTGCTCACCTGTACCAAGTCATATTGATCGTTACCTACACCAACCGCAATGGCTGAAGGATGACGATCACTGGATTCCATTCATGAGAAACACGAAAGGCTCGCTGAAGAAGTTCAATAGGAAAGAGAGGAGAATACCCATACAACAAGAGAACTCTTCGAGAAAATATTTGCAATGGATGTTAAACTTGATGTCATCAGTCAAAATCAGGCAACAACACATGCAAATTCACACAACCACGGGTCATAAAATCGAGAAATATTAGGAGGTCCAAAAACTTCCATTCTACCACGGACGACCAAATTAGACTTCCCAAAATTTGGAGGAGACCCTACAAACTGGATCTACCGAGCAGATCAATATTTCTCACTAAATCAAATATTGGAAATGCAAAAAGTGCATATCGCCTCCTTCCACTTGGAAAACGATGCCATCCAATGGTACCAATGGTTAGATAAAACTAACGGCACTCTGACATGGTCAACATTTACACAGAATCTATTAGTGTGATTCGGCCCTAGCAAGTTTCAAAGCTTTACAGGGGCCCTCACTAAATTATGCCAAACCACAACAGTAAGCGAATACCAAGCATAATTTGAAAGGCTAGCCAATAGAACATCTGGATTAGACGCTTCCTTCTTTCAAGAATATTTTGTCAGTGGATTAAAAGAAGAAATTCGAATAGAGGTGCAAATGTATAACCCTACAAACATGTTAGAGACCATCGGCTTGGCGAAATTAGCGGACGACAAAATTAAGGCATGAAATTGGTTCACAAAACCAACTTGGGAGAAACCATCAAACACTTATACCAACCCCAAACCAATGCAAAATGGACGAACCCAAAAATCCTACACAACCCCCAAAATTAACCCCGCTCTACCAATTAAGCATCTGAGTTTCGAGGAAATGAAGGAAAGACAAGCTAAGGGTCTTTGCTACCATTGTGATGAGAAATTTGACAGAAATCATAAATGTGCCTCACGAAAATTATATATTCTAGATGCCACAGAGGAAGGGAATTCTACTAAAGAGGAACCTGAACTCGAAGTAGAGGTATTATCCAACACACTTGAAAGTGACGAAGAAAATGCACCAAAGGTTTCCTTCAACGCCCTTGCCGGATTTTCTGCCCCTTAAACAATGTGAGTTAAAGGGTATTTTAAGAAATAAAACCTTATCGTGCTCCTAGATTCTAGCAGCACACACAATTTTGTCGATCCAAAGGTGGCTAAACAAGCAAATTGTTTTATATACCCTTGCAATAACTTTGAAGTGATGATTGGAAATGGCAAAAAAATTGCATGCAAAGGAAAATGAAGAAATATAAAACTATGGGGGTTTATAACATGAAAGGCGACATGTACATCCTACCCCTAGGTGGGTGCGACATTGTACTAGGCGTACAATGGTTACGAACCTTGGGCGTAGTCCAATGGGAATTTGATGAACTATGGATGAAATTCACAGCAAAGAACCAAACCTATATTATCCAAGGCTTGAAATCAGGACCTTCCCAAATCGTTAGCTCGCATAGAATGGAGAAAATTATTCGAAGAGGAAACAAAGGAATGGTCGCCCAATTATTTTCAATTCAACCTAGTCACAAAGAAGATGAGACACCAGAGTTACAAAAGATTTTAGACCACCATAAGGCGGTATTCAATGAACCAAAAGGACTACCTCCACAACAAAGTCACGATCACACTATTCCACTATTTCCAGGGCATCACCCTCCTAATATTAGACCTTATCGTTATCCATACCTCCAAAAGACCGAAATAGAGAAATTAGTACAAGAGCTTCTTAAGGAAGGAGTCATTAGACCTAGCAAAATCCCTTATTCCTCTCCAATTATTCTAGTTAGAAAAAAGGATGGCTCATGGCGTTTATGTGTCGATTTTCGAGTGCTTAATAAAATGACCATCAAAGATAAATTTCCTATTCCGTTCATAGATGAGCTATTAGATGAACTCCACGGGGCAGCTTATTTTTCCAAGTTAGACTTACGGTCAGGCTACCACCAAATACGAGTCAATGAAAAGGATATTCCTAAGACGGCCTTTCGCACTCACGAAGGGCACTACGAATTCTTGGTGATGCCATTTGGCTTGACCAACGCTCCTTCTACCTTTCAAAGTCTAATGAATAAGGTATTTCACCCTTTTCTTCATAAATTTATATTAGTTTTCTTTGATGACATTTTGATTTATAGCAAAACATGGGAAGAACATTTGGACCATGTTAGACAAGCGTTCCAAATCTTGGAGGAAAATCAACTTTATGCAAAAATATCAAAGTGTTCCTTTGGAAAACAAGAAATTGAATACTTAGGGCATATTGTCTCAAAGGAAGGAGTTATGGTAGATCCTTCCAAAATCAAGGAGGTGAAAAATTGGCCTATTCCAAAAACCTTAAAAGCTCTACGTGGGTTTCTTGGACTAACGGGATATTATAGAAAATTTGTCCAAAATTATGGTAAAATCGTTGCTCCTCTAACAACATTACTTAAGAAAAACGCTTTCAAATGGTCGTCTAAAGTGGATGAGGCCTTTATCACCTTGAAAAATGCAATGTGTACCACCCCTGTTCTAGCCATGCCCAAATTTTCTAAACCGTTCGTCATTAAAAGTGACGCTTCAGGAATAGGAATGGGAGCCGTACTCATGCAGGATGAAAGGCCTCTAGCTTTTATAAGCAAAGCATTTTCTCCTAAGAATTTAGCTCGCTCTACATATGAAAAAGAGATGTTGGCGATTGTCCATGCTATTCAACATTGGAGGCCTTACCTTATTGGCCAACATTTCATTATACGCACTGACCATCATAGCTTGAAGTATTTTTGGAACAAAGGACTAATACCCCGGAACAACAAAAATGGGTTACTACACTTCTTGGCTATGATTATGAAATTACATATAAAAAGGGAAAGGACAACATGGTAGCCGATGCACTTTCTAGAAAATTTGAAGATATGCCTCAAGTCCATGCTCTTTCCTACCTTATTCCTAAATGGGTAGATGAGGTGCATGAAGAATGGATAAATGATCCTACTATCCATGCCTTAATTCAACAACTTCAACATAATCCTAGTAGCAAAACTCCATACACTTGGAAGGACAATATATTAAGATACAAAGGGAGGATGGTCCTCACCCCCAATTCAACTTATCATGAAAAACTTCTTCATGAGTTACATACCTCACCCACTTGTAGGCCACTCAGGGTTATTAAAAACCTATAAAAGAGCCACTACCTCCTTCTATTGGGTAGGAATGAAAAATTACATCAAAAACTTTGTAAAATAATGTGAAGTTTGCCAAAGACAAAAGGGGGAGACCCTCGCTATTCCAGGATTACTTCAACCTCTTCCTATACCCACCAAAACATGGGCAGATATTTCTATGGACTTTATTGAAGGATTACCAAAATCGGGGAGGAAAAACAACCATTTTCGTAGTCGTTGATCGTTTATCTAAATATGCCCATTTTTGTTCCGTGGCTCATCCTTATACCGCTAGCACTATAGCCCACCTCTTCCTAGATAACATCTTTAAAAGCAACGTCCTCCATCGATTTCCATAGGCCGCCATGGTTTCTTCCTCATACTGCCTGAGGCTAGCTAGGTCACTTAGTGATGCCTTCTTCTTGGTGTTGAAGGCGAAGCATTTGAGGAATGCGTCCACTAGCTGATTCAAGTTACTGATGCTATGTTTTAGCAATTGAGTGAACCAATCCGAGGCAGGGCCTGCAAACGTGGTTATAAATGTTCTTAGTAGCAAAGCATCATTGTCCTGAATGCCAAAGCATTGGCTCAGGAATCTAGTCACGTGCTCTTGGGCATCCTCCTCCCCTCTAAAGATTGCCAACTGGGGCATTTTAAAGTGTTTAGGGTATGGGGGTGCCGACACTAATGGATGCACATGGTGACTGCGAAGTTGGTGTAAAGTGGGCTTTTGGTGCCCATAAGTCTTGGTCTCCACAGACTTTAGGCACTCTAGCAGCGCTTTATATGCATCGAAATATTTGATCTCTTCCTCCTTGGTTTGTTCCTGCTGCGGGTTACGAGGAACTTGAGGCCTATAGAGGGGTGGCCGAATAGCACTCCCTCTACCTTGGTAGGGAATTTCAGCCCGCTCTTCTTCTTGCTCATACTCCTCATAGGCTTCTTGAGGAGTTCCTGGGCAAGACCTGTAAACATGGGTGGGTGCCCGCGGAGGGTGCCCATCGTTGTTTCTGGGAGTGGCCTCCCGCTCAGGTCTAGGCAGTCTCAGAGGCAACACTTGGTAAGGTCATGGAGACTTGTCTCGCACCAAGGGATTGTGCCTCTCATACAGCTCTACCCTTTGTGTGCAAGGGATTGGAACCCTCTTAGGCATAGTATTCTGGAGTAGCTCATCTATTTGACATCGAATATGCTCTTTGTTAAGGCGATACAGGTGCTCTAACTGCTGTTGGTCTTGCTCAAGCTACGTAATTTGCGCTTGGCGGGCGGCATGTCTGGCGAATGCCAGGTCAATTTTTTTCTTCGTCTTGAGTCTAGGAGACCTAGATGCCTCTCTTACATATTTATCTCGATCGTGGTAATCCAAGATCTCTATAGGTCGCTTTCCTCTGTCGAGGTTGGCGGCATTCACCCGAGGCTCTAGCATCAGTAGGTGATCCTGATAGATAGCAGGTGCGGAGGAGCATTTGTAATGGTATTCCTTGTGCTCCCTTTTGTATATGTGAAAGGGATAGGAAAATTTGGCTTGCCCTGTCTGAAGAGCCTTGTGCTCTGGGTTTGGCCTATTGTTTTTTACAGTAATAATGGGTAGGGGAGGGATGATGTAATCATGTGGCCCCTCCTTATGGACCCTATGTTGTTCTAGCACTTCATTGTGTGGTGGCCACTCATAGCGAGTATCTTAGGGAGCCTTCCCATTTATGTTGAGTGCCACGTGTAAGGACTCCTCCTGAAAGGTTCTATGTTGCATGGGTGTGCCCCTCGAAGGGGTACCTCTATAGTCCCATTCTGTAATGGCATGATGTGGACTATTTTGTGGGTTAGGCCGCCAAGGCGATATAACCAAGTCCTCGGGGCTATAGCAGAGGCAACTTGTGCCCCCTTGTACACTTTTCACACCTTCTGCCCGTAATTGGGCTTGGCTACGGGTGTACACCATGGTGGTGTTTCTCTAAAAGATGTGCACATTTTATCTCTTTTACAATTTTTTATGCTACACTAAACAAACAGGAGCCACACAAACAAAGAAGTGATTATCTTGTTTACGAATTAAATGTGTGCCCTAAATCTGGTTCAGTGTGCTTTGATTTTTTTGTTTTGAAAGCTTTGTAAAGAACATGTTGTTGTACATGCAATATGATGGCTCTTATGTCTCCCAAAATGGTCGCCCCTTCAATATACCACTGCCAGGCCATTATACCGAACCTCTCTATATACCTGCCCTTATGTGAGGGAGACTATTGGTACGTGAGAGCAGAATAGTATGTGGAACATATGCGGTACGAAATGGAAATCGCTCTATTTTGACACCTACCATAGAAGACTTATCCTCATGCACTGGGAATCACCCCAGCTACACTTGGTCAGCTTTCGTCAGGATTTACGTCTAGCAACAGTCGCGATCGGGGTTATGTATGCAAAAATTCAAGCCAAGGTGGTGATGAAATCCACCGTTGGTATTGATCAAGGGTTGGGGTTTTACGACCAACTCCTTGGTGTTTAAATTTCCATGTGGTGTGTGGGGTTCTTTTTATTTATGCAAAGAAAAAAAAACATGCAGTAAAAAATCTCCTATGCAAGCAAAGAAACAAGAAATGACAGAGATAGGAAACAGAAAATGATAGAGGATGCTTAGAACCCCTACCTCTTCTCTACCCAAACCGGATGCCTCTGAGTTTCTGCTCTAAAACTACACAAAGAGCTAATCGTCCCCGGGTGGGATGAATAACATATCTGTATTCGTCACAGGGTGGGGTGAATGCCCATTCGTCCCTGGATGACACGATTTCTAGCTCTATATTCACCATAAGGTGGAACAAGCAGCAATCTAGTGCTTGAAAGATTGATACATGCAAGCAAAAACACACAACTTTTGATCAAAAATTTGATCTCAAAATTAGGGGACTGGGTCCCACCATGATCGCCACTGAAAGCACGAGGATACGGAAGCAAACAAAATAGAAATGTAACGCTAAGTCATACGAACGAGAATGCATGAAAAGAAAGAAAGCAAACAAACTGAAACGAGATTTAAAAGAAAATGTAAAAGTGCAGCCCTTTATTTTATTAATTTGCTCAAGATCGGGTTACAATATGTCTTCTCCATTTTCACGGGCTAGGAGCGTCGGACATAGTCTTGTTACACCATAAATGATCCATTCCCCTTGGGGATCTTTCACGTGCCCACATTGAAAATGAGCGAACCAAATGTTACTGCCACTTGTGTGAATGTGTCTTTAGTTCCTTGCTGCCCCTCCGATGTTGGGATCCTACGTTCAGAGAAATAGTAAACGATTAGTAGCACCTGCATATGGAAAGAAGCAAGCAATCCCCAAGGCCTACGATTAATGCATGCATAAAATAATTAAAATGATAACTAAAATATATCAGAATGAGCTAAAATTTTTACAAAAGCATGAAAACATTACCAGGAACGCACTACAAAATGAACAGTCGATAAATCTATCACATATTTCTAATCGCTCCGAGGTGGGACGATTAGGACTGTCATAAAATGTTAGTAGGTGACCTCCTAAATGTCCTATTCGGGGGCATCCAAAACACCTGCAAAGTTGGGGTTAGACAAAACAGAGCATTTTGGGACGACCCAGATGGTCGAATTTTACAAATTCTACCTCGGTCGCCCTGTATTCGACGATGCTCCCTATTAGTTAGTGAAAGCGAGAAATAATAAAATCATAGCCAAAACTTATCAGAATCACATGAAACTTGAGTGAAAGCATATATGGATGACATAGAATCAAATGCAAAATAAAAAAATAGGGAAATCTGCCACAAATTTCTAATCACACTGGGGTGGGGCGATTAGAACTGCAAAAGTGTGGGGGGTGCCAGGGGGCAGGACACCCACCATTTGAGGCTCGATTTCGGCACCAATCCACTTGGGATGGGTCCAAAACCTCTTGTGGTGTTGTATCAAAAAATTAGGTGGGGTATTGTGGCCAAATATTTAGGTTTTGGGTCTAAATTGCGCTTCTAATAATCACCCAATAACCTCCCTTCCAAAAGAGAGATCAAGGATGTAAGAAGCACAAACGATGGGTGAAGATGTAATTCGGCAGCACTTCGTTGCTCAAAATATTCCTGCTCTATTTTTTTGGGGGGTGAGAAGAATCACCATTTTATAGACCTAGGGTCTCTCTCTTTGAATGCGCATGCGAGGGCGCCACTTGGCTTTCTTGCCCTATTTTGGGAGAAAATTTTCTTCCCTGATTTAGAGTCTCCTTGCATGAGGCCTCCATGATCAAGGTATGCTTGACTGAAGTCCCTCTCTCTGATTTGAATTTGTTCCTCGTAATAGCATGCCCTAAAGGCGCAGTTAAGTGGCAGACTTGTCGAGGTTTGACTTTTTGCTAGTCAAACCTGCTAATCATCCTAGGGTGGGACGAATACCAGTTTGTAAGAATCCCAGGGTGGGACGAGTAGGGAGCAAAGTGCTAAAAAGGTGCCAAATTGACCTCTGACCTTCCAAACTGCTGTGGGAGTTGTTAGGACCACTGCTTAACCTCTAGGGGCTGCCCTAGGGGCTGTGTATGTCACTTCGATCAATGATTGTCGTCACATAATCGAATTGGTGCTGTTTTGGTGTCTTCACTTAGTATTATTGAAGAGGCAACAACTTTGCTACAAGTCCACACTAAAAAAGTAAAAGCACGTGTAAAAATAATGAAAAATAAATTTACTCTTATCTCTTATTGGCTAGACCATTCAAGGCCATGAAAAGAAGTCAAAAATCATAGCGTGGAGGCTACCAAGATGCATATGCGTTACTTAAATGGGGCCAAGAAAGATATTTGTGAACAATAGTTCATAACTCCTTTTCGTTTCGAACGTTGGATTTCAATCATAATATTAGAGTTTATGGGGACAATGCAACGATAGAGTTTTTTTTTTTTTTTGGTTCTTTTTCGAAGGTTTAAACTGTAGTGTGGGTGGATGTGTGAGGAAGGGGGTGTGTGATGGTTGTGTGTTAAATTCCTTATTGGTAAGTGTAGCTTTGGCTTTACAAAAGATTATGGTTGGAAGGAGACTGCTCAACATTATGAGTGGGTGGCATGGATTTATCACACTACCCAAATTAAAAAAATCAGAATATTAGTTTTATAATTTTTTAATAAATTTATTTACATTCATTTATTTTTATTTTTTGATAAGTAGCATTTTATATACAGGGGTTTTTTTAAAGGGTCCCAAAACCTTATTACAGTAAGAACCTAAGAGGATAGTAAACCAAAAATCCTATCAGACTAGACCAGGGATGAGCATTACAAAAGTCAGTGGTATCCGGGATCCTGAAGGGAGCATAACAAAATGCCTGTCTCAGGAACATAACAGGCGCAACCAAGATGAGAAATGGGAATAGACCGGGAAACATTATCACCTGGCAAAAAAAATTGGGAAAAGTCACAGCTGCAAACCTGCTACACAGACTGGACACCATGCCACCAAACACCACCACCCTCGTCGCCCTGGGGAGGGGAGCCCCCTGGGATGGGGCAGGGAGGGCTAGTCATCACCATCAGACCCAACCTTGAGCCTATGCCGGATCGCCTTGAAGATGTGGACCAAGGTCGACGTTGCATTGGCAGCCGACATGAGGGAATTGATCGCCATGTCCAGCAAAATGCAAAGGGGGAAATACCCCAAATAGTCCTCAGAGTTCGAGATGATCTCGAGGGTACCTTTGGGCTCGATCTTCAACTTCTTGAGAATGCTGGAATATCAGCTCCCGTTGAGGCTGTCGGACCTGCCAGGGGTCTGGGTCCTGTTGTGGCCGCTCCACAATGTACCCCAAAAAATTGGGGACCCATCTCTTGATTTTCATGTTTCAATATTTTGATTATCTTGTGAGTGGCTTGTGAGTTCACGTGCGTTCCAGGGGATAGTGTGTGTCATTTTGTTAACAATTTTGTGACAATTTTTGTTGTCAATTTATCGTTGACAGTTTTTCGACAACTTTTGTTGTCGATTTCTTGTCGATGATTTTTTTTGTCATCGATTTCTTGTCGACGATTTTTTGTCATCGATTTCTTGTCGATGATTTTTTGTCATCAATTTCTTGTTGACGATTTTTTGACGATTTCTTGCGACATCTTGTCAGTGTTAAATTGTTGTTGATAATCTCATGGTTTGGGGATGTGTGCATGATTGATAAATTTTCCATTTTTGTTAACCATGCAAAGTTGCCCCATTTAAATTTTAAAACTAAAAAAAAATTATTAAAAAAAATATTTAAAATTAGTTAATTTAAATGTAAGACATTTAAATTGATTAAATAAAAATATATATATATTGTTAAAGAAATCCATATTCTTATGTATATAAGGATATAACATAGAATAAAAATAATAAAATATAATATTAATATATACCCTATATTATATAATATATAATATGTATTATACATATTATGTAATATATACTATATGTTATATATTAAACAAAAAAATGAGAATAAAAAATAAAAAACATATTTTAAATATAGTATATAATATATTATGTCCTATATAATATAATATGATATTATATTTAAAATAAAGTTCTTAATATCATTTTAGACTAATATGATATTATATTTAAAATGAAGTTCCTAATATCATTTTAGACTAATATCCATGTTTCCTTTGTACAGGTATATCGCGACAGTAACTTCACAGCGGTTACAAGCCAAGCCATCTTATTCATTTTGGTTTCGAAGGAATATTATCGCAGAAATAGGCAACATAGAATGTGTTAACACCGGGACATTAGATTTTAAGCCATCATAACACAAAGAAACATTATACGCATGGATGGAGCATTTCAATCGATCAGGGTCATTAACGCTCGCTCACGTTATACTGCACAGCATGATAAATTTTTTACTAAATGATGGTGGATATGAACATGCTGGACGATTCCCAAAACATGAGCTATCGAGATGGGTGCCGCTGTACATTTTGCCATATATGATTATGCCGCTAATGTTGGAGGGTTGTGATTTATTTCACATAAAGCCAAAGAGGAGGGTTGTGATTTATTTCACATAAAGCCAAAGAGGAGCGGCGGTGGTTGGATGGTTGATCGACGTATGTGGTGTTGGAAATCAATGAGACGAAGTGAACGCCAGACCCGACATGTTGACGCGACATAGAATGATGAGGTGGGCGTGAAGACTCGGCATCGGACGGAAGAAGGTGTCGAGATACAACGATGCAGGCCAAGTTTAGAAAATGGGCATCGGGTAGATTGGACGTCTACCATATAAGAGGTATTTGCGAGGGCACACCATCCAGAATCTTCGTAGACCTGAGCCATGATTCGGACGTGGATGAATGAGCAATGCAGCATATGAAATGCAGTGTCAATGTAGGGCGATGACATAGGTGATGGTGTTGTTTGAAAAAAACATAGAAACTTCACGGTGGCATCCATGTAATCGGGCGTGAATATGGGTAGCTGGGGATCAGCGGAGCAGTAATAGAGTCGAGATCGTCGGGTATTACCTGACAGAAAACATCGAAGCTAACGGCATTAGCGATAATTACAAGTACAGTGTTGGTGTTTTTAGGCCTGACAACGTACAAGTACAGTGTTGGGTAGTTACCAGGATGATACTCCAGGTGTAGAATTAAATTCAGAGCGTCATCATGGCACATTTGGCCAAGACAAACACCGACAGTGCGGACTTCGAGTGCAGAATGTGGACAAACGATGATGAGATAGCAAGCGGAGTGATGTCTTGTGGTGTGTCAACACTGAAGAATTTAAATTTTTTTTTTTAAACACGCCGAAGTCTGCACGGCGCTGTTCGGACAGCGCAGTGCGCAAGTCGGGGGCCCGACGGACTTCGCCCAAACTAGGGCGAAGTGCGAACGTCGGCCACGCCGACGGACTTCGCCCGAAATTGGGCGAAGTTCGAACTCGCGCCGACGGACTTCGCCCGAAATTGGGCGAAGTGCGCACTTCGGCCGCGCAGACGGACTTCGCCCAAACTTGGGCGAAGTGCGCACTTCGGTCACGCAGCCGGACTTCGCCGAAACCGGGCGAAGTTCGCACTGGGGCCGCAGACGGACTTCGCCCGAAATCGGGCGAAGTTCGAACTTCTGTCGCTGCGACGGACTTCGCCCGAAATTGGGCGAAGTTCGAACTTCGGGCAGCCAACGAACTGTGTAGGGTGAAGAGGGGACTGAGGCCAACTTCGGACTTCTCGTGCACTCGAGCTGCTCCAGTCTTAACCGCGAACTTCGGAAGCAAACTTGGAAAGCCGCTTCAGACTTGTTCTTCTTCCGTGGCTACCGCTGGGTTTGCCTGGCTTGGCAACACCCGTATGAGAAGAGAGAGACGCCGAAACAGAGAGCAACAAACTGCAAACCCTAAAAGATGCCGGAAACAAACAACGAAACTTTATTTATATTAAACGGGGTTACGTAGTTCCTCAACCGAGGAAATTACAATCATCTCGCAGCCGCACCGCAGATAAGTTAAACGAGACAAAATGTCGAGCCTGGCCGCTCGGACATTAATCACTTGAGTCAAACTGCTCGCTGAGATACTTTTCTTTGCCTCTGCTCCTTCTTGCTCCTTCTCTTTTTCTTCCTCTTACCATCTGAAATACCCGAGACTCCTTATATAGCCGCGGGAAGAGGAGGATTGGGGTTTGTCCTCTGACAGGTTCTGACAGGCCCTCAACTAGGGTTTTTGACCAATCGCCGCACAAGCGTCACATCCGTCGAGGGTAGGTGCGGCGTCATGTCGCCTCTTTGCCGGATCCCGGATCGCGGCAGCAGCAGTCCGACTTCGCCCATGTCCGGAGCGCAATCCGGTTTCGCCCAAGGTTCGGAGCGCAGCTTGGGCACAGGCGTGAAATCGGGTTAATTTTTCTAACACCCTCCTTTAAGCCTCGATTTCACGAGCGCTTGACTCCAAGTCGCTCTCGCAACTGCTGAAGTCTTCCTCCTTCAAAGGCTTCGTGAAGATGTCAGCCAACTGCTCCTTGGACCTGCAAAATTGCAGTTGTACTTCGCCAAATTTCACCAGCTCTCTGATGAAATGATACCGGATGTCTATGTGCTTCGTCCGGCCATGGAACACAGGATCCTTTGAGAGTGCAATGGCCGAATTGTTATCACATAAAATTGTTGTCGCACCATCCGGAGGAAAGTTCAGTTCACTCAGAACTCTTCGCAGCCAAACTGCCTGGCATGCGGCTGACGTGGCGGCGACATATTCTGCTTCGGCTGTGGACAACGCAACGATGGGTTGTTTCTTGGACGCCCATGATACCCCCCCTGATCCGAGATGGAAAGCATACCCGGAGGTGCTCTTCCGATCGTCGGCATCGCCGCACCTCGACCACTGTCCGTGAAGCCCACTAGCTCCAACTGGTCTTGTCTGGCGTAAAATAGGCCATGGTTTCGTGTCCCGTTGACATAGCGCAAGATCCTCTTGCCTGCTTGCCAGTGCGTGTCTTTCGGAGTCTCCATGAAACGGCTGATCGACCGACTCCGAACATCGGATTCGGCCGAGTTGCGACCAAATACATCGATCGCCAACTAGCCTCTTGAACATGGTTGGGTCGACATTCCTCCCCGTATCCAACTTGCTCGCCTTCAAACCCGTGGTCGCAGTGTGATGGCAGGTTTATCGTCCTCCATCTTGAAGCGCTTCAGACATCCTTCGCATACTTGCTCCCGAGAAATGAAGATGCCATCTCGCCGATTGGTCAACTTCAATGCCGAGAAAATACTTCATCGACCCTAAGTCCGTCATCTCGAACTCCTTCTTCATGGCTGTTCTGAACTAGTCAAACACCACATTGTTGTTTCCAGTATAAATCGATCGTCCACATACAGTGAGACGATAATGAGCTCACCCGCCGCATTTGTCTTCATGTACAGTGGTGTGCTCATATGGGCATTTCTGAAACCCATTCTCCCGAAAATAGCCGTCAATCCGCTCGTACCAAGCTCGGGCGCCCGCTTCAAACCGTACAGGGCCTTCTTCAGCCTTCGAGACTTTGCCCTCCCGGCCTTCAATCTCGTAACCCGGTGGCTGGTCTATGTAGACCTCTTCCTCTAACACTCCGCTGAGGAAGGCCGACTTGACATCCATCTCGGTACATCTTCCAACCTTGTTGGGCTGCCAATGCCAGGATCATCCTGACTGTGTCAAGTCGGGCTACAGGCGCATATACCTCATGGTAATCGATGCCTGACTTCTGCTTGTAACCCTTCGCCACCAATCTGGCTTTGTGCTTGTCAATGTCTCCTTGGGCGTTGAACTTTGTCTTATACACCCACTTGACCCCAATGGTCTTCTTCCCTGCTGGAAGATCAGTCAACTGCCATGTTTCATTTTTTTCAATGGTCGCTATCTCTTCATCCATCGCCTGCACCCACTTCCTATTCTGACTTGCATCTTCGAACTCTACTGGATCAACTTCAGTAAAGAATGCAAAGTCAGGGTGCTCTTCATCTATGTGGGTTTGGGTTGCCTCATAAATGTCTTGCAAGCTCCGAGTCTTCGCAGGAGTCCTCAGATTTTGAATTCTGCTTGCAAGTGGAGGCGACCGTGATGGAGTGGTTGTGCTACTGCTGGCACCGCTGTTGATGCTGGAAGTTGCAGGTGGCTGCACACTTCCTTCTTCCAAGTCAACAGACTGAACTTCTGCTGGCTTTAACTGGCCAGTCTCGGACTTCCCGTTCCAGGCTTGATCTTCAAGAAACTTCACATCACGGCTGATGATGAGCTTCTTCGTCACGTGGTTGTACGACCTATATGCCTTCGCCCGCTCACCGTACCCCCGTGAAAATGCACTTCTCCGCTCGATCATCCAACTTCTCGCCGCTTCTCTTTCGGAACATGTGTATATGCAATGCACTCGAACACGTGCAAGTGAGCCACACTTGGCTTCACTCCGCTCCAGGCCTCCCCGAGGGATTTTGTCCTTCACGCTTTTGGTGGGACATCTGCTCAGCAAGTAGACCGCACATGTTACGCCTCTCGCCCAAAATTCGTGCGACAATCCCTTCGCCTTCATCATGCTTCGTGCCATTTCCATGATGGTTCGGTTCTTCCTCTCGCCTACGCCATTCTCGTCGTGGCGTGTATCTGGCAGTGAACTGCCTTCGAATTCCGTGCTGCTTGCAAAAGTTGTGGAATTCGTTGGAGATGTACTCTCCACCTCCATCAGTTCTGAGAGTCTTCACATAATAACCGCTCTGTTTCTCCACCAGAGCCTTGAACTCCTTGAATCTGGCAAATGCCTCTGACTTCAGCTTGATGGCATAAATCCAAGTCTTCCGACTGAAGTCATCAATGAATGTCAAGAAGTATTTGTTGCCGGCAAATGTGGTGGTCTGCATCGGACCGCAAATGTCTGAGTGCACCAGCTCCAATGGCCGTGATGCTCTCCAAGACTGTCCCACAGGGAATGCATCCCCGTGCTGCTTGCCGACTAGGCAACCTTCACACACTTGGTTTGGTTGCTCTATCGTGGGTAGACCCTTCACCATTCACATCTTGTGCAGCTTGATTCAGGCCACCGAAGCTCGGGTGACCGAATCCGAGATGCCACAACCGAGTAGCATCCTTCTCAACCGCACTCGGAGACATCAATGATTCATTCCGAATCGCAGCTGAAACATTTTGTTTTTCGTCATGGACACAGCTTGCAATTTGTCCATGGACTTTGTCTCTCATGGAACAGACACCGTCTTTAAACAAGATACAGGTGCCCTTTTGCACAAGTCGTCCAACACTTAACAGATTGTGCTTCAACCTGTGCACATAAAAAACATCTTGAATTGTTTTTCTTTCACCGTGCCGGATGCGGATGAGGATCTTGCCTTTCCCCATCACAGAACTTTGTTGTTGTTCCCCATCTTGACTTCGGACCGGACTCGTTTCATCCAATTGTGAGAACATCTCTCCTGCTCCCGACCATGTGGTTGCCGCAACCACCGCCAAGATACCGGATGTTTTTCTTGCTCTCCTCTTCAATACCGCAAGTCAGCAATACATTTCCTCCCGCCGCATTTTCGGGTTCCTCCGTATAATGGGCTTGCCGCCGATTCTCGTTCGCCATCTTCTTCTTGCACCGTGAGGCATAATGGCCGAACTTGCTGCGATAGTAGCATTGGACCTTTGACATGTCCTTCTTCTCGCCGAGAGCTTCCTTGCCGATTTCTCGCCGTTGCCTCTTCCTCCTTGCCGATGAAAGTTGCAACATGGCTCAGCGTCATGAGGGTTTGATCTCCCTCCTTGCTTGTTACTTCTCCCACGCCTGCTTCTGCCTCTCCCTCCTTGAGAACTAGAAGCGCTGTGGTGGGAGTCTTGTCTGCCGTTGTCTCGGACTGAGGCTTGAGCCCGAAACGCTTGCTCCGGAGAGGTCTGAGATGAACGGCTCAGCCTCTGTTCATGGGTCCGCAATGAACCCATGAGTTCGTCCGTCGAGAGGGTTGTCGGATCCCTCGACTCTTCGATTGCTATCACAACCGAGTCGAACTTCGCAGCGGACTTCCGAGAATCTTCTCCACGATTCTCTCGGCTCGGACATTTTCTCCATTCAACCGCATCCGGTTGATAATGTCGCTCGTCCGGTGAAGAAGTCGCTCATCGACTCGGACTCGCTCATCCGCTGTGTTCTCAAACCGTCTCCCGAGCATCCGTAGCTTCACCAACTTCACTTTGCTCGGTGCCCCGATACGAACTTGCTAGGGTTTCCTGTGCCCGCTTGGCCTTGGTGGTCGATGCAATCCGTGGGAAGATGGTCTACTCGACTGCTTACTTAATGTAGAAGAGGGCCTTCTCGTCCTTCTTCTTGTGCTCTTTCAACAGCATCCTTGTCCGCTCGAGAGAGGGCGGCGCTGCCGCCGCATCCGCCGGTTCCGGGTAGCCGTTCTCGACTAACTCCCATAGCTCCCGAGATCCGAACAGATCTTCATCCGGATGCTCCAAGAATCGTAGTTCTTGCCGTTAAATCGCGGGATCTCGCAACTCGCAACGAGTTTCTCTTGAAGCCATGCTTCTATCTCCGTGTCACGGCACTATCAGCTCTGATACCAATTTGAAGAATTTAAATTTTTTTTTAAACACGCCGAAGTCTGCACGGCGCTGTTCGGACAGCGTAGTGCGCAAGTCGGGGCCCGACGGACTTCGCCCAAACTAGGGCGAGTGCGAACTTCGGCCACGCCGACGGACTTCGCCCGAACTTGGGCGAAGTGCGCACGTCGGCCGCGCCGACGGACTTCGCCCGAAATTGGGCGAGGCGCACTTCGCCGCACGCGACTTCGCCCAAACTTGGGCGAAGTGCGCACTGGGCCGGACCGACTTCGCCCGAACCGGGCGAAGTTCGCACTTCGGCCGCGACGGACTTCGCCCGAATCGGGCGAAGTTCGCACTTGCTCGCCGCGACGGACTTCGCCCGAAATTGGGCGAAGTTCGAACTCGGGCACCCAACGAACCGTGCAGGGGTGAAGAGGGGACCGAGGCCAACTTTGGACTTCTCGTGCACTCGAGCCGCTCCGCCTTAACCGCGAACTTCGGAAGCAAACTTGGAAAGCCGCTCGGACTTGTTCTTCTTCCGTGGTCGCCGCCGGGTTTGCCTGGCTTGGCAACACCCGTATGAGAAGAGAGAGACTCTGGAACAGAGAGCAACAAACTGCAAACCCTAAAGATGCCTAAAACAAACAGCAAACTTTATTTATATTAAACGGGGTTACAGAGTTCCTCAACCGAGGAAATTACAATCATCTCGCAGCCGCACCGCAGATAAGTTAAACGGACAAAATGTCGAGTCGGCTGCTCAGACATTAATCAGCTGAGTCAAACTGCTCGCTGAGATACTTTTCTTTGCCTCTTGCTCCTTCTTGCTCCTTTTTTTCTTCCTTCTTCTTCATCTGAAATACCCGAGACTCCTTATATAGCCGCGGGAAGAGGAGGATTGGGGTTTGTCCTCTGACAGGTTCTGACAGGCCCTCAACTAGGGTTTTTGACCAATCGCCGCACAAGCGTCACATCTGTCAGAGGGTAGGTGCGGCGTCATGTCAGCCCTTTGCCGGGATCCCGGACTGCGGGCAACAGCAGTCCGACTTCGCCCATGTCTGGAGCGCAATCCGGTTTCGCCCAAGGTTCGGAGCGCAGTTGGGCACAGGCGTGAAATCTGGGTTAATTTTTCTAACAAACACGGGTACCCGAGTTTTCTTATTTGAGTAGGCCTTGATGTGGCTCTTTTCTCTTCACAATGATTCTTGAATGCTACCGTTTAGAATCCAAACGTTTGCTTGCGCAGAGGTACATTAGGACATGTGTAACAAAGCCCCATATTTATAATGCCAACTTGCACTTATTACCGAGAAATTGTAACGTTTACTAGAAAATACTGAGTGTATGACAATAGTCTTCAAAAATGTCATAACACCTATGAATTTTATTGGGTGGAAACGTTACGAGCTATTTTCGAAAGTACAATGGAGATCGTTTTGAAGCAAAATGGAATGAAATGAATATCGCGTGGGCTTCAGGCAGAGGAAAATGGAAACAAAGAGACCAAGCTAAGGTGAAAAGCAAGGAAGGAAATGAAGAGTTGTTTTTTGCAAGTTCAAATACCTTACTGAGGGCGGTAAGAGGGGTTGGAAACTTCTAAAACAGAGTTGCAGAGCTGAGGGCAAGAGGCCATTCTGGACCTGCTTTGGATTGTTTTTCTTCCACTTTTTCTGGTTTTGGAGAACCAGATTTCTGCCATGTACAAGGACATATTTTTAATGCAGATAGTTTTTCAGAAAGTTGCATCTTATGGACAAGAAAGGAGGAGTCATTTTCTGCATGCAAGATTAAATGTCTATTTTTTTTCCCTTTTCAGATTTTAGGCTTGTAAATGGAGTTTATGCAAGTTTCTTGATTGCTTCATGTGAATGCTTAAATCTGAAAACCTCATTTAAACCCTAGGAGCCAACACTTAGCTTATCCGGATTGTGCTTGTTTTGCAAGTCCAATAGGTTAGGTTGCATGCATGAAAACCTCACATCTTCGGTTTTGCCGGAATAAGATAGCATCAAACTGAATGTATCATGTGTTTCATTTTCTGCATTTCATTTTCATTTTTCTGCATTTTATTTTTCCAGAAATTTTAATTTTTTTTTTAATTTTCAGGCATTAAAATAAACATTAAAAAAATTTCAAAATCCAAAAACAATTTCACCATTGCGTAGGTTATACTTCATACTTCCAATACGCACTTTGAAATTTCATTTTCGGAGTTGTTTAGTATTTTTAAAAATTCATCGAAGTTGCTGTTTTATTATAGATTTTGAAAAATCCGAAAATAGAAAATTTCCATTTTTGGGCCGAATTTCATTTTTTCAGTTTCATGCTTCATTCATGAGCCTATGATGACATTCCCTTCATGAAAATTCTAATTTCAACGAAGGAGTCGTGTTTTATGGCACTTTGCAAATTACCATTTTGGGAGCAATCAAAGCACTAAATTATTCGTCTTGATGAAAATCTGATTTCATTTAAGAAGGATAATTAAAGTGACATTTTGAAGCTACATTTGAAGACCCTATTCATCATTGAGGATTTAATGCAAGATAAAATCTATTTTAAAACCCTCAAGATAAAAGGAATTAAGGCACTACATCGTGGTCATATGAGGGCCAACTCACATTTGCTTTATTTTGGTTCAATGAACAATCACTAAAGTTTCATGGTAAAATAAACCAACATTGCCCCTTGTTTACGAGTTACTTGCAATCACTAAGGTGTTCCAAGCATTTAAATTGAATATCTTTATTTGAGATTACTAATACACATATGCAAATGCTAATATAGCGGAGACCTTGGAGAAGTTGTTTGTTTAACTTCTTTGCAAGAGGGGATTTGGAACCCAAATCCTAAGGGAGAGTGTACTTTCACAATTGGGTGAAAATACCACTCAACATTTTGGCGCTAGAAGGAGGGCTCGAATTGGTTTATTTCTAGTGTGATTTAAATGCTATAGGGATTTAAATTTTGAATATTTCATGCCCTATTGATTATTATCTTTAGCCCTCTTTTAACAATACAACCTTGTAGTGTTAAAAGGAGGACATGAATTGCTATGCATTGTTCTAACGCTTTTGATTGTTCATACAGGAATAATGTGTTTTGATTTGATTTTGAAAAATTTTGGTCTTGACTAACGAGGTTGTCTCCATGCAATTACTTTCATTTGATTTTAATGGATACATCTCTTGGTTGATGCTAACATGATTATTCATACGTTACATGTTTGATATTTGCTAGTCATTTCATGCTTATTTGTAAGGAATTATTTTGTCTAAAATGTATTTGTTGTCGGTATTATGCTCTTCACTTGCGTGTAATGCGATCTTGTGAATCAGAAAGCCTACAACACTAGGAGTATGCTCTTCACTTGCGCATATGCGATCTGGTGAATCAAAAACTAATTTACATTTTTAGAATATTGCTTTGTCATGGTTCCTTCTTTTATTCATGACTAACAAATTGGTTTTGAAGTTATTCTTTGAGTTTCATTAATGGCTACAACTGCAGGAACGTGGTATGGGATACATGTTAATCCTTTGAACATTAGTGGAGATTCTCATGATTTACCCAAGAACGTAGAAAAACGTTTGCCCAAATTTAAACACAATGGTCCAACATTAGCCGAGGAACATATTCAAGCCTATGTGGATATCCTAGTTAGATGGAATGTCGAACATGAGGATGTGGCATGTAGAATGTTTCCTGGAACCCTAGATGAGGTGGCATATGATTGGTACATCAATTTACCCACTGGTTCTATTACATCTTGGACTCAATTGAAAGATGATTTTATCAATCAATTTAGGTTGCTCATTGATCCTCTCATGATATATCAACAATTTACTTCTTGCAAAAGAGAACCTAATGAGCCGGTGAGAAGTTTCAACTTGAGGTTTCGAAAGCTTTATGCGAGATTAATTTCTCCCTATACTATTGAGGAAAGTGGTGCTCTTCAAATATACTTTCGAGCATTGGATCCATTGTTTGCCATATTTGTTAGGATGAATCCCTTGGTTACTGATCTTGCATCGGCCTACACAGAAGCTATGATTGTAGATCAACAATTGAGGCCACAAGGTTATGGAATGGAGCAATCAACTATGGTAGGACAACTAGGGGCTTGCAATCAAACCTCGATGGTAAATCAAGCGTGGGCACAACAAAATTTGATATCAAATGTTTTTCCCTACAATCAACTTTATCCTACCATACCAACTTATGCTCCCACATGTGCTTATACAAGTACTTCCATCCATCCAACTATGCCTCAATTAGAGAATCATGTGGTCACTCATGGAACCATTGCAACAAATGTTCAAGCTTTGTCCGTGGATATCAATCCAACTAATCCTACTACTTCTACCACTCAACCCAAAGAGTTCGTATCGAAAGTAAAAGAGCAAAAGAAAGTGGTTAAGAAGGTATGTAGGCATGTTCCACCACAAAAACGAGCACATCAATGTATGCATCCAAATCATCCTAGGAAGAAAATTCATAATGCCGATCTTAATGATGTTTCATGTTATGCTTCTTCAAGTGATACAAGAGATTTTGAGGTGACTTACGTTGAAGTAAATACCTATTCGAAATGTCTTGAAGAGCATGAAGATTTTGGAGAAGAAATTCTATGGATGGGTAACAAGAAGTTGGAATCAAATGATCACCATCTTGTTTTGGAAAAGAAATATCTAGAATCATTACCCAAAAAGGAGGATTTGGATGAACAAACTTATGTGGATATGATTTGGTCAGATGTACTTGCAAAGGATTGGAGCAACTATATGACACGGAATTCAAAAATTGATCCCATTATAGAAGCTCCTAAGCCATCACAAGTGGCTGAAAATGAATTTGAAAGAAAATCAACAAATGAAGTTGAAGACATAATCGAATTTCACCACTTGTTCTCGAAAGACACTTTGGATGATGTTCTCGAAAGTGATGACCAAGAGGATCCACACCTTCCAAATTGTGATAAAATTGAATCATGGGTTACAAATTTGGATTATGATAGCTTTACCAATTTGAATTCAAGAGATAACCCACTTTTGGAAATAACTGAACCATCTAAGGAAGGTGAAGATGAATTGGATGAGAAACATGTTGATGAATCAGAAGATGAAGAAGAAGTACTTGAGCGTCACAACTTGAACTTGGAAGATGATTACTATGATTCATGGAAGAAATGGGAAGAATATTATCAATCTAAATCTTCTAATAAACTTGTTGTGTCAATTAATATGCGGGATAACTCAATTGCTTCCTCACATGAGGATACTATAAATCCTGTACAATTTGAGAAAGTTTTGGAAGAGGAATTCGAATCTCATCAAATTTTGGAACATGATAAGGATTCTACAACCATGAATCAAGAAAGAGAGTCATTTGCTTTAGATTCCTTTGAAGGAAAAGAAATTGAAAATCTTGATCCACTTACTTGTGCTACAATGACTATGCCATTTCAAAATGAGAAAATTACAAAACCTAAATCATTTGGGTTTGATATCATTGATGATCCAATTGAAAATCTCACGTTACCCAAAACAACCCAAGTGATTGATCATGGAAATGTGTTAGTTAACCCACCCCTAGATAGACAAGACTTATGGTTTGAAAGGGATGGACATGTTTTCAATTGGGTACCTAAGTTTGGTGCCTTTGATAAACAAGTCATGGAGAAAGAACAAGTGCTACATGATGATGAATGTCATGAGAGAAAAGAGGAATTTTCAAATCCTCTTCAAGTAAGGTTAAATGAAAACATGCCAAAGGTAAAATCTCACCTTTTTGGTTTCACCATGCAAAATTCGAATGAAGGTTTGCCTAATGAATGGTTTGATTCAAATATTATTAATGTTATGGCTTTATTGAATGAAAATGAAAGCTTATTTCTACACCATGAATCAAAGTGCGGAATGGACATCTTAAAGAATAGACATAAAAGAATTGAATATCAATCATTGTCTAATCAATTTGAAAACTTGAAACTCCACCATAGGATTATTAATGAAACTAAATCAAATTGGTATGGTGAGAGGGGCAAGTTGAAGTTTGTTTCTTTGTTTGGTTTGATCTTGTTTTTGTTGGATTCCTACAAAACTTGGTATGCGTATCACGTCATATGTCTTTTAAAGAATTCTAATCAGGTTTGGGATCCGGGAAAATGATAATCCAAACTTTGCACCATCTTGTATTATATTGTACATTTGTATATACTTTTGGTTTTCGTGTTTTGGTTTTGGATTGGATCTCATTTTGGTTTTAAGTTTTGTGTGTTGGTCCTTTGGACACTTTTGGTTTGTCTTGAAAAGAAAAAAAAAAGAAAAGCGAGATGTCAACTTATGTCCTTATGAATGTTGACTAAGACTAAGAGAATATGAAACATCGGAATTGTATTGCAGAAAGCTCCACGAGTATCGCAAACACATTAAAGAATATCGTTTGGAACTTGTGATGCATGAAGTTGTCGGTTTTACAAATTATGGTAAAGTAGGTGGTATACTCCATCCGCATTTCAAAAAGAGCAATGCATTCATCCATATCTCATGTTACATTCCACATTGCATATACATTTCATCTCAATTGCATCTACATTTCAAATACAATCATTGAAAAGGTGTCGAATCCTCTTAGGGTTATTACATAACATATATTAAAAGGATCCTAAGGTTGGGAACTGATGCCCGAACTATCTTGAACCAAACACGTTCTACACATATTAAAGAGGATCTTGAGCAAAATGGTCAAAACCATACTTGGAAGAAAAGGTGAGGCGAAAGGAGTATTTCGTGTCTGTCCTATCATGCAACATAATCCTTAAAACAGTGGTTTTTACCACTCCCATAGTGCTTAAAGCCTAAAATCGGAGTAGTAAGGATAGGGTTAAATCCCCATCGAACTTAGGTTGAGGATCCAACTCCCCAAAGCTCTGATTTGACCTTCATGGAGTAGTAAGGATAGGGTCTAATTCTCATCTCGCTTAGGTTGAGAATCCGATTCCCCAAAGCTTCTATTTTGCCTCCATCACGCTTTAAGAAATTAAAAGCATGATCTACACTCAAGAACTTGAAATTCCAAAGCAAATATTTTTCATTCTACTTTCATTTCATCATTAATATTGGATTGGAAGGATCGTACTACATGTCCCTTGCAAGGATGGGTAGTCATCCCCAAGGTTCAAGAAATCAAAAGTAAAGCCAAATCCTGGATTATGGGGTTAATCTCCACTGGGGCTATAGACGCTTGACTGGCAGTGGAGTATGCTCATGTGTGGCAACATGTCTTGTCTAAAAGCAAGACCACTAACTGCTCAAACGGATAGGCTAGCCTGACAGTTTCATCCATAACAAGTTAAATCATTTTGTTCAAGATGAGGTAATGAACTCCAGATCAGAGTAGTAAGGATAGGGTTAAATTCCCATCTCGCTTAGGTTGGGAATCCTATTCCCCAAAGCTCTGATTTCACTTACACTTGCACATGGGTTCAAGATGGTAGTGACACATAACCAACTTTGGGATCTAGTAAATTAATTTAGTATACACATATTTGGTCCTAAGAGGGTTTGACAGTTTTAATATGTTTGTTCATGGTACTAGAAAGTTTGAGCCTTTGCAAAGCAAGGTTGTTATATCTCTAGCATCTTCACCATACATTAAATCCTACAAGAATCATCCATAACTTCTCATATGCATGAATCATAAGTGAAACAGATGATGGAATGTTGATCAATTTCAAACGATAAGGAATGAATCACACCGCACACATTGAGCTGACGCTGAATAATTCTAATGCTTCATGTATTTCTCATCTAGTTTCATTCTTTGGATATTTGTTGATGCTTGTGTTTGAGTTTTGAAGGTTTTCAGGTTGGGTTCTCACCGAAATGCTCAGGAGCATTTCCCAGTAGAGTCGCCATTTGTTGTGGCCGCTCCACAACGTACCCCAAAAAATTGGGGACCCACCTCTTGATTTTCATGTTTCAAGATTTTGATTATCTTGTGAGTGTCTTGTGAGTTCACGTGCGTTCCAGGGGATAGTGTGTGTCATTTTGCTGTCAACAATTTTGTGACGATTTTTGTTGTCAATTTATCGCTGACAGTTTTTCGACGACTTTTGTCGTCGATTTCTTGTCGACGATTTTTTGTCATCGATTTCTTGTCGATGATTTTTTGTCATCGATTTCTTGTCGATGATTTTTTGTCATCGATTTCTTGTCGACGACTTTTTGTCATCAATTTCTTGCTGACGATTTTTTGACGATTTCTTGCGACATCTTGTCGGTGTTAAATTGTTGTTAATAATCTCATGGTTTGGGGATGTGTGCATGATTGATAAATTTTCCATTTTTGTTAACCATGCAAAGTTGCCCCATTTAAATTTTAAAACTAAAAAAAAATTATTAAAAAAATATTTAAAATTAGTTAATTTAAATGTGAATTGATTAAATAAAAAATAATAAAAAATAAAAAAATATTGTTAAAGAAATCCATATTCTTATGTATATAAGGATATAACATAGAATAAAAATAATAAAATATAATATTAATATATACCCTATATTATATAATATATAATATGTATTATACATATTATGTAATATATACTATATGTTATATATTAAACAAAAAATGATAATAAAAAAATAAAAAACATATTTTAAATATAGTATATAATATATTATGTCCTATATAATATAATATGATATTATATTTAAAATGAAGTTCCTAATATCATTTTAGACTAATATCCATGTTTCCTTTGTACAGGTATATCGCGATAGTAACTTCACAACGGTTACAAGCCAAGTCATCTTATTCATTTTGGTTTCAAAGGAATATTATCGCAAAAATAGGCAACATAGAATGTGTTAACACCAGGACATTACATTTTAAGCCATCATAACGCGAAGAAACATTATACGCATGGATGGAGCATTCAAATATGCGTTTCAATCGGTCAGGGTCATTAACGCTCGCTCACGTTATAATGCACAACATGATAAATTTTTTACTAAATGATGGTGGATATGAACATGCTGGACGATTCCCGAAACATGAGCTATCGAGATGGGTGCCGCTGTACATTTTGCCAAACATGATTATGCCGCTAATGTTAAAGGTTGTGATTTATTTCACATAAAGCCAAAGAGGAGCGTCGCTGGCATGGAGACCAACGATGCGGCGGTGGTTGGATGGTTGACCGACGTATGTGGTGTTGGCAATCAATGAGACGACATGTAGACGCGACATAGAATGATGAGGTGGGCACGAAGACTCGACATCAGACGGAAGAAGGTGTTGAGATACAGCGATGCAGGCCAAGTTTAGAAAATGGGCATCGGGTAGATTGGACGTCTACCATATAAGAGGTATTTGCGAGGGCGCACCATCTAGCATCGACGTGGACCTGAGCCACGATTCAGACGTGGATGAAAGAGCAATGCAGCATACGGAATGCAGTGTCAATGTAGGGTGATGACATAGGTGATGGTGCTGTTTGAAAAAACATAGAAACTTCACGGTGGCATCCACGTAATCGGGCATGAATATGGGTAGCTGGGGATCGGCAGAGCAGTAATAGATGCCGAGATCGTCGGGTATTACCTGAAAGAAAACATCGAAGCTAGCGGCGTTAGCAAAAATTAATCGAGACAGGGTGTGGTGTTTTCAGGCCTGACAATATACAAGTACAGCGTTGGGTAGTTACCAGGATGATACGCCGAGTGTAGCATTAAATTTAGAGCGTCATCATGGCACATTTAGCCAAGACAAACATCGACAGTGCGGAATTCGAGTACAGAAGGTGGACAAACGATGATGAGATAGCAAGCGGAGTGATGTCTTGTGGTGTGTCAACACGGGTACTCGAGTTTTCTTATTTAAGTAGGCCTTGATGTGGCTCCTTTCTCTTCACGATGATTCTTGGATGCTACCGTTTAGAATCCAGACGTTTGGTTGCGCAGAGGTACATTAGGACATGTGTAACAAAGCCCCATATTTATAATGCCAACTTGCACTATATTACCGAAAAATTGTAACGTTTACTAGAAAATACCGAGTGTATGACAATAGTCTTCAAAAATGTCATAACGCCTATGAATTTTATTGGGTGGAAACGTTACGAGCTATTTTCGAAAGTAGAATGGAGATCGTTTCGAAGAAAAATGGAATGAAATGAATATCGCGTGGGCTTCAGGCAGAGGAAAATGGAAACGAAGAGACCAAGCTAAGGTGAGAAGCAAGGAAGGAAATGAAGAGTTGTTTTCTGCAAGTTCAAATACCTTACTGGGGGCAGTAAGAAGGGGAAACTTCTAAAACAGAGTTGCAGAGCTGAGGACAAGAGGCCATTCTGGACCTGCTTTGGATTGTTTTTCTTCCACTTTTTCTGGTTTTGGAGAACCAGATTTCTGCAATGTACAAGGACATATTTTTAATGCAGATAGTTTTTCAGAAAGTTGCATCTTATGGATAAGAAATGAGGAGTCATTTTCTGCATGCAAGATTAAATGTTTATTTTTTTTCCATTTTTAGATTTTAGGCTTGTAAACGGAGTTTATGCAAGTTTCTTGATTGCTTCATGTGAATGCTTAAATTTGAAAACCTCATTTAAACCCTAGGAGCCAACACTTAGCTTATCCGGATTGTGCTTGTTTTACAAGTCCAATAGATTAGGTTGCATGCATGAAAACCTCACATCTTCGGTTTTGCCGGAATAAGATAGCATCAAACTGAATGTATCATGTGTTTCATTTTCTGCATTTCATTTTCATTTTTCTGCATTTTATTTTTCCCGAAATTTTAATTTTTTTTTTTTTAAGTTTCAAGCATTAAAATAAACATTAAAAAATTTTAAAATCCAAAAACAATTTCACCATTGCGTAGGTTATATTTCATACTTCCAATACGCATTTTAAAATTTCATTTTCGGAGTTGTTTAGTATTTTTAAAAATTCATCGAAGTTGCTATTTTATTGCAGATTTTGAAAATTTAGAAAATAGAAAATTTCCATTTTTGGGCCGAATTTCAATTTTTTAGTTTTATGCTTCATTCATGAGCCTATGCGGACATTCCCTTCATGAAAATTCTAATTTCAACAAAGAATTCGTGTTTTATGGCACTTTGCAAATTACCATTTTTGAGAGCATTCAAAGCACTAAATTATTCATCTTGATGAAAATTTGATTTCATTTAAGAAGGATAATTAAAGTGACATTTTGAAGCTACATTTGAAGACCTTATTCATCATTAAGGATTTAATGCAAGATAAAATCTAATTAAAAACCCTCAAGATAAAAGGAATTAAGGCACCACATCATGGTCATATGAGGGCCAACTCACATTTGCTTTATTTTGGTTCAATGAACAATCACTAAAGTTTCATGGTAAAATAAACCAACATTGCCCCTTGTTTATAGTTACTTGCAATCACTAAGGTGTTCCAAGCATTTAAATTGAATATCTTTATTTGAGATTACTAATACACATATGCAAATGCTAATATAGCGAAGACCTTGGAGAAGTTTTTTGTTTAACTTCTTTGCAAGAGGGGATTTGGAATCCAAATCCTAAGGGAGAGTGTACTTTCACAATTGGGTGAAAATACCACTCAATAGGTCCCAAGGACCGAGGTCGGGGGGCCCGAGAGGGGCATTGCTACTACTAGGGGCATGAGCTGACGTCCGTCGCTTCGATGTGGGCCTACGCTTATTGGGGGAGAGATGTCAGCTTTGCTTGGGCTATCTTATTTGGCCTTAATCTCAGAGTTGGAAGAGGTTGGAGACCTGGTGGGGGGGTTGGCAAAGAGGGGAGGGATGCGCTGGGTGGGGGGCTGGTTGGCAAGGGCATGTCGGTAAAGGACAGCCATGAGGCCTTGATGGGGAGGGCGATAATGGACTTTCTGGGCCCTCTCGACTGAGATGGTGAGAGAGTAAAGCAGGTAGTAGGGGGTGCACAGGAGGATGGCCCCTCGAAGGTGGTTAACGAAACTGAGGTGGAAGCTGTAGAGCTTCTGCTTCAGATCGTCGCACATAACGAACTACATGATGGGTACAAGGGCTTCGTCATAGGGCTTAGGCATTTGCTTCCTGTAAAGGGCAGTCTTGTCCCAAGTATGCTTTGAGAAATGGGCTAGCTCCTCCTCCAAGTTGTGTCTATCACGACGAATGTATTTCCCCTTATCTTCATGGTGGAGCCCAGTGACGTCGAATAGGAGCTCCTTGGTCACTTTGAAGTGGACACCTATCACAACCACCTCGCCACCATCCCAGGTGTCAAGGAACGCATGCATAATGTTATCATATGAAATAACAAACTTTTGGAGGAAAGGAGTGAGGGACCTTGCGTCCATGAAAACTTTGGTAGAGTCAGAGAGGACGAGAGAGGAGGGCTCAATGTAGGGGGGTTTAGAGGCAGCCATGGAGACAAAGGCCAACAGTAGAGGGAGAGGCGGAGGAAAGAAGATGTCGAAGAGCGAGCTAGTACAAGGTGAATGTCGAAAAAGAGATAGGAGAGGGTAAATTCGTGCACGCTAGGAGGGGATGAAATAGCTGAAGTAGGAGCTGAAGGGTTGTGAAGCTATCGCAAGCAAAGGGACACTATGACGAAAAAGATGAGCAGCACGCATGAAAGGTGGAGGATAAGGGAAAGGGGAAGGTAGGCATGGCGGTTGATAGGGCACAGATGGAGAGACGACACAACAGGATAGGGCCAGGTGGACAGTGAGAACGAGGCACCAAATTTGGTATCGAGCGTCGCAAAGAGAAGGGCGATGGAATCGACGAGCTGAGGTGGCACCTGATCAGACTTGGTGGGGCTGGGAATGCCAGCAGAGAGGTAGTGGGGTTAGGGAGGGCCTACCTTGGCATTGAGGTGGCTGCTGTAAAGAGAACCAATGGGGACGATGGCCTTGGGAAGCCACAAGCACAATTCAACACTTGTTAGAACATCCGCATTGGTTTAGAGGCTCCGTGCCAGCATGGCATTGCATCCGAGCAGGCTAGACCTTTGTGCTGACATTGCAGTTTAGGGATCGGTCTTGGGACGTTGCCTCTCAAAGGACGCCTAGGAAATCATCATGCCAGATACGAAGATCTGCTAATGTCACTATTATGTTGGCCATCAGGTCAGCGAGCTTCTTTCCTTCTTGAAATACATGGCAGATGGGCACTTGGGGGAGCCCTTGGAGGATGGCATGGGCTTCTTGGACGATGTTGAAAATGTGCCATGAAAACTCTCTTTGCTTGGTCACTATGTTGATGGTGTTGAGGGAATCACCCTTTATGATCACCATTTCGAGGGACTTCTAGAGAAATCTGAGCCCGCAGAGGAGGGTCAAAGCTTCTGTGAAGTTGGTTTGGGTGCCAAGGGGCTTCACGTAAGAAAAGAACAAGTGGCTTGAGTGGTCTTGGATGATGTCGCCTATACCCGAGGGGTCGGGATTCCCTTTGGACGCCCCATCAAAGTTCAACTTAACCCACCCGGGGGGGCCGACCAACTAGCCGAGGCTCTCGGAGGGTGGAGGGGGCGGGGGGAAGTGACTGCATCCCAAGGGAACTAAGGAGGGTTAATTCACTGGAATTTCAAGGGGGGCAAGGTAGGGGAAGGGAGCGAGAGTTCTCGAACGTGAAGGCGAGTGTTTTAACTACCATCGCTCGAGGAGCTCGGGGTAGGGTAGAAAAGGCTCTATTGTTGTGCTCAAGCCAGAGCTGCCACAATAGGTGGGGGAGGCAGAAGGCCCAGAGGGAGTGGAGGGTGGGATGGGAGAAGGGATTGGGCCATTGAATGAGGAGGTTCAGGACAGAATCAGGAGGGGCCCACTAAATGGATAACTAAGCGAGGAGATGCCCAAGGGTCTTAGAGGAGAAAGGGCATCTGAAGAAGAGATGGGAAATTGACTCCCAGTCCTCGCAGCATAGGTAGCATATGTTCGGGATAGGGAAGCCCCTTTTTTTGAAGTTATCAATGGTGAGGATCTTATTGTGGGTGGCAGTCCAAACGAAGAAGTTGATCTTAGGGATCAAGTTTTTGGCCCACACCTACTTGACAGGGAAGTGACCATCATGGGGGTCTCTTAGGAGGCCATAGGCAAACTTGACCGAGAAAGAGCCGCTACTGGTACCTTGCCAGACGCATCTATCCTCGTTCACCCTTGAAAGAATTATAGTCGTGCGAAGCAAGTTCGAGAGGTTGCCTGAATGACGGGGGAACCGAGACACATTGATGGGAAGGCCTACTTTGCCTTGATCCTTGATGAAGTAGTCTGCTACCTTGGGACTTATGGATGCTTCCAAGTGTTGTCTCAAGCCCAGGAGGTTGGGGTCTGTGCTCAGGGCCTCATCTTGAAGCCATTTGTCATTCCAAAAATCAATGTTGGCACCATCGTCGAGGATCCATCTAGTCCCTTTCCTGATGAGGTCTTTGGTGGGGATCAGGGATTTCCAGAAGGTAGATCCATACCGGGTCTGGTGGTGGTTGAGGAAGGGGTGATTTTGGAGGTATTTCCTTTTTACGATGGTCACCCATTCAACCAGGAAATTGGTGAAAACCTTCCAGGCATGCTTAGCCAAGAGGGCCTTGTTCATCAGGGGACCAAGCAGAAGCCTAATCCACCTTTAATTCTAGGGCGACAAACTAGGGACCAAGCAACCAGCGAGATCCTGCTCTTCTCTTCGCTTTCAAACCACTAAAAATGCTTTTGGATTTGTTCAAGGCGAGCGTTGATCGAGGTCGGGATCCTGAAGACGTACATGAAATAAACTAGGATGCTTTGGAGGCAGGCAGGTGTAAGAGTTGCTTTGCCCGCTTGGGAAAGGAGATGACCTTTCCAGGAGGTCAACTTTCTCTGAACTCTTTCAACTAGGGAGCTCCACAGGGCCTTGGAGGGGAAACCCATGAACAGGGGGAGTCCTAGGTAGGTGGAGGGAAGGATGTCGGGGGAGCATCCCAAAATCTGAGCTATCGTCGCCTGCCTGGTCGGGGGAGTGTGGATGAAGTAGATTTTGCTCTTTCGGAGGTTGATTTTTTGTCCTATTGCTTCCTCATAGAGATGGAGGATCTGTTTGATGACTTTGGCTTGGGCTACCGATGTGAAGGTGGCAAGAATGGTGTCATCCACAAACTCGTGATGGGACACCGAGACCAGCCTTGAAGTAGGTTGGATACCAGAGATGAGACCGCTATTGGTTGTGCTTGAGAATGTGCGGTCCAGGGCTTCTGTTAGGATGATGAAGAGGATGGGGGACATGGGGTTGCCCTGACGGAGCCCTCTGGTGTTGGGGAAGAAGTCGTTCGAGGAACCATTGACCAAGACGAAGAACCAAGAGGACGACACACAGTGGAGGATGAGCCCAACCTAGGAGGGATGGAAGCTAAACTTGAGTAGGGCCTTAGCAACGAAATCCCAACTAACTCGATCAAAAGCTTTGTTCATGTCTAGCTTGAGGAGAAAGGCTGGTCTCTTGGCCAAGGTGGTAGGATGAAAGACCTCATAAAATAAGATTATCCCGTATGTGATCACTCTCATTTTGACAGAGCTTCTCTAAGAGGGGGTAATGATCAGGGGGAGGATGTCTTTGAGCCTATTTGCAAGGGATTTGGTGAGGATCTTGTAAATGACATTACAAAGGTTTATGGGTTGGAAGTCAGGAAGGGACTTGGCTGTCGAGACTTAGGGATTAGGGCAATGAAAGTGGATTTGATACCTCTCAAGATGGATCTTGCGCTCTCAAGGTCGCAGACGGCAGCGCACACCTCGGGGCCTAACAATTCCCAAAAGGTTTATAAAAAGTGGGATTGGGAAGTCATTCGGGCCCGAGGCAGCATCTGCTTTCATGGATAAAAGGTTCGCTCTTATCTCCTTATCAGTGAGAGGGCTGAGAAGTGCCTCATTGGCCTAAGGGGATATGGAAGGGGGGATATCTGACACTTTAGGGGGGTCGCTTGCCTCCCTTTTCCTGCTGGGTAGGAGGTTTGGGTCTAATGAATTCATATGGCAGGAAGCTGAGGGCTTCACCTAGGAGGGTCATCTAGAGGCCACTGGCAATCTCATCCTCTACCTCCTTGATGCACTGTTCATCGAGCGTAGGCTGACCTTTTTTTTCTTGCTGCCAAAGTCAGTTGCAAAATTTTTGCAATGATTCTATTTGAGGGTGAAACCTTTGAGGGCAGACTGGGAGAAGGTTGGGCTACCCTTGTCATATCCTTCTGACGCCTCGGAACAGCTTTAGAGAGGGCCTAGGAAGGGAGGGATAGGGTCGGGGGGGCAAGGGAACCGCAGAAGGTGGGGGATCAACGGGGGGGAAGGAGGGGGAGGTTTCGAGAGGATTTTCGAGGCTAGAACCTCCTCACGAGGGGAAGGGGGGCTCCCAGTCAGGAAGATTTGTTGGGGAAGGGGAGTAATTGGGGGGCCTGCAAGCTGCTGGGGGTGATGCTCAGGGCCTCACAAAGATGAGGAGGAAACCTCAAGGGTGGGTTCAGGGGAGGTGCATACCTGGTATAGTTCATTCGTCAGGGTGGGATCCGCCTGTTGCTTTCCTTTGTCTGTTGGGACTACCATCTTGCCATGCCACTCCTAGTAATGGAGGCCCTGGGGGTGTGCCTACCTAGAGGGGGACACGGGAAGGACCCCTATCGCGATACGGTGCCTTTGAGGGAGGATCCTCGGTGCCTAGAGCTCCAGGCTTCTTGGAAAAGGGGCATTTATTAGGGAGGTGTCCCTACGAGTTGCAGAGGGAGCAGAAGGGATAGTTAGATTTTTGCTTTTATATAATCCAAAAACTAAAAAAGATTTGCTTTCTTGTTTAGCTGGATTAGATAGATTAGAGTCCTTAATTAACTTCTTGCTTCCTCCTGTAAATTAAATTTTCTTTTACTTCTAAAAATAGATCTTGTTTAGAAACTTATGGTGTAGTTACTTCTTCCTTACTTTCCAAACATGTAGATTCCTCTTTAGATACATCTTTAGAAATAAGACCAGGTTGCATTAATTTTTTGTATTTAAAATTTTGAAATTAAGCGGTATTGATTTGAAGAATCTGTTCAAAAAATAAATTAATATTATTAATAAAAATTAAAAATAAAAAAAAATTGAAAAGAAAGTTTTGAGATTAATTGAAACTCATATTTAGCCAAGATTGAATCCTTCACATGATGTCAATTGAAAAAACAAATCTCATATTTATTGAGCTAGGAGTAAGCACAGGTAAGTGTGCCTTGTCTTTTTTTGAAGGTCTTTGTTGAATCATAGGAAGTGAGTGCAAGCAAGAAGCAAGAAGTAAGACCCACCTCCTCTTCTTGTTTTAGATCTTTAGGATAAAAACATAAAGGATTCTTATGAGGAAAAACTAGGCAACATAGAAAGAAAGGCATTTATGAAATCCCTAACTGAAAATAAAGATACCCTAATTGGAAGCATAGATGCTCTAGTTATAGGGACAAGGAGGAAAGTAAGAAGATGATAGTCTTTATCCATATAGTAGATCTTACACTAGAAAATCAAGGATAAGATGATCATTTAAAATAATATGTTTCTTAATAGTATAGGGTTAATACATAAGTTTTATTGATACTTGCAAGGTTTTTTGGAGATTCAAAATTGGATAATTTATGAAATCCTTAATTGGAAATAAGGATGCCCTAGTTAAGGACAAAGAAGAAAGTAAGAATATGATACTCTTTTTCTGGGGAGTAGATGTTACACTAGAAAATCAAGGATAAGATGATCAAATATAACATTCTATTTCTTAATAGTATAAAGTTAATAAGTAAGTTTTATGGATACTTGTAAGGTTTTTTGGAGATTCAAAATTGAATAATTTGTAAGTATTAAGGAATTCAAATTAAGTCGGGATTTTTCTTCTAAAATAATATTTTTGAAAAAATCAAAAATAAAATAATAGATAATAACCTATAATTTAAATAAAAATATATCTTTTACTTATATAAAAACTTCTTATTATTTATAATTACTTTTATACGCAAAATTAAATAATATTTCTAAAATTTTAAACCTGCTTTTTTTTTTTTTGAAAAAAAGCTAGATTATATTATATCATTAACCGGAACATTACAATATTTTGGTGTTAATATTGTCCACCAGCTAAAAAACAAAATGAGGTGGATCAGGAGTAAAGCATCCATAACTGAATATACATAAGAATAGAAGCTAATATCAACAAAAAGCCTATAGCTATATCTTGCTGCAATACACCATATATCAACATTCATCTGTGGGAGAGTCTGTTATATGAAAAAATTCTAGGCATGTCTTTCATGCTATCTTCTGCAGTCTTCAGAGAAGAAAAAGAAGTAATCAAACCCCTGAACTTGCTTATCATTGTTAACTGTCTTCTTCTTAGCTTCCTTTTGGACTTTCTGAAGATCTTGAATCATATGAGAAAGTTGATGAAGTCTGTCAATAACATCTCGAGGCGTGTTGGAAGGACCATAGACTTGGGAATGAATGTGTCCCACATGTAGCAAAAGATCAAAGGTCAAGTCTGCCAAAACTATATCCCATGGAAGAGCAGATCCAATAAACACCTTTTTGCATCTGTACTTCCAAATGTGCTTGAGAAGGATGAGTCTACAAACATCCCAGAGTTTGGGGCATTGATCCAGCTGAGAAAAACCAAGCAGAGAAAGCTTCCAAGATCTAGCAAAAGAGGGAAAAAGAAAAGAGTAGAAGATATCCCAAAACTGTTTAGCCATGCCACAAAACCAAAACAAGTGAATAAGAGTTTCTAAAGCATTACAAAAATTGCATTGAGGGGGAATGTGTAAAATCACAGCCAAACTTTCAGCTGTTGGCAATTTTTGATGCAAAATCCGCCAACCAAGAAGTTGTGTTTTTGATTCAACAGGAGCTTTCCAAATTTGAGTAGCAAGAAACTGCCATTGGGCATTGGTAAAATTTACTTGCCACTTGACATTGAGCTTAGAGTCTAAAGAAGTTGGACACAAAAGATTTTTGTATAACCAACTAGAAGTAATGGAAGAGATTCTATGACCATTAAGCCATCTCCAGTCATTCCAAATATTATGGGCAGTTGTTCCCAACTTCATAAGGACCTCACAAGGGATGGAAGCCACAATTAAACCATAAGACTCTTTGAACCTAGAGGGAAGGGAGCAATTATTGTAGATCTGGTTCCAGGTAAGAATTGAGCAGCTACCCGGATCCCAGATATCTCTAATTCTATTAATTCCTTTCTTCAAAAAAACTAGCCCATGAATAGCATTGCATAAAGCTAAAGGTTTATCATTATGGAGAATAAGTTTATTCCACCAAAGACTGTTAAGACCGATGCTCAGACCATGTCTCAAGGAGTCAGACTTCCAAGCCAATAAATGAGAAACTGATTGCCAAGCTTTCCAGTTTTGGGTAACTGGAATAGAACCTTTAACTATAAAATAAGGTGCATTAAGAACCTTATCCTCCCAAGGGGTTTCTTTCCATTTACCTTTGTGAGTAGCTAGAGAGATTCTGTACCGAAATAGGTGTTTCCAATTTTCATCACCAATAATGGCTCTCGCAACCCATTTTGCAACCAAAATTTTTCTCTGGGTAAGAGGATCAATGATGCCTAGACCTCCTAAAGCCTTAGGTTGAGTACAAAGTTTCCAAGAGATGGGTGTCATACCAACCTCTCCATCCCATTTAGTCCATAAAAATTTATGAATGGCCTGAGTTAATTTATTATAGGCTACCTTGGGGGCCATCCAACAAGAGGAGTAATAAACATGAGAGGCTGCCATTATTTTATTCGCAACTTGAATTCTTCCTGCTAAGGAAAGAAACCGAGCTGGCCAAGCATTAATTTTTTTTGAAGTCTTTCCATAACCCAGTTCCACATATCCTTAGGAGAGATATTAATCCCAAAAGGAATTCCCAAATAACGCACAATCTTACCATGAGGGATGATCTTCCACTCAGTTAAGGAGTTGCATCCACGAGGAGAGGAAGAGGTATAGAAGACTTCAGTTTTAGAATCGTTAATACGAGAACCAGAGACATCACAAAATAGTTGAACAATCTCTTTAGTCGTTTCCACCTCTTGTTGGGTATTTTGAAGAAAAAGAAGGGAATCATCAACAAAATGAGAGTTAAGAGCATGTTTATCCCCAAGAAGCTTAATACCCTGAAGGAGGCCATCAGAATGAGCCTTATGAAGAAGATAACCAAGAGCATCGACAACCAAAACATACAAAAAAGGAGCAAGGGGGCAACCTTGTCTGATAGACCATTGAAGAGGGAAGGAGGGGGAAAGAGCTCCATTAACCTGAACACAAGCTGAAGCATCACCAAAAAGCATACCAATTTGATTACAAAATTTTGGACCAAAACCAAGCCAAGAAAGCATACTCAGAATAAAATCCCATCTGATTCTATCATAAGCTTTGTCAAAATCTAACTTAACCAAGAGGGCATCTTGATTAGAATCGATAGCCCATTGCGAAGTTTCCCAAGCCATCATAAGATTATCTAAAATATAACGACCTTTAAGAAAAGCAGATTGTTCAGGGCGAACAATCGCTTGAGCAACAATTTTGATTTTTAAAGCTATAGCTTTAGCTATGATCTTGTAAGAAACATTGAGGAGGGTAATAGGTCTCCAATTGGAGATTTGGTTACGGGTCGTACCTTTAGGAATAAGCTTGATAAGCCCTGCATTGATATAAGCTCCAAGGGAACTATTATGAAGAGCTTCCAGGTAAACGTGATGAAGATCAGAGGAGAGAATATGCCAATTTTTTTATAAAACTCCACTGGAAGCCCATCCAAGCCAGGAGCTTTGTCATTCTTCATAGAAAAAAGAGCAGTTTGCTAGATCATTCACAGAAAGAGGATATTCAAGTTGATCTCGAATAATGGGATCAACTAAGGTGGGAATATGTTCTTGCACGTATTCCATTAAGATACATTGGATTTCATCCCTTGGCTCTGTTGTAAAAAGTTGAGAGAAATGAACTACAAAATGATTCATGATCTCTTTAGAGTCGAAAATAAAATGACCTGAAGGGTCCTCCAACTCAGTGATCCTTTCTAAAATATTCTTATGTCTGAGGTAGTTAAAAAAAAAATTAGTTCCCTTGTCTCCCTGGGAGATCCAATTGAGGCGAGATCTAACATGTGCCCCTCTAGCACGGTAAGACTCATAAACTCTAGCCTGATTTTCAACATTAGCTAGATCGCATTGAATAACAATGTTAGTAGGGTCTTTCATAAGCATGGAGCGAAGATGAGAGATCTCCTTATGAAGGTGACTCTCTTGAATCTTCTTCCTCCTGGAAACAGAGCGCCCATACCATCTAAGGGATGAAACCGTATTGGAAATCGTGGTTTCAAACCATTTGATCCAGCCAGTATTACCAGTTGGTCTAGGAAATCTATTCTAGACATGCTCTACAAGGCGACAACAAGCAGGATTGTCAAGGTGGGACACATTTAATTTGAAAGGAAGCGACATGGAATTAAGAGAGATTGAGGAAGTTTGGATAGAAGACAAGATAGGAAGGTGATCAGACAAAGTAGTGTGAGACAGGACGCGAACTTGCTCATGGATAGAGAATTTATCCAGGAAATAATTACTGAAATAAAATCTGTCCAGACGAACAAACTTCCTAGCAGAACCTTGACGATAGTTGGACCACGTAAACCAATTATCTCTATGAGAGGAAGCTTTACCAAAGAGAGGGTCATGCACACCTAAATGATTACGACAAAACAACCAACTACCAAATTCAGCATTAGAAAGGGGCCTACTACCAGTCCAAATTTTGTCACTAGGATTCTCAATCATATTAAAGTCACCTCCAAGGATCCATTCTGCAGGAGGGAGAGAAACAACTAACCATTCCCAAAGGGTAATACGACTAGGAGGGTCATTAGGGGCATAGATAGAACAAAATCCAATAACCTGAGAGTTAAGAGCCAATCTAACCCATACACAATGATGAGCAGGGTCTTCACCATGGTCTAGAATAGCATAACAAAGAGACTTGGCTATGGAAAGGGCAACACCTCCTTTACCGTTAACATGAGAAGTAGTAAAGGCAGATGCATACCCACCACCAATGATATCCATACAATGGGTGAGAGTGTGACCAGTGACTTTCAATTCTTGAAGGAAAAGAACAGAAATATGATTTTCAGCAACAACTTTTTGAACTTGAAACTTACGGTAAGGGAGGGAGAGACCCCTAACATTCCAAGATAGAAGATTTAAATTCATGAGGGATGATTTAGAGGCTGCTCGACCTCATGATTTAGAGCCTGGAAAATGTTTTCACTGATTGGCAACAATTGCGTGTTGTCCAAATAAACTTGTTGAGCATGAACCTTGTTTTGAGACACTTGAGAGGAGGATCTAGCAAGATATTTGATAGAGGGTTTTTTTCCTTTGGATGGATGGAGTGATCTTGGGGGGGTTGACGAACGTTGTCGCTTGCCTACCACTCTCCACCCATCTGTCATAAGACTATCTTTCAAGAGTTGTGGTGAAGGAACGAGAGCTAACTCAAGATTTGTGGTAGAAATTAGCGGGGCTTGAGGATTAACAGGAGCATCTGAGTACTTAGTCTGAGCCATGGAAGAGGCAAGAGGGTTCTTGGGAGGAACATCCTAAGAAGTTGAAGTTTTTTTAGGAACTAGGGAGTTTTGAGGGCCACTGGTAGGGAATTTCTTGGCTAAATTATCATTAACAGCCTCCATATGAGGGTCATTAGTTGGGATTTTTTTTGTAATTTTTTTAGCAGTAGCTTCCATTTGTTCCTTTTTAGCTATTTTTTTCGGACAATTTCTGATCAAATGCCCAACTTCTCTATAGTAAAAACATGTATTAGGTAAGTTTAAATAGACAAGAGGCTGACTTACTTGAAAACCTGGCCCATTGAGTTCCAGGGAGGGGGGCAACGACTTGGATATGTCCATTTCAACACAAATCCGTGGGTGCACTCTATAATTAGATAGTTTTTCTGACATTGGGTGTGACCACAAAACCTTACCAAGAACAACAACAATTTTATTGAGAAATGGGCGACATGACAAAGATAAAAAGGGCAATTCTATCCACAAAGGGTATTTTTCCCTAGAGGGACCCTCTGGATGAAAATCCAAAGATCAACCTTGCAGATAACAAGTTTACCTACAGATAACCCAAGTTCCATATTGGAGGGCTTTTTTGGCATGTTCAAAATTTGCAAAGGTGACTGCTATGTACCCCCTTCCCAACCCTCGAATAGCCTCAACTATCCAACCTCTAGTATTTTCCCAAACCCCCCTGACCCATTTGAGAAATTCAGCCTCAAGTGGTATCCCACGTAAAAAAAAAAAAATAACAGCACGTTCAGACAAGTCATTAACAACTTCAACAAAAGAATCAGGAAGAACAACTGAAAGGGGCTTACCTTGCTCTGCATGTGGCTGAGATGTTGCCGGATTAGGGTTTGATGGATCTACAGTGTAGCCCTCTGGTAAGCTCCTCTCGCTCTTCGAATTTGTTGGCTTCTCCATGGAATTGTTTTCAAGGTTCCCAAGGGGAGTCAAGGGAACCTGAGATTCAAGATCGAGGGATGGAGTTGCGTCCATCATAGAAACCTCACATCCCGTGCAAGCTATTTTTCTGTACTTCTCCACTACAATTTGGGCTTGTCGTCGGATGGCGATGATTGTCCCAATTCTTCACTCTAAACCCTAAACTCCAAAGATGAAAAAAAACCCTAAAAAAACTTAAGAGTACCCTAATTTTTTTTCCACAAATCTTTGAAATACCAATGGATGACCTCGAAATATTATTTAGAGTAGCAGAACCACCTGTATTATGGTATCTTCACCTTGATTTTTGTACATTTGCCACAGACAAGTGCTTTCTGGACGGATTTGAGCAAAACAATAATCAATCGAAAGTGCAAACCCTCAACAATCACAAGGGCACGGTCGAAATTCGGATACTTCCGTGTTCGTTACACTTTATTATCAAAATTTTAAACCTACTTAATATTAATGAATAGGCAACAACTTTGCTACAAGTCCGCATTAAAAAAAGTAAAAGCACACAAGAAAAATAAAAAATAATTTACCTCTTCTCTCTTATTGCCTGGATCATTCAAGGCCACGAAAAGAAGTCAAAAAAATCATAGCATCGAGCGCACGCAAAAGAGAAGTGAGAGGCATTACTTAAATGGGGCCAAGAAAGATATTTAGTTATTGAGTAGCCGATCATAATATTAGAGTCAGAGGGGACAATGCAAAGATATGGGTTTTTTGGTTCTTTTTCGAAAGGTTTAAGGTTTAAACCATGGAGTAGGCGGATGTGTGAGGAAGTGCGTGTGTGATGGTTGTGTGTTAAATTCCTTATTGGTAAGTGTAGCTCTAGCTTTACAAAATATTATGGTTGAGAGGAGATTGCTCAACCTTATGAGTGAGTCGCATGGATTTATCACACTACCCAAATTAAAAAAAAAAATCATAATATATATATTTTTTAAAAGGGTAAATATTACTATGTGATCACGATATAACCTTTACATAGCATATCCGCAACATGTGAAGGGAGAGATGTGAACCTGGGCCTCTCGATTTCAACTAGAGAATTTTAACTACCCACTTGCTCTCCAACTTCTCTCATAATATTAGTTTTATAATTTTCTAATAAATTTATTTATATCCGTTTATTTTATTTTATTTTTTAAATTTATTTTTTAATAATATAAAAATTTTGAATTTATTTCTACAAATATTTTATGGTCATAATGCCAGAAGGTAGAACAATTCAAATGAATATAAATTGGACGGTGCTCCACTATATATATTGGATTTAGGTATTGTGATAAACTCCTGCCATCAACATATAGGGTTGAGAAGTCTCCTCTCAACCATGATCCCTTGTAAAATTGAGAGCTACGCTTATCAATAGGGAATTTAACACACACCCTTATCCTAACACCTTGGATATTTCGAAGAAGAGCCAAAGCGTTGCGATGTCCCCCAAGATTTTTTTAATATTATTTTTATTATAATAATATTTTGTTTTAGTTTATTAGTATTTTTTGAGGAGGCATATTGAGAAGGTTTAGGTATTTTGAGTAGTTAACCTCAAAAATTATATAGGGATCAAGGTCAAGTGGTCCACTCATATACTTGGTTAGCCACTGGACTAATATTATTCATTTTCTTGTTGAATTTTTTGTATTTATATATATATATATATATATATATATATATATATATATATATATATATATATATATATATATATATAGCCACTAAACTAATATTATTCATTTTCTTTTTGAAGTTTTTTTTGAATTGAAAATCAGCAACTATAATATTAAAATAAAAGAGTAATACAAAATAGCTCGAAGGTAGAGTACTTGAAATAAGATCAAGACTAAGAGCCTACCAAACTACACAAAAGTCCCTAAAAGGATGCTAAGTACATATATCACTAGTATTATACAAAGTATCATATTTCTTTTGAAACATATTTATACAATGTTGGAATAAGTTAAAATAAAAATCACCAAAGTGTCTGTATCCATCCACAACACTATGATTATGTTCCTGGAATGTTTGAAGAAAGTGTTTGAAAATATCCTTAAAGCAAAGCACGGACCTGGCAACCTGTAAAGAGATTTTGAAAATTGTGAGTCTCCTAAGAGACCTAGTAAGAATCCTCTGATTATCCTAAAAAATGTCCATATTTCTAACAAACCAAATATACCATAAAACTTTAGTCGAAAGCAACAACCAAGAATTATTATAATACCTCTACATAGTAGGAATATAGCCAAACAATATATGTTTCCTAAAAACATTATCATTAATATTTTAGCATAAAATATTAGAGAAAAATAATGACCAAATTTCTTTAGCAAAAAAGCAATAAAAAAATATATGCTTGACAGTATCAAGAACTCTGCATAAATTGCAGCTCATTGGTGATTGAGGATATTTACATACAGGAAGCCTCTGAAGAAGTAATAACCAACGAAAACATGCCTTTTTAGGCTCAAGAAATCTAGACTAGATATGCTGCAAAATGCTATGCCCATGATTATTGAAGACTTCCATAGACCAACTATTATCAATATGGAGTAAAATATCATTAGTATCAGTGAGCAAAATATAAAGAAATTTTTTGCTTGATTCTGAACAATTGTGTGCCATCATGCCATTGAATCTTGCCATAAAAAGTCTAATCATCATCAATAAATATAGGACTACATAATTACAAAAACGAGGCTCGAAGTAAAGAGTATGTCCTCTATTGAGAGCGAGGAATATCATACTGAAAACTAAGAGACTCCCAAAATTTAAGACATCCATGTTCAATAATATCAGCAAATGATACAACGCCTTTATGCGCCCATTTTTTTGCAGAACAACCTTGAGTAACAGCAAGCAGTTTATTATTATGAGAAAGATTCCATCAGATAGAACTCTGCAAGAAAAAAGTATTTTGAGAATCAGCAATAGATAGTAAACCTCTAACATTCTCCCAAGCCTTCCAAAGGTTCTTGAAAACTGTTGACCCAGTTGGAACAACAAAAAATTTACCAAAAAGGATATCAATCATATGAAAATATTTCCAAGCATGAGCTTTTTTAGGAACAACCTTAGTAATATTATGCCTGAGAAGAACTTTCCATGGCTCATTGTCGTTAATACAATTCACTATCCACTTGATGGCTAAGGACATACCTTGAACAACCAGATTTTTCAACCCAAGGCCGCCAATATAATTATTAACAGTGCACCAGTTCCACCTTACCTTATGCTTTTTTATCTTTGTATTACCACCGACCCATAAAAAATTTCGTATATGTTTATGAATATCATTAATTTGATATGAACAGAATGACCAAGCTGAAGCAAAATAGATAGAGTAAGCAGAAAGGATTTTTTTGACAGACTTGAAATCTACCAGCAACAGATTACTAGTTATTATTCCATTTATTAAATTTATTAATAATCCTTTCTTTAACCCATAACTACATATCCTTAGGGCAAATGTCAATGGAGAAAGGAATGCCAAGATAACGGATTTGTTTGGAGGGACCTTCCCACTTAATAACTTGAATAACCAAGGAGGAGCAACAAAATCCCAAGTAAGTAATATAGATTTCGACATAGCAATTTTAGCTCTTGAAGCATTGCAAAAGCAAGCGAGTTTTGAAAAAAGGGAATCAAAATTTTCCTCAACTAGCTTAACAAAAACCGAGGTATCATTAGTAAAATGAATATTAATAAGTTCTTGATCATTAGGCAGAGTAATTCCTTGAATAGCAGGACTGATTGAGCTTTCTCTTAACAGATAATACAAGGCATCAGTAACAATAACAAACAAAGCAGGAGCTAAGAGACAAACTTGACATATAGATCTCTGAAGCAAGATAGGATCAGAAAGAGACCCATTAACCTCAACAAAAGCAACTGCATCAATAAGAAGTACCTTAACCATTTTGCAAAACAGAGGAGGGAAGCCAAAGGCCTCAAGAACCATGAGAATATAGTTCCATTCAATTTTCAAAATCCAATAAAAGCATATGCATACATGGCTTCCCAACTAGTGATTAAATTTTCTAAGATATATATTCCTTTTATAAAACCTATTTGAGTTGAATTAATAAACTTAAGTAGACAATTTGCAACCCTCAAAGCCAAAATTTTTGCAAGGATTTTATATGAAACATTTAACAATGTTATTGGTCTCCAGTTATATATATAATTTTAATTGTTTAAATAATTTTATGGATTTATAGTAATAGTTTATGGAATATAGAGCAAGAGTTTTATAGCATAAGACAAAGTTAAAATCTCATAAATAAATGTTAACATTAGTTAAATTCCTTGACTTTCAAGGAGGAGACGCAAGTTTAATTCTTGTCAAACAACACATCCATGAAAATTTAAGTCGTTGTAATGTCACTATGAAGTGATGATACAATGTTGGTGGGACATGTTACAATACTATATAACCAATTAAAAATATGAATTCATAATAATGAAAATGACAATATACTAGTAGCTATTTATATATCTATATAGATAGATAGATAGTGTATGAGTTCAAGTGGTCTGAAACATAGATTCTTAAGATGAAGATGTAGGTTCAAATCTTACAAAACAAAGTATGCATAATTATGAGTATTGTTTATATTAATGTGAAATCTATAAGGGTACGAGTTCAAGTAGTCAAATAAACAAATTCTCAAGATCAATATCCAAGATCAAATCTTAATGATATTAGTAAATATTATTTTTGTATGTCATTTATAATGAAATTAGTAAATATTAAAGTAAATAAATTTTTCTTTAAATGAAGATCAATTTTAATTAAATAAAATTAAAACATTAAGTTACCTATCTTTTATATTTGTATATGAGATTGAAGTGTGCCATGTTGTACTACATTATAATTACATTAACATAATATATATATTTTATTGAGTAAATACTTTTTATACATATACATATCTGTCGTGAGGATTGAACCCGGGTCACATCACCTAGAATGCAAGTTGCTTCCTTGTCGGTAGACCACATCATGCAGTCAAATACATAAATTCTTAGGATCAAGATCTTGAGTTCAAATCTTGATGTTAATAGAGGTGAGGAATACCACGATTGAGACCAACGACTTCTACCTTTAAGCTTGATGTTAATAAAGGTGAGGAATCCTATAGGAGCGGGACCAAAGACTTGCACCTTTAAGCTTGATGTTAATAAGGGTGATGAATAAGCGTAATGTTAATAGGGGTGAGGAATCCCACAGGAGTGAGACCAAGGACTTGCACCTTTAAGACCAAGGACTTGCACCTTTAAACTTGATTTTAATAAGGGCGAGGAATCCCAAAGGAGCGGGACCAAGGACTTGCATCTTTAAGCTTGATGTTAATAGATGTAAGGAATAAGCCTGATGTTAATAGGGGTGAGGAATCCTAAGGACTTCCGCCTTTAAGCTTCATGTTAATAAGGGTGAAGACTTCCACCTTTAAACCCTAATGTTAGTAGAGGGTGAGGAATCCCACAAGAGTGGGACCAAAGACTTGCACCTTTAAGCCTGATGTTAGTAGGGGAGGAATCTCTCATGAGTGAGACCAATGACTTACACATTTAAGTCTGATGTTAGTAGGGGTGAGGAATCCCACAGGAGTGGGACCAAGGACTTTACCTTTAAGCCTAATGTTAATAGGGGTGAGGAATCCCATAAGAGTGGGATCAAGGACTTGCACAAAAGTGGGACTAAGAACTTCCTTTAAACCTTGATGTTAATAAGGGTGAATAATCCCAAAGGAGTGGGACCAAGGACTTACACCTTTAAGCTTGATGTTAATAAGGGTGAGAAATCCCACATAAATGGGACCAAGGACTTGCACCTTTAAGCCTGCTAAACTATTAAGAAAGAGTGTGGCGAGTGGTGAGGCTCATAAACCACTAAGTCCCTCAACACAAGGACTTGCACCTTTAATCCTGTTAAGCCATTGACAAAGAGTATGGCGAGTGCCCCCTACACATTTAATGTGAGATTATTCAAATACACACTACACTATTAACATGGAACAAAATTCCAATCATAAAATATGTCATTAAACTTACATCATCACATTAAAGAATTAACAAACAAGAGAGTAATGTGATTGGTCAGTGTTTGCTTGGCGAGGCACTTACCAAGAAGACACCCAGATTAAAACGTGATTCATACGATACGAAACCACATTAAAGAATTAACAAACAAGAGAGTAAGGTGATTGGTCAATGCTTGCTTGGCGAGGCACTTACCAAGAAGACACCCAGATAAAAATGTGATTCATACGATACGAAACCACACAACTCCGTTTCAAATCACAAAAAAATTATAAATAAGAATATTTAATTGAATGGACCATGACAAAGAAAACGATAAATAAGAACTGACTGTAGTTAAATGGGCCATGACAAAGAAAACAATAAATAAGGATGTGAATGTGGATTTAAATTTACTTGGCAAACAACTATGAAAGTGATAAGTAGAGGTATGCAAGAGATAGTTATATTTTTTTATTAGGTTAGTGTGAGAAATTTTTAAGATCAATTCTTATCGTTAGTTATTTTTATCTCAACCATGATCTCTTATAAAGAGAGAGTTGAATTTATCTAAACACGTAACCATACACACTGCCTCCTTGTACACTCACCTACGACAAAGAAGAAAAATCAAAGCACGAAACGTCTCGTTCTCCTTTTATTATCGAGATTATTCAAGATAACGATAACATATTTTGAGTAGACTCTAAAAATCATAGCATGGAACGCACAAAAAGATATACACTAATTAAATGAGAACACAAAATAAGTTTTAATATAGAATAAAATTTTAATCATAAAATATGTCATTAAACTTACATCATCAATATTTTTTTATTATCAACACTTTTACCTAAACGCTAAAAATCATAGTGTGGAGCACATTAGAAAGATGTGTTAATTAAAAGGGGGCTCATAGTGAGTAGCGCACACGATAGATATGCGTTAATTAAATGGGGCACAAGAGAGGTATTAACGTGGAATGGGGTTAGTGTGGAGCGTACCTTAATCACATGCGGATATAAGATAGTTATTAAGTATAATAAAAAAAAAAAATTAATTATGAAATATGTTAATAAATTTGTATTATTTAGTTAGAAAGTAAGAGGTTAGTATTTTACATACATGTTTAAACTTGATGTTAATAAGAGTGACGAATTTCAGAAGTAGAATCAAGAACTTGCACTTTTAAATCTAATGTTAATAAGGGTAATCCCACGAGGACCAAGGTCTTGCACCTTTACGTTGATGATAATAGGGATGAGGAATTTCAAGAGTGAAACCAAGAACTTTTACCTTTAAGCTTGATGTTAATAGAGGTAAGAAATACCATAGGAATGGACCGAAGACTTGCACCTTTAAACCTGAAACCTGATGATATTAGAGGTGCAGCGCACACGATAAACATGCGTTAATTAAATGGAACACATGACAAGTATTAACGTGGAATGGGGTTAGTGTGGATCACACATCAATAACATGCATTAATTTTAAATGGGGGCACACGATAGGTATTAACATACACCACAAAATTTTAATTTTGGAATATGTTATTAGAATTGTATAAAAGATATGATAAAATTTTAATCATGGAATATGCTATTAAACTTGTATCATCACATTAACCGATTAGAAAGCAAGAGGGCCAGGGCCTCACACAGATGTCCAAACTCGATGGTAATAAGAGCGAAGAATCTCGCATGCACGGGACCAAGGACTTGCATCTTAAAACCTAATGTTAATAGGGGTAAGGAATCCCACAAGGACCAAGGTCTTGCACCTTTAAGCTTGATGTTAATAAGGGTGAGGAATCCCAGGAGTGAGACCAAAGACTTCTACCTTTAAGCTTGATGTTAATAAAGGTGAGGAATTCCACAGAGTGGAACCAAAGACTTGCACCTTTAAGCTTGATGTTAATAAAGGTGAGGAATTCCACAGGAGTGGAATCAAAGACTTGCACCTCTAAGCTTGATGTTAATAAAGGTGAGGAATTCCACAGAAGTGGAACCAAGGACTTACACCTTTAAACTTGATGTTAATAAGGGTGAGGAATCCCACATAAATGGGACCAAGAACTTGCACCTTTAAGCCTTGATGTTAATAAGGGTGAAGAATCCCATAGGAGTAGGACCAAGGACTTACACTTTTAAACTTGATGTTAATAAGGGTGAGGAATCCCACATAAATGGGACCAAAGACTTGAACCTTTAAGCCTTGATGTTAATAAGGGTGAAGAATCCCATAGGAGTAAAACCAAGGACTTACACCTTTAAACTTGATGTTAATAAGGATGAGGAATCCCACATAAATGGGACCAAGGACTTGCACCTTTAAGCAATAGGACCGAGGACTTACATAATAAAGGTGAGGAATCCCACATAAATGGGACCAATGACTTGCACCTTTAAACCTGCTAAGCTATAAAGAAAGAGTATGGCTAGTGATGAGGTTCATAAACCACTAAGTCCCACAATACAAGGACTTGCACCTTTAAGCCTGCTAAGCCATTGACATAAAGTATGACAATTGCCAGTACACATTTAATGTGAGATTATTCAAATATACACTAGATGAAACAAAATTCCAATCATAAAATATACCACCAGACTTACATCATCACATTAAAAAATTAACAAACAAGAGTACAAGCCCCACCTATTCAAACTAAAAGATACTTGTGGACAAAACTCCCTTTGGTTTTGAGAGTTTGGATTTAGCTATTGCGTGGCCCATGCCCTCTCGAGTCCTATATAAGGAGGAGGGACTCCCATTCTCAAAACAACCTATGTTCGAATATCTCCGCTCTTATGCTATTATCTTCTGCTGTGCCAAAATACTGATGTGCTGATAATCTACAATTGTGATCTACCGGAGCATGGCACCCTGCTGTACTATGAAGCCAGTCTTCCTCTGATACATCCTGCTCTCGCTTTGCAGCTCATTAGGTTCAGGTATTTTTGTTTGTGCATATTAGAAGCATCGCCGCTTAACGGTTGTGCTGATAGTTTAGTTGTTGGTATCAGAGCCCTGGTTCATTTCTTGTACCGAAAGGATTCAATAGAATATATTTTACTTTGATCCGAAATAATTATTCAAAATGTCTGGTGATAATCCAAGTGTAGCATCTATATCTCAGCATGCACATTTTAGTACTGGAAATCAGAATTTTGACGCATGCAACAATGCAATTTCGAAGATGGTGCCACTAAATGATGAAAATAAAAAGCCTCAGTGGAAATTGTTTAACACTGCATATGAACAGTTTAAGGGAGCCTATGATACAAATGATATAAAAGCATCTCCAGAGGCCATGAGAATAGTTGATTGCTCCTTAGGACAATTAACTTTAGGGATAAACTTGCTGATAGATTTAAAGGCAAAAATTGATTATCAGCAGTTTTGCAAAATAACTACTCAAATGATTGTATTAGCTGAATGCATGTTTGATATGGTTAGTGGCCTGGATGATAAGAATTTTTGGAGTCTCACTTATCAACAATCCTTTAAGACTCTATGGCTTCCCTTGTTAGTAGTTAATAACACTATGACTCTTTGGGAGGAGACAGATATATACCTAAGACATCGTGGTAATCAACCTGTAGCATCTGTATCTGAGCATGCACATTTAAGTACTGGAATGCAGAATTTGGACGCATGCAACGAGGCAATTTCTAAGATGGTGCCATTAAAGGATGAAAATAAAAAGAGTCATTGGAAATTGTTTGGCACTGTATATGATCAGTTTAAGAGAGCCATTGATAGAAATGATAAAAAAGCATCTCCAGAGGCCATGAGAATAGTTGAGTGCTCCTTAGGACAATTAACTTTTGGGATAAACTTGCTCATAAATTTAGAAAAGGAAAATATTGCTTATCCCGAGTTTTGCAGAATAACTACTCAAATGATTGTATTAGCTCAATGCATGTTTGATATAGTTAATGGGCTGGATGATAAATATTTATGGAGTTTTACTTATCAACAATCCTTCAAGACTGTATGGCTTCCCTTGTTAGTAGTTAATAACAATATGACTCTTTGGGAGGATTCGGTTAAGCTCCAGGATATAGACATAGGACTTCTCGAAGAGTTGAGGAGAGAAAAGAACATCACTGGCCATCAAGACCCGAGACCTACAGGACGTAGGTACCCCTCTCGATCTAAGTAGTAAACGGGAAAACCCTGTTGTCCAGTGTTGCTGAGCCCGCCTGGATGACTAAAGGGAAACAGGGCAACTAGATTAGGAATTACTTTTCAGTATCAGAGCCTGTTTGCATATTCCTTTGTTTTACAAAAATAAAAATAGGTCTTTCTGAATTTCTTGCAGAATTGTACCACCAAAAATATTAGATTAAGATCATGACTTTCACGGTAGTTGAGCTTACTACTAGTCTCCATGAAATGAGACTGGGCTGCAATCTTATCAACGAATTAGATTTCATAAATCAGTGCCAGTTCATACTTGTACCTTAATGTCAGAAATACGAGGAGGAAACCTTATTCTTACATGAGCACCCTGATGCAGCAGAAGAATTTGAGATTGCAGATGACATTTATAGGGGAGAAGAATTGTTAGCAGAGGACATTTACAGGGGAGAAGAATTGTTCTAGCTTGCAGAACTTGCAGAAAATGAACCGGAAGAAGACGGACTATTCTACATGATGGGTACTGATGATGATGACTCAGAAGATGATGAAGATTCTGAATCGGACTATGAGCTAGATAGGGAGACGGACCCTGACGCTTATGCTTCCGAGGAGGAATACTGTTACAAGCAGCTGTCCCCTAGACATAGACACAGCCAGGCAAGCACACACAAGAACCTTGCTATGGAAACCCTTATCCTGATAAGAATCCACAAGAACCTTATCAGCGATCGAGGTCTAAGTGGAATCCACAAGAACCCACTCAGACGAAAGGAGTCTGGAATCCACAAGAACCCAGCACTTCCTTCACAATTTGCACAAAGCACTCTACAGACTAACATGCCTTCTGATCTGTCACAGTTCAAAGAATTATTCAGAGAAATGATCAGAGAGCAAGTACCTGATTGTGCAAAAGAATTCAAGAAGACTGGCACATTGGAAATCAGTCCATAAAGCCAACCTTTGTACATCAAAGCAAAGGTCCAAGAAGGAGAAGCAAAGAAAGAAGTCAAAGCCTTTGTTGACACAGGAACTACCAGATGCCTTGCACTAGCCAGCACAGAACCACCAGAAAGATAGATACCAAATGAAGAAACCTTTTATTGTTGTAGGAGTTGAAGAGAGACCTTTTGTCCTAACAGAATACATTCATGATCTCAAGTTTCAAGTGGCAGGTCTCATCAATACAGAAGTTGAAGCGTTGAAGTATTGAAGTACAGCAAAGGACCAGAATTATTGTTAGGAACCACATTCCTAGCAAAACATTCTCCTAGTAGGATGAATAGTCAGATGTAGTTAGGTTTGACAAAAGATAAGGTCGGTTTGACCATTAGAAGTTCGGTTTGAAATTTCTGTTTGTATCAAAGGTAGCTGCGCCTACCTCTTGCTTGACAAGAAGGGTATGCCCGTAAGTCGGCAACAAGAATAGTAGTTGAAATAGGATAAGTCCAACAACCTTATCCAAGGGCGGTTCAGGATAGGGTTAACGACTTTTTGTACAGTCGGTAAGGTAATAGTAGTAAAGGCGGTGCCTTTCCTTCCCAGGCATCTAAGCCGCCTAAGCCTATATATATATATATATAGATGAAAACTCTCATTGTAAAGCTTGCTGTACTTTCATGATCAATACAATTATGATGGTGTTTTCAAGCACGATAGAGTTCTAAGTTATATGTGATCGAAAGGACATGTGACTTCTATGTAAGTTCTTCAGGACGTCAGGTAAGGATTCTTGTTGCTGTTGGTATGTTCTCAAACTTTTCCCTTTTGGCTTTCTAAATTATGTGTGATCTAAAGGACATGTGTCTTCTATTTAAGTTCTTCCGGCAATGATTCTTGTTGTTGGTATGTTTTGAACTTTTCCCTTTTGGCTTTACTTATGATTAGCAGCTAAGATTAGCTTCAGTGTCATCCTTAGTATAATTCGGCCTCTACCCTGTGTGTTTTGTAGTTACAGTTTTCCTGCGCCTTCCTTAGTATTATTTAGCCTCGACCCTGTGTGTTTTATAGTTACAGTTTTCCTAAGCCTTGTGCTGTTCGCAGAAGTTGTTCCACTCCGACAGTAGTCATTGTTGTGAAGGTCTCCGCCTGGGGTTGATTGAGGCATATGCTCTCGTCACATCTCCCAGTTGAGGGCAGCACAGTGGTAGACAAGACACTGAGGGAGGTTGTAGGCTCTTAGAAGTCCCATTACGGCACATGACTAGGCCAGCCGTACTCCTTAGTTGGGGTAGCCTGCACTTGTAGCATCCTTGTAAGTGGAAACATCGTACTCCGCTTTGGTTGTGATTAGCTTTTACTGTACCCGCAAGTCCAGACCAGCAGAAGACTTTTTGTAGGAAGCCAAGGGATTAGGGAGAGATATCGAGACTTAAAGATGATCTGAGATGATTGTAAGCCCCATTGAGTGATAAGTAGTGTCCATGCTCTGAGTAGATTCCGCCTTTACATGCTTTGATTACCTCCTGTTTTATCAGTTTTTTTTTTTTCTTCTCGACAGGTCTGGAATTTGACAAGCATATGACCGTATTTTGCATAAATTTACATTTTTAAGTAAAGTGTAAATTTCACACGTATCTATATTTAAAAACCATAGATTTTAAATGTACGTACTAAAAATAAATCTTAACATGTAAGACTATATGAATGCATTAACTCGTAGCACACATTAAATTTAATTATATTTTATTGTAAATCTCCACTCTAGGTCTTTAGCAATGTGGGAGGGGGCAAAAGATTCTTGACTCCTCTAATAATCGAAGCATACATAGCAGTCTCTAATAATCGAAGCATACATAGCAGTGTGGGGTACATTTTTCATAATGTATACATGCTTGTATGAGATAGATGTGTATTTATTTGGTTGCTTTGTTTTTTTTAGACATTTTAACTCATACGGATTGTCATTGGGGACAAGAATTGCAATAACGCATGCAGTCCGGTGAATAAATATGACGAGATAGAAATATTTATAGGGGAATATGGTCAGATTAAATCATTCGGTATTTTACAGTTGGAACAAGTTTATGATACAGAAAGGAGGGAAAAAACTAAAACAAAAAATAAGGGGCAAGATGAGGATCAATGAAATAATAATTGTATCAATCTACGTTATAGTGGGTAATTGTAAATGTATGGCACTTTTGCACGGTTTACTGTAGTTTCATGTTCATTCAGTTTGCCAATTACAAACAAAGAAAGAAGATTAACTCTGTTGCAGGGCTGTCTCTGCATAAAGGTTTTAGTTTTCATAGTCACAACTTTAAGGGTGAGTTTTTTCTACAACTAATTCATATTTTTCTTTGGAATTTTGTATAGGTTGAAAGAAACTATTATTTTAGGATGGGTATCTTGTTGGGAATATGTCATTTTTTGAACTTGTCATCTGTATTGGCAACAAACTTCCACACCAAGAAACTTGTAATTGATATTTGGCACGTTGGTGACGTGTCTGTGAATGGAGGAATGTAGTGGTAGTTTAGTTGTGTTTTTACCAGATTTAGAGGTAATGAACTTTGGCAATATGTTCCTCAAATAGAGGAACGGTGGATGAAGTGGGTATTAAAGTATTAAACCATGCATTGGTTTGTAGAACAAACGGCTACAGTTGTGGAATGTTGGGTTTTTGCATTCCAATGCCAAGACTAATGGAGTCACTTTAAAACTATCAAGACGAGCAAGCTTAAAATCATTTTATGTAAAGATATTGTGCTCTTCAATATTAATCTAGGACAACCCTAGCTCCTTTTCAATCATTTGTCAACATAATTGTCATAGTAGAAAGACGTACAAACAAATATGATTGGTTGGTGTGAATTTTTGGTAGAATGAATTGTCACGAAACGACTGTTAGGATCTCATCCTAACCCTTAATGTAATAACTCCCCTTTTGTAATAATTCCTAGTGAACGTGGGTAGTACCCATGATTAATATTTTGTAATGTTCTAAGTTTTAACTTAGGTAGTGCCTATGACAAATGGCACCTTTTTTATGTAACACATGGTAGATAGGTGGCATTGTGCATGTAATTCGTGTGGCATTGTGCATGTAATTCGAGTAGCATTGTGCATGTAATTCAAAGTGGCACTATGCATGTAATTCGGATGGCATTATGCATGTAATCCAGGTGGCATTTTGCATGTAAGCCAACCTTGGAAGGAAACTCCTTAAATACCCGAAAAGGCACCAATGTAACCACCTTTTGCAAAATTAATGAAGTATTGAAGGAGGTTGCCCCCTCGAAGAGGCCCGCGATTCGCTTCTATTGTGAGATTGTTCTTTATGCAAATTTCTGTTATATTAATGTGATGTTTATGTGAGTTATTTCCAAGCAATTGTGTGAGTGTGTTATTTGAGTTTATTTTATAGCAGGATCTTAACAAGTGGTATCAGAGCGCTTTCCAGGGCCAAGTTCTCGCCGCAACCGCAACGATTCTTGCCATCCAATCGCCTGTTAAGTATAAATTCCGTGTGTTTTTTCCATTCTGTTTTTCCTTATTAAAAAAATCAAAAAAAAATACAGTGTTTTTTTTTTCCAGACCAAAAACAAAAAAATATATTATTAGTTGAGTAGGTAGAAACCCTGTACCGGAGGTTTTAAAATATCGCGAAGGATCTGTCGTTATTGGCTAAGCTAGATTGCCCATAAAGCGTCTAGTGAAGTGAGGGGCGATCGAGCTCCAATACCCATGCCTCAGACATAACTCGTGCACGGACTTGAGCTCCCACGTATCTTCGGGTATATCGGGAGACCATCTAGGATTAAACAAAATTTTAGCCATTAGGAAGCTCTTCGGCCTTGTATTACTCATAGTCTACGGGACACAGCATCCTCGGACGATTACCCTCCTGTATTGTCGAGAGGCGGTGTAGTGTGCTCAAGGGTATGTGTGGAATCCTCCTTGAGTAGTGGCCTGAAATATTGGTCCGAGCACTATTGTTCGTCACTGTCGGTATATTAGAGGGCCTATGGGTGGTACATACTCCTATACTTAGCATTCCCTGGTTCTGTTAAAACTGCAACCTCGAAAAAAATACAAAAATAAAAATCAAAATAAGAATCCAAACACCCCCATTCGTAAACCTGCATTTCAAAAGTGAGCATATGAGAAAGGAGTCCTCTACCAAAAAAATAACAAAAGGGACATGCATTCGGGATAAGCCATGAGGGTGACACTTAAGTTGAAAGTCCGGAGAGTAATGATCAAATTTACATGAGCGGGCCACGATCGAGTCGATCGAGTCGAGAGGTCAAGACACGATCGAAGCGGAATTCACGATCTTCGAGTCGAACGTAACCGTCATATCGGTCACCTGCAAAATACGAGAGAATCTTGAGTGTGAAACACGCCGCTTTAGATAGTGCTCCAGTACCCAACTTTTTCTCGCAGGCTCGGAATCGGAATCAGAAACACCGTTAGACTCAGCAAAATAGGAGATAAAAAAAAAAAAATCTGGGGTGCCAAAAAGTAGTGTTAAGAGATATAGCTCATTGTGACCACATCCTCCTGCTGATCATTTTGATATATAGCACCCAAAGCACTTTTTTGGGCATTTACTAAATATAGTAAGTCAAAAAAATTCAATTCTATTTTTAGTAACTGGTCACAAAAGGTCAAAAAATGGCCCAGGGTACTCGTGGACACCGGAAAGAACTAGAACACTTGGATTCCCTAACAAAAGCCATTGAGAACTTGAACTCGGCTTTTCACTCCATAAGGGAAGAAGTCCAAGGTCTTCGCCTAGAGCATGAGGCCACTAGCAATCGCTTAGAAGAAGCATTGATCGAAGTGGACAACAAACTGAGAAGAGAACCACCCAAATCGGAATACCAAGTCGAGAGTTCTACAAGGAATCGTGACCATGATACACCATTCAGAATGCCCAAGTTGGACTTTCCCAAATTCGGTGGGAAGGATGTTGATGGGTGGCTATGTCGGGTTGACCAATTCTTTCGACTTCATAATGTACCAAGTATTTCATCGAGTCCGGATGGCTTCCTTTAACTTGGAATCCGAGGCTCTACACTCGGTTTCAATGGTTGCGTCTTACCTACCCAAATCTCTCTTGGGAGGATTTTGAATCCCAAATACTCACTCGATTTGGTCCTAGTGAGTTTGAGGACTTCACAGGAGCCTTATCCAAACTACAACAAACAGAGTCAGTTCGAGAGTACCAAGCTCAATTTGAAAAATTGGCCAATCGAACAAGAGGATTGAGTGAAGGGTTCTTTCGTAGTTGTTATATCGGTGGGTTGAAGATGGAACTCCAAGCGTAAGTCAAAATGTTGAAACCACGAACTATGATGGAAGCTATCGGTTTGGCCTGTCCGGCCGAATCTAAACTCTCTCGCCCAAAGACGCCCATCAAAGTTTCCGCAAAATAGACCTTCATTTCCTCCTAGAGCCCAAAACCCGGTTGATAATAAACCTACTGCACCAAAGCGCCTCACCACCGAAGATATGGATGCACGTCGTGCCCAAGGATTATGCTATAATTGTGATGAAAATTTTTTCAAAGGGCATAAGTGTGCACACAAAAAATTGTTCTTGATCGATGTTGAAGAACCTGATACCTCTGATGAGAGTGATAAGGATGAGGACCCTCCGAAACACCTTCTCCACAAGAAGAAGTGAAACAGGAACCTGAAACAAGCAATTACAGTCCATGCCCTTGCAGGCATTACTACCCCTCAAACCATGAAGGTTACAAGATTTTTCAAGGGCCAACGTCTTTCCATCCTTTTGGACTCGGGAAGCACACACAACTTTATTGACCCTAGAGTTGCTCAGCGGGCAAATTGCTATATCCACACTTGTAACTCCTTTGAGGTCATGGTAGCCAACCGGGGAACCTTACCTTGTAAGGGAAAGTGTCGCAATGTTAAAATCCAGATAGGGGACTATGCACTCAAGCAGGACATGTTTGCCCTCTAGTTGGGTGGATGTGATATTATTTTGGGATCTCAATGGTTGAGTACACTGGGCACTATCAGTTGGAACTTTGCTGAACTTTGGATGTAGTTCTCCCAGAATGGCCAAACACACATCATCAAGGGCTCCCCAGTAGGAACACCTCAAATTATCAGTTCAAACGACATGGAGAAATTGCTAAAGAAATCATCACGTGGGGTCATTGCACAACTATTCTCCATCCAACCATCCACATCCCCAATGGGTGAAATTCCACCAGACATGCAACAGGTTCTCCACAAACATGAGGCCATATTTTCAGAACCAATCACACTACCACCGCATCGCTCTCATGACCATGCCATTCCATTATTGCCAGATAGTACACCTCCCAATATCCGCCCGTACATATACCCCCATGCCATGAAGTCAGAGATTGAGAAGATGATACAGGAATTACTCAAGGCGGGTGTCATTCGGCCTAGTACTAGTCCCTACTCTCACCGATGATATCGGTCCTCAAGAAGGATGGCTCTTGGCGATTGTGTATTGACTACCGAGAGCTCAACAAGATAACAGTCAAGGATAAATTTCCTATCCCCGTGGTTGATGAATTACTAGATGAATTACATGGGACCATGTACTTCACCAAGCTAGACCTTCGCTCTGGGTACCATCAGATCCGGCTTAGGGATGAAGATATTCCTAAAACTGCTTTTCGCACTCATGAAGGTCATTATGAATTCTTGGTAATGCCATTTGGTCTCACAAATGCTCCTTCCACATTCCAAAGCCTGATGAACAACATATTTCGCCCCTTCTTGCGAAAGTTCATCCTTGTGTTCTTCGATGACATCTTGATTTACAGTCACACATGGGAAGAGCATCTCAATCATGTAGATCAAACTCTCCAACTATCGGCCGACCATAAATTGTTTACAAAAAGGTCCAAGTGCTCCTTTGGTTTGATCGAAGTAGAATATCTGGGACACATTGTCTCAAAGGATGGTGTCAAGGTTGACCCTAAGAAGATCCAAGCAGTCCAAGAATGGCCAAAACCTCGCACACTCAAGGGACTTCGAGGATTTTTAGGGCTTACAGGATATTACCGTAAATTTGTCTGCAATTATGGAAATATAGCCGCCCCCCTCACCTCCATGTTGAAGAAGGATTCTTTTATGTGGACAAGGCCGACTGAGCAAGCATTCCTGGACCTCAAACATGCCATGACCACCACTCCGGTTTTAGCCATGCCAGACTTCTCAAAAAAATTTGTCATTGAAAGTGACGCTTCTGGTCGTGGTATTGGGGCAGTATTGATGCAAGAAGGATGCCCTTTGGCTTTTACCAGCAAAGCCCTATCTGATCACAATCTGGGAAAATCCACATATGCTAAGGAAATGTTGGCAATATTGCATGCAGTCCTACATTGGCGGCCTTACCTCATTGGGCGCCATTTCTCCATCAAAACTGACCACCAGAGCCTTAAATACTTTCTAGAACAACGAGTTGCCACTCCTGAGCAACAAAAGTGGGTATCAAAACTCATGGGCTATGATTATGACATCACGTACAAAAAAGGGAAGGAAAATCTTGTGGCAGATGCTCTCTCTCGCCAATTTGAGGCCCTTAGTATGCTGTGTGCCATCTCTGCACCATTGCCCCAATGGATTGAGCCCTTACGTCAGGAAATACTTTAGGATGCAGATTTGAAAGACCTGGTTGCTTCACTTAGGGATGATCCAGAGTCTACACCAGGATATATTTGGGATGGCCAAGATCTATGTTACCATCAACGTCTGGTTCTTCCTCCTAAGTCCCCACTTCGAGAACTCCTCATGAAGGAATCACATGCTACTCCATCTGCTGACCATTCAGGGTTCCTAAAAACGTATGAACGACTCAAGCGCACCTTCTTTTGGAAAGGCATGAAACAGGACATTCGCTCTTTTGTAGCGGATTGCGACACTTGTCCAACGGATGAAAGGAGAAACGAGTGCGCTCCCCGGGCACTCTTCAACCATTGCCGATACCGGATCGGTGTGGACTGACATCTCCATGGACTTCATAGAAGGGCTCCCCAAATCGGAGGCAAGTCTCGTTATTTTTGTGGTAGTGGACCGCCTTTCAAAGTATGCTCACTTTTGTGCCCTAACCCATCCTTACACAACATCCACTATTGCCCAAACTTTTCTTGACTCCATATTTCGCCTTCATGGCATGCCCGCCTCCATTGTATCTGATCGTGATCCCACCTTTACTAGCAATTTTTGGCAAGAGTTGTTTAAGTTGCAGGGGACTCAGCTCAAAATGAGTTCAACCTACCATCCGCAAACGGATGGTCAAACGAGAGGTTGTTAATAAATGCTTGGAAACCTACTTTCGTCGCCTTGCCTTCGATCATCCTACTCATTGGGCAAAATGGCTTTCTTTGGCCGAATGGTGGTACAACACTTCCTATCATACCGCCACCAAACTCACACCATTTGAGGCGGTTTACAGGCGCCCTCCACTCACGCATTCCTCCTACATTTCGGGCAGCTCCAAGGTCTAGGCCGTCGACAATTCTCTGAGTCAACACACCGAGGTCCTCCGCAAATTCAAGCAAAATTTGAACATGGCCCCGAATCGGATGCGCCAACAAGCCGATCAAGCATCGTTCGAGCGTAGTTTTGATGTGGGTGATATGGTCTTCCTTCGCTTGCGACCATACAAACAATCATCCCTACAACTCCGCAGTGTCGGAAGCTTGCTCCAAAATTCTATGGTCCTTATCGGGTTCCGCAACGGATTGGTCCAACAGGCTTACAAATTGGCTCTTCCCCCCACTTCCAAGATCCACCCTCGTTTTTCATGTTTCCCTTCTCAAGAAAGTTGTGGGCACAAAGGTACGGGTTCAATCAACACTCCTCGAATTGGATGAAGAAGGCTCCATCTTACTTGCACCGGAGCATTCTTGGATCGTCGAACTCGCACTCGCGCAACCGTACCATCACGAGAGGTCCTGGTTCGGTGGCGTGGACTTCAACCTCGAGGATGCTACATGGGAGTCTCTCCATCAACTCCAACAACAGTTTCCTCATTTTCAGCTTTCAGGACAAAGCTCCTTTAAGGAGAAGGGCATGTTAGGATCTCATCCTAACCCTTAATGTAATAACTCCCCTTTTGTAATAATTCCTAGTGAACGTGGGTAGTACCTATGATTAATATTTTGTAATGTTCTAAGTTTTAGCTTAGGTAGTGCCTATGACAAATGGCACCCTTTTTATGTAACACATGGTAGATAGGTGGCATTGTGCATGTAATTCGAGTGGCATTGTGCATGTAATTCAAAGTGGCACTATGCATGTAATTCGGGTGGCATTATGCATGTAATCCAGGTGGCATTTTGCATGTAAGCCAACCTTGGAAGGAAACTCCTTAAATACCCGAAAAGGCACCAATGTAACCACCTTTTGCAAAATTAGTGAAGTATTGAAGGAGGTTGCCCCCTCGAAGAGGCCTGCGATTCAGTTCTATTGTGAGATTGTTCTTTATGCAAATTTCTGTTATATTAATGTGATGTTTATGTGAGTTATTTCCAAGCAATTGTGTGAGAGTGTGTTATTTGAGTTTATTTTATAGCAGGATCTTAACAACGACTCACAAGTTACAACAATGTTTGGTGTGAATGTTTGTTAGAATGAATTGTGACTCACAAGTCACAACAATGTTTTGTGTATTAGATTGTTTTATTTCAATGTACTTTTATTTAAATGGTATTTGTTAATTGGTTATATGGGATTAAAACGGGTAAATATTTGTTGACACAATTAATTTTGGCACACAACTACTTTTGGCTCAACTTTCTTTCATTAACTTTTTCAAAATAAACTTAATCCTGCATCTTCCTCTATAAAAAATATAAATTTAGCTATCATATTTCAAGCAAAATTGAAATGCAATTAAAATTTTAAACCGTAACTTGAAAGTCAATAAAAATTTTAACCTTCATAAAAATTTGTGTTGACAGGTAATTTTTTTTGAAATTCCAGCCCTATTTACGACCTTTGAACAATTACCTTTCTTTTTAGCATTTGTTGTGATGACGACTGATAAAGTAGATGTGTTAGAGAAAAATTCTTTGATTTGCAAAAGCATGTTTTAGATTTAGAAAAAAAGCTTAGTGTTGTAGACAATAGAAGTCTAGATTTGGAAGATATAGTTAGTTTTTTGCTTTTGGATAATCCAAAAACCAAAAAAGATTTGCTTTCTTGTTCAGCTTGATTAGATTGATTAGAGTCCTTGATTAATTTCTTGCTTCCTCCTATAAATTAGATTTTCTTTTTCTTCTGAAAATAGATGTTGTTTAGAAACTTCTGGTGTAGTTACTTCTTCTTTACTTTCCAAACCTGTAGATTCCTCTTTAGATACATCTTTAGAAATAAGACTAGGTTACATTAATTTTTTATATTTAAAATTTTGAAATTAAGGGGTATTGGTTTCAATAGTCTGTCCAAAAAATAAATCAATATTATTAATAAAAATTAAAAATAATAAAAATTTGAAAAGAAAGTTATGAGATTAATTGAAACTCATATTTAGCCAAGATTGAATCCTTCACATGATGTCAATTGAAAAAAAAATCTCATATTTAGTGAGCTAGGAGTAAGCATACGCAAGTGTGTGCCTTGTCTTTTCTTGAAGGTTTTTGTTGAATTATAGGAAGTGAGTGCAAGCAAGAAGCAAGAAGTAAGACTCACCTCCTCTTCTTGTTTTAGATCTTTAAGATAAAAAGATAAAGGATTCTTATGAGGAAAAACTAGGTAGCATAGAAAAAAAAGCATTTATAAATCCCTAACTGAAAATAAAGATGTCCTAATTGGAAGCATAGATGCTCTAGTTAGGGACAAAGAGGAAAGTAATAATATGATACTATTTATCAAGGGAGTAGATGTTACATTGGAAAATCATAGAAAATCAAGGATAAGATGATCAAATATAATATTGTGTTTAATAATATAAAGTTATTATGTAAATTTTATGGATACTTGCAAAATTCTTTGAAGATTCAAAATTGAATAATTTATAAGTATCACGAAATTCAAATTACTTCATAATTTTTCTTCTAAAAAAACATTTTCTAAAAAATCAAAAATAAAATAATAAATAATAACCTAAAAAATATCTTTTACTTAAATAAAACTTTTATTATTTTAAAAAATTAGATAACATTTCTATAAAATCTAATACTTTTAAAATTTTAAACATGCTCAGTATTATTGAAGAGGCAACAACTTTGCTACAAGTTCATATTAAAAAAATGAAAGCACTTGTATAAATGAAAAATAAATTTACTCTTATCTCTTATTGGTTGGATCATAAGGCCATGAAAAGGAGTCATAAATCATAGCGTGCTACCAAGATGCATATGCGTTACCTTGGGGCCAAGAAAGATACTTGCAAAAAATAGTCCATAACTCCTTTTCTTTTGAACGTTGGATTTCTTTTAGTTATTGAGTAGCGAACCATAATATTAGAGTTTGAGGAGGAAAGTGTAACCATACTTTTTTTTTTTTTCCTTCTTCAAAAAGTTTAAGATTCAAATCGTGTATGGGTGGATGTACGAAGAAGTAGGTGTGTGATGACTTTCTTTATTGGTAAGTGTAGCTCTAAGTTTACAAAAAAATTATGGTTGGGAGAGGCTGCTTAACCTTATGAATGAGTCACATAAATTTATCACACTATCCAAATTAAAAAAAAAAATCATAATATTAATTTTATAGTTTTTTAATAAATTTATTTACTTCTTTTATTTTATTTTTGTTATAGTTTGAAGTTAAGTCTTTGAAAAATTATACATCTAAAATAATTTATTTTAAAATAATGTTTTTCTAAATAATAAAATATTGATGAAACAAAATTATTTTTAAAATTTATTTTTTTAATAATATAAAAATATTGAATGTATTTGCTCAGATACTTTATGGACATAAGGCCTGAATATAAATTTGATGATGCTCTCTTGGACTTAGGTATTGTGATAAACTCCTACTACCAACATATATGATTGAGGAATCTTCTCTCAACCATGATCTCTTGCAAAACCGAGAGCTACGCTTATCAATAAAGAATTTAACACACATCTTATTACACTTTGGATCTCCCGAAGAAGAGCCAAAGCCCAGAAGGTTGCGATGTCCCCCAAGATTTTTATAATATTATTTTTATTATAATAATATTTTGTTTTAGTTTATTATTATTTTTTGAGGAGGCATATTGAGATGGTTTAGGTATTTTGAACAATTTTGATATTTAACCTCAAAAATTATATAGGGATCAAGGTCAAGTGGTCCACTCATATACTTGGTTAGCCACTGGACTAATATTATTCATTTTCTTTCTTGATGTTTTTATATTTTATTTTATATATATATTATTTTAATTGTTTAAATAATTTTATGGATTTATGGTAATAGTTTATGGAATATAAAGCAAGAGTTTTATAGCATAAAGCAAGGTTAAAATCTCATAGATAAATGTTAACATTAGCTAAATTCTTTGATTTTCAAGAAGGAGATCCAAGTTTAATTCTTGTCAAACAACACATCCATAATACTTAAGTTAATGTCACTATGGAGTGATGATACAATGCTGGTGGGACATGTTACAATCCTATATAACCAATTAAAAAGACGAATTCATAATAATGAAAAGGACAATATACTAGTAGTTATTCATATATCTATATAGATAGATATTGTATGAGTTCAAGTGGTGTGAAACATAGATTCTTAAGATGAAGACCTAGGTTCAAATCTTACAAAATAAAATATGCATGATTATGAATATTGTTTATACTAATGTGAAATCCATAAGGGTACGAGTTCAAGTAGTCAAATAAATAAATTCTCAAGATCAAGATCCAAGTTCAAATCTTAGTGATATTAGTAAATATTATTTTTATATGTCATTTAGAATGAAATTAGTAAATATTAAAGTAAATCAAATTTTCTTTAAATGGAGATAAATTTTAATTAAATAAAATTAAAACATTAAGTTACATATCTTTTATATTCGTAAATGAGAATGAAGTGTGTCTTGTTGTACTACATTATAATTACATTAACATAATATTTTAACAAAACACAACTAGTAATTATGTGTATATTGTTTACATTATAATTACATTAACATAATATTTTTTTTTTTGATTGGTAGAAAGGGTGTTGAAAGGTCCCTGAACCTTGTACAAGAGAGATTACAATAAATCCATATCGACCGAGGTGGTCCAAGAAGAAAGGAATAGAGAGCTGGCAAACCTCCAGACTAGGGAAGGTGTCGCGAAATCGCGACCAAAATGGTGATGTCGCAAAATCGCGACAAGATGCGCCGTTGAAGCCAAAGGAAGAAAGGAAGTCGCGAAATCGCGACAAGAAGCTCCATTGGAGCCGAAGAAGGGAAGAAGTTGCGATATCGCGACATGTTGCAAAGTGTCGCGATATCGCGACAAGTTGCTGGGTTGGAGCCGGACGAGAAGAAGAGTCGCGAAATCGCTACAAGAAGTAAGAACGCTGCCGAAGAGAAAGGGTGTCGTGAAATCGTGACAAGAATGAGGACTGCAGCTGAAATAGAAAATGAGTCGCGAAATCGTGACGAAAGTGGAAGCCTGTTGCCAAGAAGAAAAAGTGTCGCGATATCGCGACAAAAAGGAAGACCGCCGTTGGAGAGAAAAATGTCACGATATCGCGACAAAATGGAAGACCATCGTTGGAGAGAAAAAAGGTGGCGATATCGCGACAGAATGGAAGACCGTCGTTGGAGAGAGAAAAAGTGTCGCGATATCGCGACAAAAATGAAGACCGTCGTTGGAGAGAAAAAATGTCGCAATATCGTGACATGAAACAAGAAAGCGCCTGAAGGCCAAAAGTGTCGCGATATCGCGACAAGTTTGCAAAAAAGCACCTGGAGAGAAAAAGTGTTGCGAAATCGTGACAGAATGGAATACCACCGTTGGAGAGAAAAAATGTCGCGATATCGCGACAAAAATGAAGACCACCGTTGGAGAGAAAAAATGTCGTGATATCGCGATAGAATGGAAGACCGCCGTTGGAGAGAGAAAAAGTGTCGCGATATCGCGACAAAAAGGAAGACCGCCATTGAAGAGAAAAAATATCGCGATATCGCGACATGAAGCAAGAAAGCGCCTGAAGGCCAAAAGTGTCACGATATCGCGACAAGTTTGTAAAAAAGCACCCGAAGAGAAAAAGTGTCGCGATATCGCGACAAGTTTGCAAAAAAACACCCGAAGAGAAAAAGTGTTGCGATATCGCGACAAGATGGAAGACCGCACCAGAAGGAGAGAAAAGTGTCGAGATATCGCGACAAGAAGCAACCTCGCGGCCTAAGCAAAAAGGAAATTTTGCGATAACGCGCAAGCTGAGATTTTGCAACCAACTGTGAAAAGTGACGCAAAACGCTCCAAGATGCCAAAACGCAGCCAAAGGGGAAAAACCCGTAGCCCAGTAACCCACTCACATTGTGCAAACATTGGAACTTGAAGAAGCGTCCCTTAGGCCGATTGGGAAGGAATCTCTCCAAACCTGAATGTCTATTGCGTCAACTCCCTTATTAGCAAGCCAGTCCGCAACTTTGTTTCCTTCCCGGTATTGATGTTGAATGATTAATTTTGGGTAAAGGCCAATTAGTGTCTTGCATTCTTCGAAGATGGAAATAAGGGCCTAGGGAGGCACAGAGGTTCCTTTGAGCCAGTTGATGCAATGCAATGAGTCTCCTTCTATGATGAGTTTATTGATAGTCAAGCCTTCCGAGAGAATCAAGCTTTGGAGCAAGGCCCGAGCCTCGGCCATATTGTTAGACTGAATTCCTAAGTTATGAGCAAAGGCCAAAATTATTTCTCCTCTGACACAACTAGTAATTATGCATATATTGTTTGGTAGAATTTAAACCTAGGTCTCTATAATTAGAAGTCCACTTTTTAAGCCACTTGAGCTCATGGTATTTGATGATTGATTACTTATTAATAATATAATAAAATTAAATTTAAAATTATTCAATTTTTAATATGAAACATATATTTCAAATATAATAAAAAATAATGTTATTATATGGATGATGTAGCTCACACTAAGGTTCAAATCTCTATGATACCAAATTGAATATATAGCTCAAGTTGACTAAGTTGATGTAAAAGGGACAAGGCAACCCTTTCAAAATCCTATTTTAAAAAAATATATCAAACAATTTATTAAAAATATTGCAATAATTTCAATCTATAAACATTTCCAAGTGATTCACATAACAATATTTCATGAGAATATTTTTTAAGCAACTAATGTTAAGCTTGATAATAAAGAATTTTTAAACTTTGTATAAGGTTAATTTTACCTCATAGAGATCCTATGCAAATCACAGTATCTATCAATTACTTAAATAGAATCATGAAGCCTTGAGAAAAGCAAAACCCTTACCCTTAAAGGTTAAAACAAATAAATATAAAGCTAAAATAATTCAAATAGGGAAAAAACAAAACACCATCATCATCCAAAATCTACAAATTACATCCTATATTGTTTTGAAAGTTCCAAACCCTTGTCAACAAACTCTTAAAACATAAAACAATTCCCTAAAATCTATCAAGTTTACAAGTTCTATTTCTAGACAATTTTAAACCCAATCTATCAAACATTAAAAATGTGAATGTTTTGTTAGAAAAATTCTAAAGATTCATAAAAATATATATGTATAGAGAAATTTCTCTATGATTAACAAAATCTTGCATCAAATAACAAAAAAAACCTAAATCAAATTCAACAATATCATACCATAATCTATGATAAAATAAAATTTATGATATAAATATAATAAAATGCATGCAATTAAAATTTTTAAAGCTACAAGCCATAAGGTGTTGTGAGTAAAAGAGTTAGAACACACAAGCAAATAAAAGTAAATACTCATTTATGATTCTTGATGACAAATTGAAAATTTTTATAAGACTATCATGCCGAATGTTATTTTTCTATAGTTTAAGGATGGTTATGGTTTTAGGGGGTTTTATTTTTTGATAACTTATCATTATCTTATTTGATTTATTGTTTTAATTTATGGATTTTTTTGTAGCCTTATTTTAACTTATTTTAATTTTTACCATCCTTTATGATGCTTATGGTATTCAATATTCCATCATGCATGGCCTTTCGATCGAATTGCTATGGTCTACCAAGCAATACATGACATTCATCCATAGGCATGATGTCACAAAATATCAAATCCTTATATAAACGATTTCGAAAATCAATAATACATTTCTCACTCACCAAGATGTTATGCCCTTTTTGAAACCAATATACTTTGTAAATATTTGGATGCTCCCTTTGTTGCAAACCTAGTTTGTCAACCATCTTTGTGGACACTATATTGTTTGTGCTTCCACTATCAACTATAACCTTGCAACACTTGTCGTTGGACTTGCATATGGTTTGAAATAAGATCCTTCTTTGGGATGACTCCTTATCTTCTTTGGCTAGTTTTAAAAGTACTCTTTTATTGAGCAATGATTCTCCCTATTTTGGTTCTTCCATTCTCTCTAAAGATGCAACACTTTCTTCATTTACATGATCCATGTGGTTTCAAGACTCCTTTCCTCAGTTGTTGGTTTGCTATAGTTGAGGGCATTCAAAGTCTCTATGTCTGGCTCTTCCACACTGGTAAAAATTATTGATGAAACTTCTATCTCTTCCTGATGATTCATCCCTTTCATGGTAGCTTTGGATAAAAAGTTTCTCTTATAGAGCTTTCTTCTCCATGATGAGCTTGTTTTCCTTTGCCACTGCTAGGTTGATTTGTTAAATAGAATGATCTCTCTCCCTCTATTATTGCTTTGTTGCTTGCAAGCCAATTCATCTTCCATCTTGAGTGCATATTGATATACCTCTTCAATTGATTTCATTTGAAACATGCCTATTTTATCTTGTATGGTAAATCTTAAGATGTTGATATACCTTGCCACTTTTTCCTCATCATCTTCAACATGACCAACCCTTATGGTTGTTGGGGCAAGAACATTGGTTAATTTCTACGTTGTTGTCATAGCCCTTTCACTTAATTGTCAACCCAGGGATTTCGTAAGCTTGCGATGTACCTGATAGAGATGTGATTACAATGCCTCTGAGGTGAGTCCACCTAAATTCTACAGTTTGGGGGTGTTTTTCATATAACATTCATTCAATCCAAACCTCTTTAATTCTTAGAAAGTAAATAACCAGAAAGGAAATCAAACCACACTTGCAAAAAATAAATAAAGCAGTAAATAAATCAATTTGTAGGAAATAACCAAATACAGGAAAACAGAACTAAAACTAAAATGAAATTGCAAGAAAAATAAAGGAGAGGGGAGGAATACTGGCTAGGAGTGGGCCTAGGCTCCAGCAGATTTCTCTCGATCAACTATGTATGCAGAACGCTAAGTAAGAGAACTCCGAATGAATTTATTGCATAAAAATGAATTACAATATAGTTCGATGATTCTGCTATTTTTCTCCTCCTCCTTCTTGGAGAAGTCCTATGCATTTATATAATCACACAGACCTCTCTATTACAATGTTGTTATAGCTATAGATATGATTACAATGATTGCATGCCAAATTGAGGTAATTCGGGCATGCTCGGAGCACTCTTACACTACGTATTTTGTTCATGGTTTACCAACTTATCATTCATCTTTCATCTTTGCTGGAAATAGTAGATTCTTCATTACATCTCATCATCATTATCCATATTCTTCGTACCAGAAATTATTACTCTATTTCATGTGGAAATAGGGCAACTGACATGTTCTATTATTAATGGGAGTTAGGCGCCTGTTGTTCTGGAGTTAGGTGCTTCATTCCACTTACGTGGAGTCAACTACCTTTGACTACATCACAGGGAGTAAGGTGCTTCATTCATCGCAAGATGGGAGTAAGGCGCCTTCCATAGAAATATGAGAGTAAGGCACCTTTCCATTGGAAGATGGGAGTAAGGTGCCTTCCCATTGAAATATGGGAGTAAGGCACCTTCCCATAGAAATATGGGAGTAAGGCGCCTTCCCCTTAAGACCATACTCCTTTCTCAACTCCTTTGAAAATAGATCATGCCAAGTCCAAAAGGGACCTCGATGTAATTTATGCAAAAATTGATGAAAATAGTTAAATCTACACACAAAACATGCTTTTCACACAAGTTAGGCAATATACACAATTTACCATTAAATACATATAAATATTCATAAGAAGTACAAATATGATATAACAATGTCATGCAAAATGTTAGACATATATGCAAAAATATGAGCATTTATGGTGCTCATCATCCCCCCATGCCTAAGGATTATCACGTCCTCATGGCACCTTGTATTGGTAGTCCTCGATTCTGTCCACGACCTCCCAGTAGGCTTTATTCCTCTACTTCCTCTTCTTGGTAGTGGCCTTGTCTCTCTCTTTATCCTAGGGCTTCCTTTTCTTGGTCATGGCCTTGTTGTGTTCCTCATTCCTAGGCTTCAGACCAAACTGAGTCTGAGGGGCACTGGTCTCTTGCTACAACTTGTGTTGGCATGGGCTATGCCTGACTATTCTGCTAGGCCTGGCACTCATGCTTGGTGGCTCTATGACACATGTTTTCTAGCCTACTTCTTCCTTCATGTAGTACCCTATGAAAGTAGTGGTCCCTTTCTGGAATACAGACTCTACCTCCTTCCATAACTGGTGATATTGAGGTGAGGGCTCTGTATTTGGGATATTTGATTTTTCCCAGAAAGGTATTTGGGACTCATCCACTACTCTGACCTTGTGTGATTGGGCCACTTTCATAGGAAGCTTAGCATCTCCTATGTTGGATGGCTTTGTGCTTCCTCCAGAAAGTGGCTTCTTGCTATTTGTTTTATCCTGGGTTGTATCTATTACTGGGCCCATTACCCCCATTTCCTATAGGTATCTCTTCATCTTGGAGGGTTGGTCTCCAATGGACCCATATATCTCCTAGAACTACTTCTTAGGAGCAGGATTCACACTAATCCTAGGCTCTCTAGTTATCTTCTTGAAAGCCTTCCTTGCCATCTTTGCCTCCTTGAGCTCTCTTTGAAGCTTATCAAATTGCTCATATTGTTTGGCAAAATCTTTCAAGGACCCAACCCATTCTTCATATGAATCAGGGGTTGGCTGGGCCTTTACTTTTGTAGCTCTCGCCTTGGTCCTATGCTTCTATTGTGGTGCCCTGGTCACTCTCCTTTTAGACCTCAACTACATAGAGTGCTCCAGGGTTATTGTGTGAGGAGAAGTGTCATCCTTAGGTGTAGGTGGTGTCATTTCATGGATGCCAAAGGGTTCAAGTCCTTGATTCTCTGGTTTCACCTCAATAGTTTCTGGCTCAGCTACTGGTGTCTCGATACATGATTGTCGTATCAATTCTTGCATTGTTTCTACATCACCTCCTCCCTAAGTTGCTAATTGGGGATTGATTGCTCAACCTCATATTCTGAGACCTCGATGATAGGAGGTTCTATCTATAAATTGGGGTCCCCCTATCCTTCATCAACTATTATGGTAGGAGTGGATGAAAGATCCCCTACCTCAACTTCCATATTTTTGGCATCTGATTTGAATGGGCCAGAAGAAGTAACTTTCTCCATAGAGTCTAGAGAAGTTGTGGGTACTTCTACCCAATCTATTTGGGTGGCAACATCCACCTTCTCTTCCTGATTGACCTTCAACCGTTGATTCTCCAGCTTGAGATATTGCATGTCTTATTATAGCTAGAGAATGGTGTAACCTAGTTCTAGCTACTTTTCTATAACTACCTTCCTAGACACTTCAAAAAGTGTTTCCTCTACTTTGAACTTCCCTTCCCAGTTGAAGGCCTACTATTTTACCTTCTATAACTACTCTTGTAGGCTTCCCTAAGTCTCTTAAGCAGGGGGTTTACTACTGGCCAGATCCTATAGTACCTGTGTCATTACCTCTATTGTGATGATCTCAATTTCCTCATCCCCATAGGGTGGACTATGGGTGACCAAGGTTACTAATTACCTCTTTCTACTCCTAGTTCTTGGGTAACCAACTACCCAAATAGGGCTTGGTATGCTCTTCCTCACTTCTTGGTGAGTTTATGGAGAATCAAGTGATGAAATTTACCCTATCTCTCCTCCACCTAGGTCATCCTAGAAGTTAGGCATATTCTATTGTTGGCTCCCTTGCAGTGGATGGCCCTTGGGAGTTAGGTGCCTTGTCATATTCTTCCTCTACCTCTAGCACTTCTTCGTGTGCCTCTACAAACGACTATTATGGGGAGTTAGGCACCTCAACCCTTTCCTCCCCTACTTTTAGAACTTCCCTGGGTGCCTTTACATGTCGAATTAGGGTCGTAATTAGCCTATGGTGTGCTAGGGTAGAGGCTGTCCCTACTTGGTACCTCTTAGTCTCATCTCATAATGCATAAGCTAGGTAGAATGGGATATTGATTTTTACTCCATGCAGTAGGTGGCTCAGGAACCACATGTGATTGGCATTCAGGTGGGTATACTTACCTATGCAAGTAAAGAATCTAGCCACCTAGTCAAAAATCTACTACCAGAGTTCTAGGAGGTAATGCTTCAATAACCTCAAGCATGTTAATTCCATCGATAGGTTCTCGAGGAGTTGTTCTACACACTCAACCGATGATTCTTCCTTGTAGATACGGTCCCCTATTTGAGGGAGACCAGTAATAACTACAAAAAACTCCTCTATGACTAGGATTTCTAGTCCGCGTAGTCGAGTGATGTCCCCATTCATAGACACAGTAAATTCCTTGGCTGCATCCAAGTCCTGGTTTTGGCTGACTAGGTGGCAATAGCCCATCCACCCAACAACTTCAAATTGTGCTCGAACCTCCTCGTTCATTCCTACCACATTATAGGGTTCACTCTTCTTCTAATTGTGGTTTGTCGATCTTCCTCCCATTATGGAATTTTTGGTTTGTGTCTACCTCTACAACCTTTCTCAATTGTCTGTAACAAGTTTATTGTCTCTCAGTCCTGACTGTAACTTCCTGAAGGTGCCTATTTGTGGAGGTAGGTGCATTTATAGTTTGCATTGGGGATTGTGAGGGTGGTCTTTCCCAACCGTTGCTTGACATGTCACACCAGATAGAGTGGGTACACGGTGGTTGGATGTTTTTGCCAATATTGCGATGACACTATTTCTAAAAATGTTCTAATTATGAATGTCATATGCATCTAATAGAAAATTGTATACATACCTTATTGGTGATCCGTGCATGCTAGGCATGATGACGATCATGGAGTGCTCTGGTTCATTATTTCATGACAACTGGAGTGACTGCATATTCCCCATGTGAGAATTTTCTTTGAACTATTTTCCTTGGATAGTGCAATAATATTCATTCAAAGTCTCATGCTAAAAAATATGAAATATCAATGGTCTATATGGGTCAGCACACATCCCTATACTGATTGCTTTAGAACATGTTGAAATCCTCCACACGACTTCATAATAAGTTCTCATGAATGATCTATCCTTTTTGTCATGTGGGATGTTGACGTGGCTTCGATCGCTTCCTAATGCTACCAAATTATTTATGTCGCATATAGGCGCTTAAATGGAAGGTAGGCACATTTTCATTGAGAAAGAGGTACCTTTAATCAAAATGTAGATGAGCACCCTTCTTTGAATATATGGGAGTTAGGCACCTTCTCCAAATACATGGGAGTTAGGCACCTTCCTAATGGGAGTTAGGTACCTTACTCCAAATACATGGGAGTTAGGTACCTCATTCCAAATACACAGGAGTTAGGCACCTTATTCCAATGTACTTCTACATGATTTTCCAATAGGAGTTAGGCACCCTTGAGATACTCAAAAGTTAGGTGCCTCCCTACTATTGAGAAATTAACTTCTACTAATGTATCCATAGTTGGTGCTTCCTAGTTGATCAGACCCCTCAACGCTTCCTCCTTTCAAACCTTGTCAACAGCTACACATTCGAACATGCAGGTGGGCATTTTCCTCTATAAATATTTGATACCCACGTACATATTCAGATTGTGATTATTCCCTCTAGATGGGAGCAATCAAGTTCTACTTCTAGAAAGCTGAATAACTATGTAGGTTTATGGATCTTATGCCTGTTAGGCCTAGGTTTCCCTAGTTACCTACAACATGCACTTAGGGCATCATACCTACAAAAGAAAAAAATAAAAACTAAAAAGCAGTAAAAATGTAGGTTAGTGGAATCTATGCCTGATAGGCCTAGGTTTCCTAGGCTACCTATAGGTTGCACTTAGAGCACCATACCTGCAAAACAAAAACACAAGCAAAGAAAAGAAAAATAAAAGAATAAATTATCTTTTTGGTGGACACCACTATGTCCACCATTCTACTGAGAAATTTTTAAAAATGTTTAATCAAATGGGGTCTCCCCCATGCCTATCTTTGACTCCATCACCAAATTTACAGATATGTGGTAAGGTCGTAGTCTATGATCATTGACTATCAATATGGTGTTACTACCATCAATAGTCTTGATACGCACAACACCATTGTTGATCAGCTCGATCACTTCGTATGGGCCCATCCAACATTGCATCAACTTACCTTTTCACTCCTAGAAATGGGAATCATACAACAACACCCATTCCCCTACCTTGAACTACTTCAACCTGATGTGGTGGTCATGCCACTATGTTCTCTACCTCTGGATGACCTCTATTCTATGCAAGGCATCTAATCGATGTTCATCCAACTAGTTCAATTGCTGAATCCATTCTTTATATGCATCATCCAGGCTCAGGTTTAATTCTATTATAGTCCTAAGGGTTTTGATTTTAAATTCGATGGGCATCATTGCACTCTTCCCATACACCAGTTAGAAAGGTGTAAAACCAGTGGTGGTTTTCCATGTAGTTCTGTAGGCCCATACTACCTCTGGTAACCTCATGGTCCAATCCTTCCTGTGCTATTATACCATCTTTGTGAGTATATTTTCCAACTCTCGATTGGTAACCTCAACTTGGCCATTTTCCTATGGGTGATATAGGGTGGTCTTGTTGTGTCTGATCCTATACTACTGCATGATCTCCTAGATCAACCTTGAAGTGAATTGGGACCCCTGATCAGTGGTGATCTCTCTAGGCACCCCAAACCTCATGAAAATATGTGAGAATAGGAAGTCTGCTACAATCTTCTCCTTGGAGTCTCTCAATGCTTAGACCTCAACCCACTTAGTAACATAATTAGTACATACCAAAATGTACCTCTTACCTACTGATGGTGGGTTGATTGGCCCTACAAAGTCCATTCTCCATTTATCAAATGGCTCAATGTGAACATGTGGTTGGAGGGGCATCTCATCTCTCAGAGTTGGCCTACCCATCCATTGACATTGATCACACTGATTGGCATGTTTAGCTGCATATTTGAACAATGAAGGCCAGTAATATCTAGCCTACAATATTTTGAATGCAATTCTTTTCCCTAAAAAATGGCCATCGTAGGGTTCATCATGGCAAGCTTTCAAGATTTCAGGAAATTCATGCTCAACAACACACCTTCTCATAATCTGATCAGGCCCTATTTTGAATAGGCAACCATCGATCCATGAGAAGGTTGCACTCTTCTCTATCAATGTCTTCCTTTCATGGGGTGAGAGTGCAGGAGATACTTTACCAGTGGCTAGATAGTTAGCCATATCCGCATACCATGGTACTTGTTCATTCAGAGCAAATAGGTGTTCATCTAGAAAATGGTCCTCCATGGCCGAATGATCTAGGGGTGTCAACCTGGATAGAAAATCTACCACTACATTATCCTTTCCAGGTTTATCAACAATGGTGACATCAAACTCTTGCAGGAGTAGAAGCCACCTGATAATCCTACCACTAATTGTAGGCTTGTTCATCAGATATCTGATGGTTGCATGATCAGTGTGTACAAAAACCTTGTACCCTATAATATAGTGGTAGAATTTATTGATTGCATGGATGACGACAAGGAATTCCTTTTCTATTACAGTGTAGTTGAGCTCAGCCCTAGTGAGGTGCTTGCTGATGTAGTAAATGGTGTAGAATTCTTCACCATCCTTCTGACCTAGAACTACCCCTATGGCATTATTGGATGCATCAAAATAGATATGGAAGGGGATGGCCCAATTTGGGCCTCTCAATACTAGAGTAGTTATCAGCTTCTCTTTCAGAATCTGAAAGGCTTATTTGCATTCCTCTATCCAAATGAATTCCACATTTTTAGATAGGAGGGCATGCAAGGGCTTGGCAATCTTGTTAAAATATTCAATAAATCTTTGGTAGTACCCAATGGAGCCAAGGAAACTCCTGACATCCCTCTACATTATGGGATTGGGTAGATCCTTAATGACTTTGATATTTCTCTTATCCACCTTTATCCCTTCTATCGAGATGTGATGTCCCAGAACTATCCCTTCCTGCATCATCATAAAATATTTTTCATTGCTCAAGGATAGGTTGGTTTCCTCACACCGTTGGAGCACACGTTCTAGGTTTACCATGGATTTTTTGAAGGTCTCACCATAAATAGTGAAGTCATCCATGTACACCTCCACTGCTTCTCCCATCATATCAAAAAAATGCTTAGTACTACCCTCTGAAAGGTGGTTGGTGCATTGCACAATCTGAAGGGTAAGACTCTGTAAGTGAACGTACCCCATGGACAAGTGAATGTTGTCTTGTCCTGATCCTCTTCTCCAATATAGATTTGATTATATCCATTGAATCCATCCAGAAAGGAGAAGTATTTCCTCCCTACCAGTGTGTCAAGAACCTGGTCAATGAATGGCAGTGGAAAGTGATCCTTTTTGGTTGCTTTATTCAACGACCTATAATCAATGCAGATTCTCCATTTCCCATTATTTTTGGGTACCACTACCAGAGGTGATACCCACTCACTATCAGATATAGGATAGATAAATCCTACTGATAGGAGCTTTTGTAATTCTACCTTGACTATCTCTTTCATTGCGGGGTTCATTCTTCTTTGTGGTTGCCTACTCGGACTTACCTGTTCCTCCAAGTAAATTCGATGGGTATAAACTTTTGAAGTGATTCCTCTCATGTCTGAGTAGTCCCAAGAAAAGGCCTACTGATGTCTAGCCAGGATATCCTTCAGTGTAGTGAGCTGAATAAGTGTCAACTTACTACTAATGTTCAACATTTTTCTAGGCTCAATATGAATCTGTCTGATGTGGTGGTCTTGGTTGTCTACCAATGGTGATTCTGGAGTGATGTGAGAAGAATCTCCATGAAGGAAATCTATGATAATCCTATCCTCATCCACCTCCTTTTCCAATTCAATTAGTGCCATTATGGGTTGTATCATGGATAGTGCTCTATCATCCTAATTTTCCCAATCAGGCTCCCCCAATGTATCAATAGACTACGTAGGTGGAGAGATGGTCAACTTTTTGATATTTTGACCATCTAAAATGGTCATCTATCCATTTTGGTAGCTTATGTAAGCATCAACTATTACCAACCATGGCCTTCCTAGGATGAGCGGATAGCCTCCCAAGCCAAACTTTGATTGTAGCACCAAGAAGTCTACTAGGTACTCCCAAGCATCCACCATCACGATGATGTCTTCCAACATTCCATCCAGTGAGACTGTTGATCTATCGGCTAGTTGTAGAACAGTCTTGGTGGGCTTCAGGCCTGTGAGCCTGAGCTTCTACATGGTCTCTTTTGGCATGACATTGATAGTTGCTCCCAGGTCCACTAAAGTGTTGGCCAATGAGTGGCCACCAATATTTACTATCAAGACTGGGCTACCTAGGTCTGCATACTTGAGGTGGTAGGTCCTTCCAAGCATCAAATCTACCAATTTCCCCACCACATTGATTGTCTAGGTAGGCTTACAGCCTGGCCTTCTCAAACATAACTCTCTGATGGCCTTGGTGTAAATTGGGACATCTCTTATGGCTTGAAATAATGGAATTGTTACAGTCAAATTTTTTAGACTTGACAAGATGTCAAACTTCGATTGCACTAGCTTCCTCTGCTCCTGTAACCTTTTGGGAAATGGAGGAGCTTCTTCTTCTATTTTCTTAGTAGTTGTTCCTTCCTCCACCTCTTCTATCAGAGGTGATCCTCCTATTGAAATATGTACATCCTCCTCCTCTTCTATCAGAGGAGGAGCCTCTACTCCTATCTATCTACCTGACCTCAATTGTACAGGATTACAATTCCTAATATTGTACATAGGAAACACCTCACCTTCCAATTGGTAGGCTTGTTGGTTTATCTTGTTGTTGTTGGGATTGATCATGGGCTGTGTTAGGAGTTGCGTAGGTCTCACTATAGGGGGGTTGGTAAGCTTTGTTGTAGTGGAGCCTAGGCTGCATTTGGTGGAACTGCATTCCATAGATTATAGTTTCTCCATTGCTACCCTAGTTGTTGATATGGCATCCATGGGTACTGGTTGGGGAATGCAGCTCCTTGGGAAGTATTTATCCAGGGTGGTTATCCCCACCATCCCATATTGGGTGGTTGGACCTACCCTTGTGGCATGTAATTTCCCCCTCCGTAAGGTGGTATTCCTACTGGCATATTCCCCATAGGGGGCTACTACCAGTTTCTCTGATTCCCCATAAAATAAGCTTCTAAAACTTCAACATTTTCCTTGGTGGTCGATAGCTGTGGGAATAGTCTAGTCTTATGATTATTTTGAAAAACAATGCATACCCTGACCTTATATTTAGGATAGGAGTTCTTTGCATGCTTTCCTCTACATTTTGGATAGAAGTAGGTCAATGTTGCTTCATTCTCTTATTTATTTTTTTCTAGTAGGAGTGTGTCCATTTGTAGTGCCAGGGATGAAAGCATCTCACTTTTTAGGTCCTCCAACATGTGGTCTATCTCTATTTTTGTGATTGAGGCTATCGACTTCATGGCTCTGAGGGTTGGTTTACCTTTTCTCCATGAATAATTTTGACATAACTATCAGATGTCTAACATATGGTGCTGGTAAATGTCTCCTCTAGAGATCATATTTAATACTTCAAGAGACTCATTGGTCAGTCCCCTTAAGAAAATGCTTTTGAGGGACTTGTCGCTCAACTTTGCATGGGGAGATCTCTATAGGTTGAAACTGAATCTATCCTAGTATTCCTCCAAGGATTCATCCTCTTTCTATGTCATATTCAGGACCTCCTCTTTGGAATCCCAAGCCCTACCGAAGTCCTGGTATTGCTCTAGGAAGAGATTTTTCATCTCCTCCTAGGTGGTAATCTGCTTGTTCCCTAGGCTGATGAACCAGCGCAAGGTTGAATCATCCAACATTGATGGAAACAACTTCAACTTCTGGGTATCTGATTTGTAATCCATAGACCTACACAAAACATCAAACTTGAATAAAAATAGGTTAGGGTCTTCTATTGGGCATCCTTTAAAGGTAGGAATATGGGCAGGGGATATGTTTTTCATTTTAGTGTCTCCCCTAGCCTCTTCTATGGGAAAGCTAAAGTTGGTTGATGTCTCTTCTCCCTCAACCATTTTTTTAGGAAATGTGGTCTCTGTTGTCCTTGAAATAGTTTCTAAGGCCTTATAGTCATTCTGAGTTTTCTGCACAAGAGTCTTTAGGTTAGCTAGTGGAATGGTTCCATCTTCAACAACTTCCCACAATAGATCCTCTTCTGATTGTGTTCTCCTAAACAAAGGATTCAGTATGATCTACCCTTCTCTCGGGTCTAGGTACTTAGGTGTGGAAGAGTTTTGTGCAAAAATTGGGTGTTCAGACCAGTGCACGGTTAGGGGTGACCGAGGGGATACTACCTCAGGTTCAGAATTTCCAGCTAGCTCAAACTCAGTCTGTGGGTCTTTCCCCTTTAGAAAATGACCATCTGGTCCTCTTTTTCTTGGTGGACTCATGCAAGATCATATGGAAAAGGTTCTATAGACTGGATCAGATTTTTTGTAGAACTAGGTATTGTAACTATATCTACTATAGGCACATCCTCGAAAATGGTGCCAAAATATTGGGGTAAGAACATTGGTTAATTTCTACGTTGTTGTCATAGCCCTTTCACTTAATTATCAACCCAAGGATTTTGTAAGCTTGTGATGTACCTGATAGAGATGTGATTACAATACCTCTGAGGTGAGTCCACCTAAATTCTATAGTTTGGGGGTGTTGTTCGTATAGCATTCATTCAATCCAAACCTCTTTAATTCTCAGAAAGTAAATAACCAGAAAGGAAATCAAACCACACTTGTAGAAAATAAATAAAGTAGTAAATAAATCAATTTGTAAGAAATAACCAAATACAGGAAAATAGAACTAAAACTAAAATGAAATTGTAGGAAAAATAAAGGAGAGGGGAGGAATACTAGCTAGGAGTGGGCCCAAGCTCCAAAAGATTCCACTCGATCAACTATGTATGCAGAACGCTAAGTAAGAGAACTCCGAATGAATTTATTGCATAAAAATGAATTACAATATAGTCCGATGATTCTGCTATTTTTCTCCTCCTCCTTGGAGAAGTCCTGTGCATTTATATAATCGCACAAACCTCTCTATTACAATGTTGTTATAGCTACAGATATGATTACAATGATTGCATGCCAAATTGAGGTAATTCGGGCATGCTCGGAGCACTCTTACACTACGTATTTTATTCATGGTTTACCAGCTTATCATTCATCTTTCATATTTACTAGAAATAGTAGATTCTCCATTACATCTCATCATCATTATCCATGTTCTTCATACCAAAAATTATTACTCTATTTCATGTGGAAATAGGGTAGCTGACATGTTATGTTATTAATGGGAGTTAGGCGCCTACTATTCTGGAGTTAGGTGCTTCATTCCACTTATATGGAGTCAACTACCTTTGACTACATCATAGGGAGTAAGGTGCTTCATTCATCGCAAGACGAGAGTAAGGTACCTTCCTATCGAAATATGGGAGTAAGGTGCATTTCCATCGAAATACAAGAGTAATGCACCTTCCATTGGAAGAAGGGAGTAAGGCATCTTCTCATTGGAATATGGGAGTAAGGTGCCTTCTTATTGGAATATGGGAGTAAGGCACCTTCCCCTTAAGACCATACTCCTTTCTCAACTCCTTTGAAAATAGATCATGCCAGGTCTAGAAGGGACCTCGACGTAATTTATGCAAAAATCGACGAAAATAGTTAAATCTACACACAAAACATGCTTTTCACACAAGTTAGGCAATATACACAATTTACCATTAAATACATATAAATATTCATAAGAAGTACAAATATGATATAACAATGTCGCGCAAAATGTTAGACATATATGCAAAAATATGAGCATTTTTGGTGCTCATAAATGGTTAACTTATAGAATTATTTGGTATACTCCTTCACCCACGATTCCTTTTGCTCAAGATTTTCTAGTTTCCTAAACAAACTAAGATGATAATCAACAAAAAAAAAAAACTTTGATTTTACCTCAAAATAAATCTACCCCAACTTTGTAATTTCTCCTTACCCTTTCGTTGCCTTTCCCTTTGCACATGCTCCCACCAAAGTATTACATACCCCTTCAATATTGTGCATGCAAATTTGATCCACTTTGGATCATCCATGATTCATATTCAAAGAACTTCTCTATTTCTATTATCTAGTCTATCAACTCCTCTAAATTTAAACTCCCATTGAAATTTGAGGTATTTAATTTGGGTTTGTTCCCAATATTAGAAATCACTTGTAATAACCATGATTTAGGTTCTTTAATTCCTTCTTCCCTTATTTATTTTATGTGACCATCTTCATCCTCACTTTCATTCACATCCTCAATATGAACTCCTCTCTGTTGGATCATCTCAATGGCCTCCCATCATGTGATGATTCTTTGCAATGCCTTAACTAGATCTGCTTGTTGGGTTCCAACACCTCTTGGCCTTCCTCTTCCTTAGTATACCATTAAAACTTGTTCTAATACCACTCTAATGAATTCAAGTATTGTTGATCGAGTTAAGGATGACCAACCAAGCAACTACCAAACTAATTTTGTATACAAGAATAATAATTTAAATTTATTTTATTATTATGTTCACACATAGGTTTTATTTACAATGAGAAATATTTGATTTCACTTGTCAAAATTTTAACTCTTTACATTAATATATTTAAATTCTCATTAGTATAATCATAATAAAAATCTTACAAAACACTCTTAAACGACCTTGAAATAACCTACTACAGTTGTTGTTCTTGTATTGAAATCCTCTTTAAGTTTCTACAATTGTCGATGTTGTGTCAGAATCGTCTTTTAACCTACTATAGTTGTTGTATTGTGTCAAAATCCTCTTTTAACCTACTATAGCTATTGGTATTGTGTTTGAATCCTCTTTTCACCTACTACAACTATTGATTTTGTGTCAAAATCCTCTTTTCACCTATTACAATTATCGGTATTTTGTCAAAATCCTCTTTCTAGCGTTGAAAACAAAATAGGCTACTGAACACCAACTCCTCCAAGACCTAAACTATATCTCCTCTTTCTCTCTTTGGTTGCAACAATTCCTTAATCAGACTTGGTCTACTCCATTTAGCTGTATTTTCCTTATTTATGGTCTTTTTGTTGATAAATTGGTAAATTTAATTTAAAAAAAAACTCTAATACCCTACCTTCTAGTAGTAAAACAACCCATGAAAAAATAAATTTAACATGCAAAAATTTGATCTCTACTTAGGCACCCACGAATTTGGAGTTTTATTTTAAAACAAAAAAAATACAATTTTTTATTTTTAGTCTTAAAATCAAGAGCTCATTTGTTTTTCTTATTTTGGTGATGTGGGATTGCTCAAACACCTTGGATGGTCCTACATCAAGCACATTGTAAAATTAATTAATTAATGGATGAAATTAAAACCTTAACACTTCCACTTGCAGAGCTAACTAATTATAAAATATGAACCTTAAGTCGTATAAGTTGGACACCAATTTTTACAAAAAATGCATGCAATGGTTTTGTTCATGTTAGTAGGACCAATAGCTAAGATATAAAGGGTTTATTATGCTTGAATTAATTTTTTTATTTATATTTTTATAGGACCATTAGCTATAATATATAAAATGTTTATTTGTACTTTTCACATATTAAATATCTTGCCAACTAAAAAATATATAAATCAATTAAAATTAAATCAAATTTAAATATTGAATTGTGATAGACACTTTTATAATATCTTTTCATTATATTTAGATACAATATTTGAAGTTTACAATCCTACTATTTATTGTCCTAGTAAAATCTATAAAAAAATTGTATTAATAAATATAATAAAATTATTAAAATATAATACTATCTTATATTTAGGAATAATAACGTGAATATGCAACTTAATAAAATATAACTATTTATTCATCCTTAACCTTGTTATGGATGAATCCTACATTGGGAATCTAAAATTTTGAAGTATATGAGAATAAGTAGAGTTTGAAGAGTATAATACTCACTAGTCTTGTGAAAGTGAAAGTCATAAAAGAAATAGTCAATACATATACATCTTGGCTCATGGTTCCTATCCTAACATATCTAGCACACTTTTTTTTGTGGAAAACATTCCAGAAGGTATTCCACTTTTGGGTAATACCCAAGGAGGTAGGGGTATCTCTTTCGCAAAAAATACCTAGGGCTCGCACTTGGCCTACCACCTTTGACACATGCAAGGAGCTAAAACAACACAAAACAAGAACACACAAACACAAACACAAACACAAACACACAAAAAACTAAAACAAATAAAGCATACTCCTTGAGTGTGTTGATAAGAAAAAGCACAATCAAACACACACACAAATAAAAAGAAAGAAAGAACGAAGAAAAAAACTACGAACCACACAAAACAAATACACAAACAACATAGCAAAACACAATAAAAAAACATTAAAAAAATGATGAAAATAAACAACACCAAAACATGAAACACACAAAAAAACCACAAACACAGCATAACAAAACACTACCATAACAAAAACAACAAAAAGAAACAAATACACCACAAACCAAAAAACTACAGAACACAAACCACATAGAAAAACCTTAAAAACAACATAACAAAACAAATCCAAAATAGAAACAACAAAATGAATCAAATACACCACAAACGAAATCAGAAAAAATAAAAATAACAAAAACAAAGTACAAAGGAGTTATAGACAAAACAAACAAAAAAACGATAACACTAAAAATAAACCAAAGCTTAACAAATTACCAAAAATATCAAAAATTGCTTAAGCTTCCAACATTGCCATAAAAAGATTGACTATAAAGGATTATGGTATCCTTATCCTTTTATTCATATATTGCTTCATTTAATTTGGTACTATAGGCTGGTTACTTGGTACCACGACACTACTATTAGAATTTGTATGGTATTTTGATGGATCCGTTTTGTTTGTAGTTTGAATCTGCCCTTTTGTTTTGCACTTGGGTTGGTTTTCTACATTGTACTTTTTTTTTTTACTATTATTTCTCACCATCAAGGCAAGCTCTTTTAATGATTTCTCATAATTCAATCCTTCATGTTCCCTCTCTTCAAAAAACAGTGTCTCCATAGTAACTATTTCCATTTGACCATCCTCATCATCTGCTTGCTCATTCGTGAAGAGAATTTCAAAGGTGTTAGGTGAAATTGTTGTTTTCTCTTTTGTTGCTATTTTTTCTTTGTGTTTTTTGTTTAGATATTTGAAATCCTGCCAAGTCCCCATCCTCTTTATCTTTGTTAGGGATCTTATGTGGACAATCCTTGGCTAGATGGTCGTATTCATGACGAATCTTGCATCTAAATAAAACATTTTCATAATCTACTACTTGCTCCCATATTTCTTTCCCACATTGTAAAGTAATCTTCTCTGGAAGTGGTTTTTCAAAATCATTCAAAACACAAATCCTTACATAAATCATATGCTCTAAGTGTTGGGTGCTATCATAAGTCATCATGTAAACTCCTAAATAATTTTCAATTGTTGTGAATATCTTTGGATTCCAGTATTCTATCAGAAGATCAAATAAACAGAATCAAACATGGGTAGTTGATGGCATCTCTTCCTCGGCTTTGAACTTGGTATGTCAGGGCTTCATGAAGAGCTCTGCCCTACTAGAAAACCATGGCCCCCCTTGAAAAATATTCTCTCTATCTTCTTCATTATCCAAAAAAATAATAAAGTAGCCATTACAATAAGTAAAAATTTGGAACTTATCTTTAGTGCTCCAATTTTTGGTAGCCCATTACTTGAAGGCAACAAGTGTTATTTGGAATCCCATGAATCGAAAAATTAGGATTTTCCTCTCAATCGCATCTATTCCTTCCTGGACATCCATTATTTCCAACTTCACTACTAGGGATACATTAGTTGCTTTCATGCAACCCATCTCTGTTTTCCTTGAATCAACATTTGACATCCTCAATGGTTTCCTTGGCAATCATTGATTGTGTTCCCAACCTGTTTGAGGTGGTCCTCCACGGATTGCTTCTTTAAAATTCATTTTTGACTTAATGCATGTATCTCTGTTGAAACCCTCCATCCCAGGATCCAAAAGATGAAGTTGTAGGAAACCCTAGATTTCCACCATAAACCCTAATGGAACTAGGAATCTCTGATGCAACCGCTTTCACCCTCAAACTGTTCTACTATAAGAAGAATTATAAATCAATAATCTACGTCTTTGATTTCTCGACCTTCAGCAAAATTTGTTTTCCACCATTTTTTCACCGTCGGGAAATATTCTCGACAACACCATTTATATCTACTTCTAGCACACATTAAAGAAGCTAATTTTGATTCCATATAACAAATTAAAAATATGTATATTATTAATATAAAAGTAAACATAATAATTTTTTTTTAAAAGTGTATCAGTTAATCAAAACTCAGATTTAGCCAAGTTTTAACCCTTGATATAATGTCAACAGTGAAGGTAGTAATTGATTTCCTTGTGTATTTTGAAAAGCAAAATCATATATAGTGATCTAGGAGCAAGCACAAGTGACTGTAAGCCTTGCCTTTGATGAAAAGTAGGAAGCAAAAGTAAGCACATAACAAGACTTGCTTTTTCTTATTTTAGATCCTTAAAAATTTTCAAAAAAATAATGATTCATACAAGTAAAAATTAGGTAGCATGGAAAGAAAGTCATTTATGAAAGACCTGATGAGAAATAGGGATGCCTTAACTAGAAGTGTAAATGTCCTAGTTAGGGATAAGAGGAAGAGAAAGTTTATGATAATATTTATCTAGACAACATATGCCATACCATAAGTGATTATAAAGGATAATATGATCAAATATAACATAATGGTTTTTAATAGCAAAGGGTTAATATGTAAGTTCCATTGATATATGAGAGGCCTTTGGAGATTTAAAATTGGATGAAGCGGAAGTGAGATTGAATTCAAATTACTCCATGACTTTCCTTCTATTTTTCTCATAATATTCTCTTGTTGGGAAATCAAAAATAAAATAGCTGGTGATGGCCATGGTTTAGTGGAATGAATATCCTTTACTTGAACAAGACATTTTGTTGTTTATTGTTATTTTTATATGCAAGAATATATAAATTTCTATAATATTAAGACTTAAAAAAATTAAAAGTAAAAATTATTTTAGCTAATAAATACAATTGATATTAACATTAAGTATCATAGACAATACTTGATTTTTACCTTTTATATATAGTTTTTATTATATGAATGTGCTAGTACCAAAAATATTGGTTTCCTTATGTGGTTACTTAGATGATAATTATAGATAGAGATTTATCATGGTAATGAAGCATTTGAGGTTCAAAAGGCTAAAGAGCAAAAAAAGAAATGATAGTTGTGCTACTTGTTGGAATGATCATTTATATACTTACAAATTAATTGATTACTTGTATATTATGGCACTTTAATTATTGTATATTAAAAATGGTAACTAGAATGGTTGAACTTTGACTAGTAAGAAAGTTGCACTCATAAAAAAAGGTTCAATTCTTGTTTGGTGCAATTGACATTGAGTTTGATTTGTTTATTATTTTTGATAGATTTATTCCCACTCGTCATGGAAGCTTGGCCTAAGGTTGAAGATCCTAAGGTTCAATAAGCAATGAAAAGAGATTAAATGGCATTATCTCAACCAATTAAATTCCTCAACTTTCAAGAAGGAGATCTATGTCCAAATATTGTCGAATGGTACATGCATATTTTCTTAGTTGTTATAATATAACTATGAAGTCATGACATAATACAATGAGATATATTCAATACCCCATAACTAATTTAAAATAAGAAATGGAAAGAGTGGCTAATTTGATTTATGTGAACCACTATAACATAGCCTATTGAAAGAGTTATGAAATCAAGAGCATATTTTATAATATTTCTTTTAGTGTCTCCATGGATTAGGGTATCGTTTTGTGCATTGTGAATAAATTTTATTAGATACAATAATATAGGTTTAGAATAAAAAGAGAAATAAAAGTAGGTCCTTATAGAAGAACAACGTAGATGGTATAAAAAAATCAGAAAAATGATATAGTGAATTACATTCACTTTTAAAAAGGGCATGCTTATAACAGGTTTTACAAAATAAATAATAATATAACCAATTAAAAATAAATCGATATTATTAATAAAAAATTAAAAAAATGAAAAAAAATGGTTGGGTTAATCAAAACTTATATTTAGCCAATATGATTTCAATTTAGTGAGCTAAGAGTAAACACAAGTGAGTGTGAGCCTTGTCTTTTCTTGAAGGTCTTTGTAGGAACATAGAAGTGAGTGCAAGCAAGGAGTGAGACTCACCTTTTTTTTGTTTTAGATCTTTGATATCAAAAAGATAAAGGATTCCTATGAGGAAAAACTAGGTAGCATGTAAAGAAATTCATTTATGAAATCCTTAACTGGAAAAGAGGATTCCCTAAATAAAAGCATAGACATCCTAGTTAGAGACAAGGAGAAAAATAAGAATATTATAATATTTATTTAGGGTGTGCATGGTACACCCTAAATTATTATCAAGGATGACATGATCAAATATAACATAATGTTTCTTAATAGCATGGGGTTAATACGTAATTTTTATAGATACTTGATAGGTTCTTCGAAGATTCAAAATTGAATGGACTATATGTGACATTGAATTCAAATCGCTCGATTTTTCTTCTAAAAGGATTTTTCTTCACAATCTTCTATAGTTTAAAAATCATGAATATAATAATAGGTGATGGCCCACAGTTTAGGAGGAGATATTCCCTTTACTTAAACAAGACTTGTTGTTTATGATTTATTTTTATATGTAAGATTAGATAGAATTTCTATAAAGTTTAGTACTTTAAAAAGTTTATTTAAAAGTATAAAATTATTTTAGCTAATCAAAACAATTGATATTAACATTAGGTATCTTAGATGATGCTAGATATTTATCTTAAATATATTATTTTCATTAACGTATCAGTAAAAAAATGTTGGTTTTATTATGTGGTTACTTAGATGATAATAATAAGTAAATATTTATCATGATAAAGAAGCATTTGAGGTTTGAAATACTAAAGAACAAATATATAAAAATATAATTATGATTGTTGTTACAATGATCATTCATATACTTACGAATATTTTGAGTAAATGTTCATTATGTCATTGCAATTATATTAAATTTAAAAATGGTCATTTATAGGATTACAATTTAACTAGTAAGAAAGTTACACTCGTAAAGATCACATCAAGGTTCAATTCATATTTGGTGTAATTGATAAGAAGATTGATTTGTATTTTATTTTGATATATTTTATGTCCACTTGTTATGAAAGCTTAATCAAATTTTGAAAACATTAAGGTTCAAAAACAACAAAAAAAGATCAAATGACATTATCTCAATTGATTAAATTCCTCAACTTTTAAGGAGAAGACTAAAGTTTAAATCTTGCCAAGCAATTTTAGCATAATTGTGAAGTTGTTATAATACCATTATGTGATCACAATATAATACAATGAGACCTATTTCAATTAAATATAGCCAATTAAACTTATAAGCAATGTTTGTTTGATATATATGAACCACTATAACATAGACCATTGGAAGAGTTAAGAAATCACGAGCATATTTTATAATATATTTTTAGTGTCTTCATGGATTAGGGATTTTTTTCATGCCTTATGATTAAATTTTATTAGATAGAATAACATAAGTTTAGAATAAAAAGAGAAATAATAGTAGGCCCTTCCTACTAAAAAAAATCATTAGAAAGAAGAATAACATAGATGGTAGAACAAAAGGGTTTTGTAAAGGGTAAGAAAATCTTGGATGGTGTCGTGTTAGCTCAGGAGACAATCCACTCAATGTAAAAATATGGAAATAGAGGAATTATCATAAAATTGGATATGTCAAAGATTTAGGATAAGGTGGAACGAAGCTTCTTTTTAAGGATGATGGAAACCATCGACTTCTCTTAGGATTGGATAGAGTGGGTCATGAGTTGTGTCTCTACTCCATCATACTAGTGTTAATAAATGGTCTTCTCTTGTAACTTCTTAGAGTGACTAGAGGCCTTCGTTAGGGAGATCCTTTTTCCCATTATTTTTTCATATTGATTGAAGGCTTGGACAAAATTATCTTGAGGAGAATACAATAGGGTTTGCTTATAGGTATAAAGGTGGGTTAGGAGGTTTTGACTCTTTGACTCACCTACAATTTGTGGATGACATAGGATTGATGGAAGTGGCCAACCTCAAGGAAGCAAGAATGATCAAAGATACTCTTAATTTTTATCTTAGGCCCACAAACCAAGTCATCAACGATAAGAAATCCAAAGTGGTCTTATTTAATCTTGATTGAAGCCTTCAAGATAAAATTCTAGAGATCTTGGGATTCATGAGGACTTCTCTCCCGATTTTCTATTTAGGAGTCCCTCTACATTTAAAAAATTTAAAGATTGTTGTCTAGAGGAATCTTTTGGACCATATCAAAAAAATAATTAACCATTGGCCTCACAAATGGTTAACCTTTGGGGTAGATTAATTTTTTTATAGTTAGTCATTCATGTCATGCCAATCTATAATTTTTTTATCATTTTGACCCCACGTACCATATGGAAAGAGTTGGAAAATATGGCAAGAAATGTTTTATGTGGAGTAAAAGGAGAGAGGAAATGAGCATTAGTAGGATGGAAAAAAGTAAGCCAGTCCAAGGTGAAGGGAGGCTTGGGCATAAGAAGATCAAAGCTAAATAATAAAACTTTGGTTGGAAGCTTTACTGGAGGTAAATATCCTAGCATACTTTATTCAAAAGAGTTTTAACTAGTAAATATTTGGAATCGATGAACCCAAATGATAAGAATCATTTCTCTTTGGACGGTAATGGGTACCTAGTGTGGTAGGAACTAAAGTTAGGATATCAAGTAGTGAAATATGGATTATTTTGAAAAGTGGAGAGAGGGAAGAAGGCATGATTTTGGATTGATTCATGGGATCAATATCCACCTATCATTGTTGAATTCTCAAAACTACAACCAATAAAAACAACCATGGAAAACAAGGGTTGGATTAATATTATAAGTTATTTCAACACCAACTGGCTTGAGGATTATACATTTAAGAAGATTAAGAAGTTGAACAAGTGGCCAATTCCAATACCTCCAAAATTGGTACCAATTATGACTAAAATCTCGGTATAAATATTTCTCACAAGTAGAGATGAGGAGGATGAACTATCTTGGGCACATGGTAGCCTTGGAGTCTACATCACAAAGGATGGATATGAAAATATCCTTCAAGAACCTCATACTCATTCATATCATGTTGAGGATTGGAGAAAGATTTGGTAGTCCAAGGGTTGGCTAAAAATAAACTTCTTTGTTTGGTAGTTCATGCACAATGAAAGTCTAACCTTTGATAAAATGAGATATAGGGTAATCGTTATCCCATATCGGTATGTTTTATGATACACAAGTGAGGAAACATTTAACCACTTGATGTTTGAGTTCTCGTTCATGTGTTAGATTTGGCAGAGATGGTTTTTAGCTTATAAAATTTGAGTCAACGATGATTTAAACTAGATTAATATTTGGAAAAGATGGAAGAGGGGAAAATTTAAATCTAAAACTCTTCGTATTGGGTGGAATCTTGGATTAAAATTTATTTGGTGGTAATTATGGCTGGAGAGAAATGACAAAAAATTTAGAGAAATATTTTCATCCTTGAATTGCATTTGGTAGGTCATTTGGAGCAAAGTCACAAGAATTGTGGTAGTGCATGATAAAGAGGAGACTTAGGTTGATATAGAGATGATGAAGAAGGAAGCCGAAGTGTAGGAGGGGTAAGAAAGATCTAGTTGAAAAACACCCATATAAGGTTGAATTAAAATTAATATTAATGGAGCTATAAAAAGAAATCTGAGTAGAGCTAGAATTGGAGTGGTCTGCAAGAATAATGTTGGGACAATGCTCTATTAGGAATTGCAAGGCCTAGGGAAGGCCACAAACAATGAAGCAAAGGCCACTCGCGTCGATGAAGGATTGAAGCATCACTATATCTATTCCTCTTCCGACTCTTCCTTCCAAGCGCACTATAACCCCAGGGGGTCACGGGTTTTTTTCTACCAATTGGGGCTCTTCCTTCGCCACCTCCATGAGGATGGTCCACAGGATTCATAACTACTCCTCTTACTTCAGAACGCTTGCCCAACCAATAGTCATTTGCTTCTATTTGGGTGGTAAGACAAGGTTATAAGAGGATAATCATAGAATCAAATTCTCAAATCTTGGTAGGAGCTATAGATTACATGAGGAACTTTGTTTTGGAGATGTGGAGGTTGAATATTCTTGTCACCCAACTTAAGGAGTTGCGGAGGGAATTGGATGATGTGATCCTAATTTATGTGGGTAGATCTCTGAATACCATGACGAAGTTCTTATCTAAGACAAATACCAAAGAGGTAGGGGTTCAATGACACAATGACATGGCTAATGAGAACAAGAGGATTGGGCAGGTTGGTGAATAAATCCAACATTTGGCTAATTTAAATATCCAATGTAGACATATGGTTTAGAAGATTTGGCTCCAACGTAGATCTTCTTTAAGTGTTGTAACCAAATGTGGTTAGTTCTTAGGATCTTTGGCTTTATAGTTATGGAATTTTTTTAGAAAGTTAAAGAGGAAACGAGTGCTCTTACTGGCCAAGGCTTGGAGGAGTCATGTCCCAACTTGTAAATAATCTTGTTCTAATATAATTTAAAAAAACTTAAATGATAGAATAAATATATCAGTGATTTACATTCACTTTTAAAAAGGATGTTTACAACAAGTTTTATAAAACAAATCAAATAATTAATTTTTTTTTTTTTATATAGGAGAGTTGGTCACAACCACATTATTTTTAAAATAATTAATTTATCATAAACTATTCTTTTAAAAGCTTTTTAATTTGTGTTAAAACAATGCTAAAATTAATAACCAAAAGCTAAACATCTTAAATTTCTTTCATTCTCCAAGAAATAAATATGAAATAAAATAAAAGAATAAGTCATAAAAAATTCTAGGTTAATCCAAACAATGCAAATCTCTAACATCTAAATAAATAATCCAGTCAATTTTTTTTTTAAATATTTATAAATTTTTAAATATAATAATACTAAAAATAAAATTATAAAATATTTCTACATAAATTGATATAACAAAATCTTATAAAATCTGTAAAAACATTAACAAATATAATAATTATAAATAAAATTTAAAAATAATTAAAATACAATAAATTATAAAGATAATAATTAAAATAAAACATCAAGATTTAAAAAATTAAACAGCATAGGTTAGCCAATGATTTATTATAATTCATATAGGTTTTGTGGAGCTGTCAATGGAACGCTAGGTTGATCACTTCAAAATGAAGAGAATAATTTTGTGATGAATATTATAGTAATAAATTTTTTATTTAAAATTTTTAATTTTAATTTCAATTAAAAAAATTTAAATTTTTCCTAAAATCTATGTTTTATCTTAAATTGTTTTTAAGGGAGTGAATGGAAAGACATTTTGAGCCCCTGAATCTTCGGAATTCTTTCGTGTTTTGTTAGGTTTAAAAGGAGAGTCTTGGGAGTCCCTCTTTTTTTGGACAATTTTTCAGTCTTGTTGTGTTGGGGGAGGAGTCATCCCCGTAATCTGAACAACTGGTTGATGGTCTTGAACCTATTCTTGTTCTGGAACATTCGTAGAAACTTTTTAATTCTCTTGGAGCAATCCTGGATCATATGACCCACCTCTTGACAGCCAAAACAAGTATTAGGCAGATTAAGGTACCGCACATACTAAAGAATAGGACCAGCGGGTGTGAGAATATTTAGTTGATCCGGTAACTTAGAAATATTATTTCAAAAAAAAAGAGTGAATGGAAGAATACGCATTTGAAAAGTATGTGATCCACAAGTCGCCAAAGTGCAAAAAATTATCATTCATAGGCCACGAAAAGACTTCTTAGAAATTTAAGAGGGTCTTCAAGTTGTGGAGTACTAATAAATTTATAGTTCTAAAGGATGGGTGGATTAGGAGTTTTAGATGTTTATTAAAAATATATTTAGGTTTAAAATTTTGGAGGTTAGTTTTGTTTTAGGATAGAGGTAATAGACTGTCCTACTTTGTTGAGTGTTCACAGTTCAACGAAGGTGGTTAAAATCCTAAGCCACTAGGGGTTTTGAAAGGGACACCAAACCTTTTACAAAGTGAGAAAGCCCACAAAGAGGGTTGTCAAAAGAACAAGAAACTAAATTGAGACAAGGTCCACAAAGGATTCAAAATTTAAGTTTTCTGCCCAATCAAAGATGTCGTTCAAACAAGAAATTCAAAAATGTAAAACTCCTGCAAAGCATGGGAATCCCACTTAAACTATTATTTTGAAAATTTGAAAAAAAACCCCTCCCCGAGGGGTTTCTCCAAGATCAATCAAACAAGGAAAACTTCTCGAGACCTAAAGGCAAAGAAGCATCTTAGAGCACTACAAACGCAGCAATACGTCAACATGAGTCCATAAGATGCTCTTCGAGGAAGGCGGTCATATACCACTGGATGAAGATAGGGAACCCTCCTGGCCCTTAATAAAACAAGCTCTCTGAGAGAGAGCGCACCCATAGGATGCTCTCCTAGGAAGGGAAAGCCATCGCTGACCATTGAATTAAAAACTGGGGGTCCTGGCCCTTGTAAAACAACTCTTTGGGCACGCATCCACATGATGCTCTCCCAAGAAGGTTAAGTCATTGCAAACCATCGAAGGAAAAACTGGGGGCCCTCCTGGTCCTTGGTAAAACAACTCTCTGAGAGCACGCGTCCATAGGTGCTCTCTCAGGAAGGGAAAACTATCGTAGACCATTGAAGGAAAACTTGGGAGCCCTTCTAGCCCCTAATAAAATAACTCTTCAAGAGAGTATGCATCCACATGATGCTCTTCCAAGAAGGGAAAGCTATCACGAAAAACTGGCCACCATAGGAAGGAAAAGCAGCAAACCGCAAGAACCTGACTACATAGGATGTTCAAAATATAGTCGAAAAAACCAGTCTAGTTTGAAGAATATTAAATGCAATATTCTTTATTTAAATTATATATTTGTAATTATTTTAAGTATTTTAATTAAAGTCATTGTTTGAATGCATAAACAATAGATGAATAAATCTAATAATTGTATCATAATAAATGATAGTATTTTATTGATCAATTTATTTTATAGGAATTATAAATTTTATAAATAATTTTTTTTCCAAGATTTTAGAAACTTTAATAAAGTAATAAGGTTTTGTTTTGTTAGTAATGGAACACTAATATTAGAAGAAGTACTTAGTAGTCTATGTATAAAAAGTATAATAAAGAAGAAGAATTTGTTAGGCAAAAGAATAACAAGTTACGTGAAATATCAATAGGTCTTTGGTTCAACTATTGGGATAAATAGTTGATGTAGATCACACCAAGGTGCAAATCTCAATAGCATCAAATAGGTCAATGTGACTACTCAATGTAAAGGGGAAAGGTAACCCTTTCAAAACCCTACTTAAAAAAAAAGTCACATGATTAAGGAGATGATGGACTGATTCAACTAAGTTGGCTATGGTCTTTTGCCAAATATAGTGAATATCCTTACTATCTTGATTAAAAATTCGGTTGTTCCTTTCATTCCAAATATTCCAAAGAAGAATGGTAGAACCCATCCAAACTAACTACCTAATAAAATGATCAACACCCTCTTGATTAGGCCAATCCCTCCAAAGTTGTTCAAAAGTAAAAAAAATGGACCACTGTAAGCCAAGTAAAGTGGCCATTCTCCTCCATAGCTCAGAGGCTAAATTACACTCAATAAAAAGATGGTTGATATTTTCTACATTCTCTTCACACATTTCACATCTAAAAGGGCCATGAAAACCACGCTTCATAAGTTGCTCACCAGTAAGCACCCTACGATGCAATAAAAGCCAATTAAAGAACCTCACCTTAGGCCAGAGCTTTTGAGCCCATAATTGAGAAAATATGTCAGAAGAATGGTTGGGATTATTATGGCATAAGGTCAAATAACCTTGAGCAATTGAATACTCACCCTTAGTAGTGTTGTTCGATCCAAAACAATTTTTTTCATGGGACCAAGAGAGGGATCTCATATGAAGGATGCCTTGGATATCTTGTCTTTGCCTTCTCGGGATTTGAATAGGCCGATCCTCAATAGGGATCCAATATCTACCAACCTTTGAATTACCAAGTATGGTACCGAAAATAATTAGCCACCTTTATCCAATTAGCTCGGTGAAGCTCCTCCATCCAAGGCCTCCAATTGGGAAATTGAGTTATCAAAGGCTTGTGACCATCCCAAGAATCTGTCCAAAAATTTACATGTTGACTATTATGAATGATCCAAAATAATTTTTTCTTTATCAAATCCTCACCAGTCTTAAGAACCGCTAAAATGGGAGAACCTTTGATAGGAAGTTGATAGCGAACAAGGTCTTCGGAACTTTTGTTCTCGGTATATTTAGCACGAAGATTATTGGCCCAAAGAGCATTGGGGTTATGCAACATCCTCCAATATAATTTAGCAGCTAAAGCTTTGTTGTTATTAATTGAAGACCGTAAGCCTAACCCCCCTTCACTCTTTGTGTTTTGTTATATGTTTCTTGTGTTTTTCTATGTGGTTTGTGTTGTGGTTTCTTTTATCTTATTGTGTGTGTTTGGTTGTGCTTTTGTTTTTGACACACTCAAGGAGCATGTTTTTTATTTTATTTTATTATTTTTGTTGTTATCTGCTTATTTTTAATTGGGTTTGTGTGTTTGTTTTCTCCTTGAGTGTATCCAATGTGGTAGGCCAGGTCCGTGTCCTGGGCGTTTTTTGCAGAATGGATACCCTTGCCTCCTTGGGTATTACCCAAAAGTGGCATCCCTTTTGGGATGTTTTCCACACAAAAAAAAAGTCACATAAAACCCTTTCTAATGTTGTCGAAGGGGTCTATCAATTATGTGTAGTGCTTTGATTTGGTTATAAATTCGATGGAGGTTGACCTAATATACCTTGCAATTTTGTAGGAATTGATGGGTTTCATAGGCTTTGTTGTGAGAGTTTGTTGATCCCTATGAGCTTTGGCTTCTAAAGGAATTTGCATCATTTGTTGGGAAGACCCTATTGGTGGCTAAGATGTAGTGTTATTTTTTCTTGTTGATTGGATCTAGCCTGTATGCCTTGAATTGGTTGAGATATTGATGGTTTTGTCTATTAGTTGATAAGAGTTGATATTATTATATTTGTGTTTACTTGAGACGTTTTTGAACTTGAACCAATAAATTGAGTACTAATGATATTAGGTAAGGCTTATGATATTTAAGATATGTTACACAAGGGATTTAAAATCATATTGAGAACAATAAGTGGAGTTATGACCCATGTTTGATCGGTACCAAGCCTAGCATAGTGGTCATATATTAGAAGATTATCGAAAAACCTATTTATTCTAACCAAAAAGGGGAGGAAGATTTTGTCCTTGGCTAATAGGGTTTGCCATTAATATTCATGTGAAAATTGTTGAAGCAATTTATTTCAAACCTTTGATCTAAAGCATTGTAGTAGGTTCCTTTCCTTTCTTTTCTTTTCTTTTAATTCAATCAATTTTACTTGTTTGACTTTGTTACCCTTGTCAGATGACTTAGATTTTGTGTTCATAAGAGATTTCGGTAGTACCTTTTCTTGTCTGATGTTTGATGTACCTACAATAAATAAAACCACTTAAAATATAGGTTAGTGTTGGTCACGAATCTACCTAGTTACAAGATCTATGCCTTGTGCGCCCTAGACCCGACCAACATTGAAAGGTCGGAGGAAAGAAATGTCCTTCGAGCCAATCTCCAGAGAGGGTTGGCTCCCTTACTAATCCTACACTGGGTATAAGCTTAGAGAAATAGGAAATAAATGGGAAATATGGCTATAAGCCAACAGTATAGGATGGGGATAGACTAACAGCCGAATTTCCACCAAGCGATTAGCAGCATTCAACAGAAAACACAAGCATAGAAACTTCTAACAATTATGCAAGAAAATAACCCTCAGAGTGCATTTCAGTGTTCACCCCCACACAAGCAAAGACTAAATTCAGAAGCAGAATTCACTCACAGCAAATAATGGGAATAAAAGCCTTCAGAAATCACACACATAAAACTATCAAGTGCAAAATCGTTCGAAGAACCAGAAGCTGAATTGTTTCTATTAATGCAGAAAACTTGGAGTATTTTTCTATAGAGTGTCCATCCTTCCATGCTTTTACAATGAAAAATGATTAGTATTTATAGAGGGATTTCACCTCTATCATTTAATGCATATACAAAAAAATGTTGGTAGATCAAAAACCAGCGTGCATATTTTTCTCCTCGGCATCAGTGGTATTCTAGTCAAAACATTCTGCAAGGAAACCATGATCCAGGCTTTGATGGGAGAATCACACAAAGAAGTCAATAGGAGTAAATGCTTGAAGCAACCTTGGATGTCGGTGCATCGGGATGCAGCAAAATCATCTAAGAATCGGGCATTTGGTCGTTGAATTTGCTTCACCTCGTACCTTGGAAATTCACTTTCACTAGGAAAGTCCATCGAGCATTAAATCTACTTTGAAAATCGGTAAGGTTGATAGTCGGTGCGTTGGAAATGAACAAGAATTATCTCTGATCTCTCGACCTTGAAGCGGACATTCTAGGAGCACTTGCCTGCATTGCTCTAAGAATTAAATGCTATCCTTCCTTACCCTTTTCCCAAAAAATCTACAAAATCGTACCTTCGAAAGCTATATCTTTGTCAAAGAATTGATTTCGCCCAAAGACGGGGTGAAACAACCTTGTCGGGGTAGCAACGGGTGACATCGTAGCTAGGCTTGATATTTGAGCAATTTTACCCTTCAATTTTCATCCTTATAACTATATTTTTCGCTATCACCTCGAAAGAGGGCGATAGGGACTTTCGCCCTTCTGGAGAGGTGACATCATTTGCTAATTTAACGTGGAGTGCTACGCAATGACTTTCGCCCGAAATCGAACTTTCAAAACCCCATTCACCCCTTGGAAAGGTGAAACTACATGGTGCCTCTCCATAGAGGTGACTTTGATTTATTGCACTTTAAACTTACATCAAGCGCTATCTTTTACCTTTACCCAATCGTGGATGAAATCATCAATTGTATTAAAATGGGCCTTTACGACGTCAACCTCCTTTTTTACCTTCAAAACCTTGGAAATCCTCTTTCACCCCAAGGAGGGGTGATAATGAGCTTCACCCCTCACTTGGGGTGAAAGCGCTACCTTGAATTACCCATGTCGGGCCCACCATATTTTAAAACCTTCACTTCAGATATGTTTCACCCCAAGGAGGGGTGATAGAGAGTTTCACCCCTCACTTGGGGTGAAAGTGCCTCTTATTTTCTATGCTCATACTTTAGCACCTAGCTCACAATTTTTATGTTATGTTTTCACCCCAAAGAGAGGTGATAAAGACTTTCACCCCTCACTTGGGGTGAAAGCACCTTTTGAAACTCTACTTTGATTCGTGGGTGTTCGACTCTTGTGGCACTGCTTTATATATATTTTATAATACGTTTCACCCCAAAGAGGGGTGCCAAGGAGTTTCACCCCTCTATTGGGGTGAAAGTGCCTTCAACCTTTTTACATAGTGCCTTTTAATCTATCTTTGATGTGGCCAACACTTAAAATGACTTTCACCCCAAAGAGGGGCGACAAGAGGTTTCACCCCTCAATTGGGGTGAAAGTGCCTTACTCCTTTATTTTTCTCTTGAAATCTTTGTTCCTTCCCATCGGGTGAATCTGCTTCTTTAAGATTTGTTTCACCTCCAAGAGGGGCGACAGAGATATTCACCCCTCAATTGGGGTGAAAATGCTCCTTCCACTCTCTTCTTGAAATTCGAACATGATCTTAATATTTTCTGAGGTGAAATTTCTTGGGGTGAAAGTACCCAACTTTGTTGCTCTTCTTGAAGCGCTTCTCCCTTTAGAATCAATTCTTTATCGGTGCTGTATTCCTTAGCAATTTTTAAACAAAATTCTTCATTGCATACATTATTTCCATATTATTTACAATATTATTAAAAAAAGTAGAAAATATAATTAAATATAATTAAATATGCATTAAAACTGTAGTGCCTTCATTAGCAAATTCATTAAAATTTTACAATCAATCATTCAACAAAATTGTAATGTGGTAAAGTTGCAAAACTGCCAACATTCTTGGTGGCTCATGGGGTATCCAACTCGCATGGATGCAATCGACCCCAGGCCTTCATCCATTGGGCTTAAGAGTCAGCTCCACCAGGTGCATCAGGTTGCTTGCTACTTGCTCTAGCATCTCGCTCCTCAATCCCTTTTTTTGTAGCTTCTTCCTCTAAGAGAAATGCAACTATAGCCTCATACACTACAATAACATCAGACCAAGCCTCTGTAGTGATTATCTCCAGGCCATTAAGCGAATCCACCAGGTACCTAAAAATCTCCACCTACCCCATATCAATGTAATTCACCCACTGACTGAGTTCCAGTAAACCAGAATCGATGCGTGTGAGCCTTCTCATCAAGGGTAGCACATGGTCTTTGATAAGTGGCTCCTCCCAATCATCAATTTTAGAAGCATCATCAACAAAGTCTACCCAAGCTGCTTCCAGGTCCTCCTTTGAAAGAATGTTTCCCCTATCATCAATGAAACTAGGGAAACCATTCTTGAGCACTGCATTGAAATAGGTCATTGAAATTCTTCTCTCCTACTCAAACATGTCAAGTAGCTTGTGGGCCTCCTTCACCTGATCCAGCCTAAAGAAATACTAGTGTAGTACAACTTTGGTGCTTGCCCAAGCTCAGGCCATATCACTCATGGGGTGAAATCGAAGATCTGATCTAGCTAGCATCTGCATCTGTGATGCTTTTACCAAGAGAGGCTCCAGGTGCTCTTCGCCATGCTCCACTATATACTAGCCATATGAGATGACAGTCTGTATTTCTTGAAGGTACATGAGGACCTATGTCACCCTCTTCCGCATGGGTCTTACAATGAGCAAGCAACTGGCTATGTGCCTCCTTGAATTTCTCTTTCATTAGGACTATGGCCTGTGTTGCTTTCGTGGCCAGTTGATCCTGCAAATTTTGGAGTTGGCTTTTCAATGCCTCAACCTACTATTTATGCTCCTCCTTTGGCCTATTGATGCTTCTATAGCATTATCTCCAACTCTTCTACCCTTTTTTACCAACGAGTCACCTCTGACTATGTGGATTGCAACTGCACTTGACTTTTCACCAAAGACTCCTCTAGATCAGTGATCTTAGCTTTAGCCTCAAAGAAGCGATTCTTATAATGTTCTCCATGCAAGAACAAGGAGCTCATCTCTGCTTGAATATTTCCCACTATCTCTATGGTGTCAAGCTTTGTGAGATCCTTGGTGATGATCTCATAATTATAATCATTTGGAGTCATCTCACCCTGAGGCTTCTGAACCTGGGGAATCATCTTCATTGTATGGGCCTCCATGGTGGTGGGATCAAAGGCAACCTACTTCAAAGGCTTTGTTGGTGCCATGGCTTCTCTTCTCTTCTTACTCTTCAACCATTATGATGAACTTAAGTGAGCCTAGCTGATTTTTTTGTAATGGGCTGCATTGGTATAATTGCTATCACTGATTTAGGTACCACCTATAACTCCAAAAATGGGGTGAAAGGGAAATGAGCCGACTATGGATTTGGCTCGAGGGAAGTGGAAACTGGCATAGTGGAAATGGTGGTGGGAATGGAACTAGTGGTAGAAATGGAGGCAAGGGGTTCGACCATAGTCACACTCACTCGAGGGGGAGCTTGTGTACTTACAGATGTAACGAAAGTTACTTGGGAGGATGATACGGGAAGTGAAAATGGATTCGGAGTGGAGGCGAAAGAACTGAAAGAAAGGGAAGTAGAAGAAGTGGGAATAGAAGGAGCGAGAGCGGTGGTGACCGATAGTTGGGAAATGGAAGGTGAAACTAAAGTGGAGGGTATACCAAATGGAGGGGATATAGAAGCAGAAACTAGAGGAAAGGAAACAATAGTCACCACTCGCTCGAGGAGAGGAGAAAGAGAAGAAAATGTACCTTTAAGCTCTGAAATACCTTTTGAGCCAGTGAGGATGTAGGTGGTTGTGACACTGGATCTTTCTCCACCTGGTCCTTTGGTTCTATTGCAATGTCCTCCTCAATATTGATAACATCAACACTCTAAACAAATGACTTTTCTCGAACCAAAGGAATGGCTTCTAGTAATTATGTATGCTCAACCGAAACCGCAGGAGGAGGGTTTGATGAAACTACTTGAGTTCTTTGCTTCTTCAAAATTTTTATAACTGATAGCTTTTCCCACCTACTTTTCTCCTTCCACTGCAATGGCTCTTCTGACACTTGTTCCTCTTCCTCAGGCACAAGTGGTGCTTCCTGGACCATAAGATGCTCTTCTTCGACCATGTCTTCCTCACTGCTTGAATTTTGCAAACTCTAAGGAACAATGCAAGTGAACGTAATCGACTGGTAACTGGAGTAAAACTCATCATAGGTGTCCGAAAATGTTCCATCCATTACTAGACCATACGGTGACCCGGTATTCCTTCGATGAGCCCTCATGATCCACCAGTTTGTAATTTTCTCTTCGGACCAACCCGAAAGCTGCTCCTTCATCTGGCTAAATAACCTTGGTGGAGGAATCTGATTTTTATATACTATAGGGTTATATTCAGCCTCCATTTCATAGAAACTATGCCAAGGTGGAAGTGACATCATGTTTTCCACGTGCCACTCCAAGTCATGCCCCTCTGGATTGTTTTGGTACTTTTCAATATCTAGCCTTAGACAATAGTGAAATCTTTTGACCTTGATGTGCTCAGCAAAGAGACCCAAAGGGTCATACTTCCATTGTTATGGTAGCTCCACCATTTTGATGTCGTAAAAGGCCTCAGTTATCAATCGATTCTGGCCCACCTGGCTCACCTTGATGCCTCCAAAGTGAAAAGGTATATCACACATGGTTTTCTTTCCATACCCTACCCCATACACATCATTAATATAATCATGTTGTCGAACAACCTCCAAAGCAAACAAATACCCTATGGCAAAATATGGGAGTAAAACTGGCTTGTCAGTATAGCCAAAAATATGTAATACAACACCTTGTGTCAATAAAAATATATCACCTCTTTGCTTTGAGATGATTTCTTCCCTCATTACCCTCGGTACTCTCTCACTTTTGCAAAAAATCATCTCAAGGGCAGGACCCACAAACATACGATTGAAATTATAGAAAGACTCCTGCCTTGACAAACTAGAAGTCCACATATACACCAACAATTTTCTATTTTCCTTATCAACCTGCCTACTTGCAATGAAAGAAAACTTCTTGTGTAGGTGGAAGAAGAAATACCAAATCAGAAAGGATGTATGCTTGAATACCTTCGTTTCTTTGCTCTGCATCTTCTCTAGCTGGGAATGCATTCTTCTAGAAATATGATCGACCCAGTCAAAGAAAATGGGATTCATCCTTTCTATCATTATTGTGGGAGCATAGAACTCAACTTGAGATATGCATTGCACCAATGCCACCTGCCACTTGTGCACTATTGAATCTGATGGGAGACCCATGACCCAAGCCACCATAGAGAACAAATCAGGACTCTTAAAATCTGTCAATGACTTTGATAACATTGGTAGCTCACCATGTTGGGGCATTTTAATCAACTGTATCTCCATAAACTGGTGCAATGTCATAGTCGACTGATATCTTTCTTCTTGTTCATCGATGTGCAATTTCTTGAAAATGAAATCTGAGGGTGGTGTTATCCACAAGTGAATGCCTCCCGGATATCTTCAGCTGAGATGGTGAACAACACATCACCTTTTGCATTCTGCACCATCCTGGTCTTCGGATTATAAAACTTTGAAATGGCCTCCACCAATTTTGGGCAATAGTGGACTGGAGTGCATAGGTACTAGAAGATATGGGCATGGTATGCTATTGTGAGAGGACTCTCCGATGTTAACCCCTATCAGACTACAATATCTACATCCTAGCATAATTTTTCAATGCCCTTGTTGGTAATAACGTAGTCTCCCACTTGAGCCAACGTATCAGAGTATGAGTCCAAGTCATCATTTTCATGGCACCTTGCTTTCTTGGATTTCTTTCCTCCCTATTTCTTCTTCACCTTCTTCGGCTCTTTAGTGCTAGCAGATTCAGCAGTTCTCTTTCCCATTTTTTATAATGCTCAAGCCTTGAGTAGCTTCTACAACAATATCACCTTAATGCAGCAATGCTTTAGAAAAAATAGAAAAAGCTTTTACCTTCTTCTCATGGGAGCACCAAATTTATAATTATGCCTCACCAACTGGATTAAATGCACATGCTGATTTTTGAAGGAGTGGAGTGAATCATGCGTTTTGATCTTTGCATCAAGCATGATTTTTAATGATTTTTTAACTGTCTTTGAACTCCTTTCACCCAAAATATTCCTCGATTGTTGTGCTTTGGCCACCTTCAATCTTGAAAAGCGCTTTTATGGACCTCAACGGCAACCTCGGGAATGAAAACTACCAAGTGTCTATACAGGGCACACCTCAGGATGAAAACAAATTGCCTTCATCACTTTCAATCTTCAAAACTCCATTCCAGGGTGAAAAATGTAAATTTTAAAATTCTCTAGGTACTTTTAATTTTAAAACGATATCAAGGTGCTTCCAAAAGCATTCCTCAATGAAAAATATCTTCAACAAGCGCGCTTCGCTTTATAAAAAATATCTTCGAGTGAAATCAATTCATGCTTTCCTCCTTCCCAATCAGCTACACTCCCGAAGTCTTTCTTCCTATAGCTTGGCGAAAATAATAGCTAAAGTGCCCTTTTAAACTATTCTTTCTCCCTTATTTAGCTTTGAAAAGTGCTTTCCTTAGAAAAAATGAGCTTTCTACTTTTGCCTTTTTAGAAAAAGCCAATAAAATCAATTTCGCCCCCTTTTAAACTTTTAATTGACACCTTTTATCTTCTTTTCTCTATTTTCACCTTGAGCAGTTGTACTTTAAAATAAAAATTTCACTCCATTTTTAGAAAAACTGCATGGTAGAAAACTTAGGGCAAAAGAAAATCTTATTTCTTTTTTTTTTTAATAACTTTTGCCAAGAAAATAGGGTGCTCATGAATTTCGTCCTATATTAGAGCGAAAACGCCTTTAAACATTTTATCACCCCAAAATAGGTAAATATGGCTTTCACCCCTTAATTGGGGTGAAAGCGCACCTTTCTCTTTTTTTTTTTTTTGATTTTCACCTCAACATAAGGCGACTATAACTTTCACCCCTTAATTGGGGTGAAAGTGTTTTATCTCCTTTTTATATATTTATATATCTTAAAAAAACATCTTTTTAATATATATATCATTCACATATATACATCTCCCTCGATTGCATCACTGAAAATACAAACATAAAAATATTTTCGAGGGGAGGCAAAATAAAACCATTTATCTTTTTTTTTTATCATTCATTTTTTATAACTTGACACAACATACTTAAGAAAAATAAAAGGAGAAAACTATACATATATACATACTTGAGCCCTAACAGTTTCAATGGTGGTAAGTCTTCAAATGAAGACCATTTATTGGGATCGATAGCTCTTAGCCATCCATGTCCCGAAGATAATAAAAATTAATAGAATTTTCCCTTGAGATCTGGAATGGGCCCTCCCATATCACCTCAAATTTATGGTGCTTTCCAAGTTTCACTTTATCTAAGTTCCACTTCAACACCAAGTCACCGACTTTAAATGCCCTTTCGAACATCTTTTTCTTGAACCACTTCTGTGTTGTTCTAGCATGCTCCATGAAAGTATTATATGCTTTTTCTCTTTCCTCTTCAAGTTGCAAGAGTTACACTAGCCTCACACTCATGGGATCAATTTCGTCATTCTCATCACGAAGCAACTACAAAGTTTGGAGGACCGAAAGTTCAATATGTGTAGGTAAAACTACTTCCTTGCCATACACTAGGGAATAGGGAGAAGTTTTAATTGACTTCTTCACTGATATGTGATCTACCCATAGAGCTTGGTCTAGCAGCAAGTGCCAACTTCTCTTATTGCTCCCAAGTGTTCTTTTCAATATCCGAAGTAGATTCTTGTTGGTAGACTCAGCTAAGCCATTTCCCTACGGGTAATAATTGGAAGATGCTTTCAAATAAATTCCATATCTACTTGCAAACTCAGTAATATTTGCTCCAGTGAAGGGAGTCCCATTATCAATCACAATGGCATCTAGCACACCAAAACGGGTAATCAACCCCTCAAGGAAAGAAATGATTATTGCTTGGTCTGCTTTCTTCGTTGGGATGGCCTCCGCCCATCGAGTAAAGTAGTCTATTCTTGTCAAAATGTATTTATGCTCAGCAGAAGAGTTAGGATCGATAACCCCAATGAAGTCTAAGCCCCACTATTGAAATAGAGCTTCTACCTAGATCAGATGTAGAGGTAAGGATACCTTCTTACTCCTACCAACATACCTTTGACAATTATCATAACTTTGACTCACCTTATGTGTATCTACGAAGAGGGTGGGCCAGAAATATCTAGCTTGGATGATCTTCAAGGCCATAGGCCTTCCTGCATAATGTCCACCGGACAAGCCAGAGTGGAACTCCTCCAATATTTTCTGCTTCTCTGACTCTTTCACACATCTGAGGAGTACTCCATCTATATTTTTGTGGAATAACCCACTTGGAAATAGGATGTATTTGAGCACCTGCAATCTAAATCTTCTCCTTTGAGAGGAATTGAGGTGAGGGGGACATCTTCCAGATGTGAATAATTCAACAAGGTCCTCTATCCAATCATGATCACCTACAGCTTGGTTGGCAAGATTACTCTCATTGATAACTTCATCATGTAATGGTACTAGTGACTGAGAAGTTGCGCTCTTAGCCAACTCTTGACAGAGTGCCCGACCATGAACCAATTTGGTCGGTCGAATCTCCACATCATACTCTTGAATATTTGAAACCCAGCCTACTCTTTTATCGCCAAGCTCTCCTTGAATAATAAAATTCTTGATGTTCGGATGAATGACATAGATAATCATTTTGCTTTGAGAGATGAAATGTCAAAATTTCTTCAAAGACTTCATGACCGCATACACCTACTTTTCAATAAAATTATACTTTTCTTGGTGCAGCTGAATAACTTGGCTTAGGAAAGTGATAGGTTATTCCTCTCCATCATCTTGCTTTTGTGTAAGAACAATGGCATAACTCTCCTGCTCACCCACTACATAAAGGATAAAATCCTTAGAATAGTCCGGATTGATCAATACAAGTGCTTGGACTATCCTCTCTTTAATTTCTTGGAATGCCTACCTCCTCTTTTCTATCCATTTGAAATCCATATTTTTCTTCAGGAGCTCTATCATCGGTTTCACCACCTGAGCGAAGTCAACGATGAATTTATGAATAAAGTTGATTTGGTCAAAAAATGACTACAGGTCTTTTTTGTTAGCTGGAAGTGGTAGTTTTAGGAGAGCTTCAACTCTCACAGGGTCAATGGCTAGTCCCTCCTTTGAGATCACATGTCCCAAGAGCTTTCCCTCCTTGATAGTAAAAATGGATTTCTTCAGGTTAATGGAAATACCAAATTCCCAACACTTTTTGAACACCTATCTAAGATGAGAGCCATGCTCTTCCCTGTGCAATGTGAGAAAATAGTCATATCATCAAGGTAAATTACAATAATTTGATTCAACAACTCACCAAAGGTGACATCCATGGCTCTTTGAAAGGTGGCACCAACATTGGAAAGACCGAAAGGTATTCTTTGATAGGTGAAAGTGCCCCACTTTGTAGTAAATGCCATTTTGTGTTGGTCCTCATCCTTTACCTAGATCTGGTTGTAGCTCGAAGAAACCATCAAGTAGTGAAAATATTTGTGCTCTAGCGACAACGTGAAGAATCTAGTCAATCTACGGTAAGGGATAGTGATCTTTCAAAGATGCTTGGTTCAGATTGCAAAAATCCATGCACAGGCGAATATCTCCATTCTTCTTTCGAACTGGAACCAAGTTCGCCACCCAAGTCGAGTGCTTGATAGGGTAAATGATTTTTACCTCTAGAATTTTAGTAGCTCTTCTTTCATGAGCACCTCAATCTTTGGATTAATAGGCCTCTACTTCTATAAAAAGGCTTCACCCCTTCTTGCAACTCGATGGTGTGTTGGATCACATCTTTGTCATATCCTTTCAGATCGTGATAGCTCCATGCAATAATGTCGGGGAACTCATAGCATAGCTCTTTGATTTCTTCAAGCTCTCCTGGAGAACAATCTATCCCAACTTTGATGACTTTGTCAGGTTCTAACTTTAGCTCAGTGTATTCCTTTTCATCCACCTTGATTTGATGCTTTTCTTCTCTATCATTTTGATCAAAGAGACTTTCTAATGTAATCAATCCTTTTGGGATATGATTATTTTTGAGCTGGATCAAGCCTTCAGCTTCATCTTTGCCTAGCATTCTTCCCTCCATACTACCGACTTCTTTAATCAAAAAGTTTATGATCTGTTCATCATTATCAAAAACTTGCTAGTATATGTTCTTGTCAGGGACTGAAGGTCTATAAATCAACCTTACAGTCTTGGGCTTTCACACCACACTCTCAATAGGAGAGAAGTTTGCACCAAGGGATGCCAGGAGATCTGCATGCTTATTTTGTTCTCACAAAATTGCTTGAACATTTAATGCATCAAATGATTCAAAAAGGTCCCATACCTTATTGTGATATACCTTTAGGTAGTGCTACTTTGAAATGCACTTGTTGGTCACCTGGTTGACAATCAACTCGAAATCACCAAAAATCTACAACTATTTAATCCTGAGCTTCTTCATTTTCTTTAGGCCCAAGCATAGTGCTTCGTACTCGGTGGCATTATTTGTACAACTCCAGGTCAGTCGATACGAATATGTTTTTTGGATTCCTGAAGGAGAGATGAATACTACTCCAGCTTCGGCACCATTCTTGCATCGAGCACCATCGAAGTACATTTTCCATAATTGGTCATGGGAAGAACCTAGACCATTGGATTTTTTGCCTCACCTTCCTCAGGCTTAGTGATGGTATAGCAACCAATCTCGGTTTCCATCATCGCATTGAAATCGAGCATAGAAAACTCATCCTCTAATCGAAGCTCATCTAAAGCTTCCTCCATCAGGTCCATCTCCTCCAGCTCTTCAGTCACCATGTTCACTGAGTCTACAACTTTCTCTTCATCTTCAATATTTTCGATATGATATGTGGAGGGCTTCTCATTATAAATTTGTATTCTCTTCCCTTTGAATGGAATCTCTAGGTGAGAATAGTCCAATGATAGGTAACCTCCCAACTTGGCCATAAATTCTCTAGATAGACACATACTGAAGTATGGTTCCAAGTCTACCACAATGACCTCTTGTATGATAGTAATCTATGGCATGTTGTGCAGAACAATTGGGATATCCTTGATTACTCCTACTATCTTGATAGGAGTACCATCCAACTGCAAAACACTTGGGCTACTTCTTGTATACTCCATTCCCATGACTTCGCATACTGCCTTTGGCATGACAGTTGTTGTTGCATTAGAGTCAATCATGCAATTGTGTACGATCCAACCCTCCATCCTGAGAGATAGATAGAATGGAGGAGGTCTATTTTTCCTAATGGCTGAAGTGGGCAACGTCTGGGCCAACACTATCTGCGTAGGATTTTTCTTCTTATCCTTCATGAATTTCAATGATTCCTGCAATAGATCTACTTGTCCAGGTAGTTGTAACGCATCGTAGAGACTCACCTTGGTGGGAATCCTCTTCAGTTCTTCAACAATATTATATGACTATGCATTGGGCTCCTTTGATTCACCAATAACTTCATATCTACTTCGGTACTACTGGGTAGCCTCCACTCTCTAATGCTTGGTCAAATATGGGTATTTGAGCTTCTCCTTCACCTATTCTTTTGTTTCAGTCTGCACTTGTGTAGTGGTAGGTTGCGAAGTTGACACTTTCGCTTGCATTTTATCCTTTTTTGGGGTAGGCAAAAGGTCTTTCAATAAAACAGGCTCATCTACTTTGGGTGTTGGCACAGGCGCTTTCACTTGAGGCTACCACTTTTCATTCTACATCTTCTGTTCGGTAGGTACCTTCAATGGCTCCATTTCAGATCGGATCTACAGTGATAGGTTTCTTCCCTGACCTTGTGAGAATTGAAACTTGCTCAATAGATGGGACCATGAAGTTGTGATCAATTTATAAGATCATATTGACTTGACCATCGGTAGCGCTTTCTTCCAGTGTTTGCACATAGTTCAAATGAACCATGCAGGTATCTTCACCATGAGGGTCATTACAAGTAGAGCACTAATATGTCCGCTCTAATGTACCAACTTCTTCATTAACCAACACAGTTGTGTTCCTCTCAGCACCTTTTCTAGTTGAAGCTGCTTGCTCTCTAGTAATCGATGGAGTTTGAAATCTTCTTGATCGAAAGTCAGCTTCAACTTGCTTCTTCTTGATAGATGTGATTTCATTTGACATCATCCTCATAGTTGAATTAAGTGACTGCATATCCTACAATAATTTCATGTGGGGATCAGGATTTGAGGGCATTGGAGGTGTTGGCAAAGGTAAGGGTACTGGAAGAGAAGGCAATGTTGGGATAGAAGGAGGAGCAGGTAATTGTGGAATAGTTGGAGCGGGTAATTACGAGACTGGAACTAATGCAATTTGAGGTGGACTCGAGCTCCATGAAGGAACATGATACATAGAAGGCATGGGTTGTGAAAATGCACTAGAATACAAAGATGTGGAAGATCAAGAAGAATAGGTATTGTTACCTTTGGAGGTAGCTTACCTATGGCAATCAGATCCACTTTAGCCTTTTGTGCTTGCATGTACAAATCTAGAAATGTGTTGACATTGGCTTGTCAGATGACCATACCAATGTCGAAATTGAAAGCTCGAAGATAGTAAAATGTGGCTTGTTCATGGGTCGGTCGGAGACCATCAGGGACTCTTTGCCAACTTCGAGCGAACCTGACATTGAAATCTACTATTTCCTCCTACGGATGTCTTTGGATGTTTGTGAATTGATGTAGTAAGGAAAAAGGATCAACTTGCTCATGGAAATTCTTAATCAGCAATTCTGCTAATTGGTCCCATGTGGTGATAGTAGCGGGTGGCAAGGATCGGTACCAGTACAATAATTTTCCTCTGAGAGACAACACCAGCAATCTTACCATAATATCTTCATCTGCAATGTCGTGTATTATCACCAAAGAAGCCACATCTTGGATGTGCTCATAAGTAGTCTTACCCGTACCATCATAGGTAGGTAAAGCCTTCAATGTTGCTTGAGGAACTAGATTTTGAGCTTGTAAGTTTAAAGCTCTTGAGCTATTCCATGCTAGAAACTGCCTTGGTGGTGGCTATTGTGGTGGCATATTTTGAGCCATATGGACTGGTGTGTGTGGTTGGGGAGGTGGAAAACTAGTAGTTGTACTAGAAGGACTTGTAGGAATGAAAAACACACTAGCTAATTGAGAAGATGTTGTAGTGGATGGGATAGCCAGAGGAACTAACCTAGGGTGTTCTCCTAGCTCTTGGATGTCAAGTTCATAAAACTCAACAAGATCTTCAAAATTTTTGGCCTTCGATCTTGTAATCATGAAGAAATATTTCGCTTACTTCATGTTCGAAGGCTTTTGGGTAGAGTTGAGTTGCCAGATGTTCTAATCATACAGTACAAGGTAAACATCAAACCTTAATACTATTAAAAGTGGAACCTTTTGAAAGTCCCACCGGGCGTGCCAAAAATTGTTGGTCACAAATCTTCCTAGTTACAAGGTCTATGCCTTGTGCACCCTAGACCCAACCAACATTGAAAGGCCAGAGGAAAGAAATGTCCTCCGGGCCAATCTCTAGAGAGGGCATTAATTCACTTTTGCTTCGTCTTGTGCCTTGGAAATTCACTTTCATTAGAAAATCCCATCGAGCATTATCTACTTTAAAAATGGGTAAGGTTGATAGTTAGTGCATTGGAAACAAACATGAATTATCTTTGATCTCTCGACCTTGAAGCGAACATTCTGGGAGCGCTTGCCTTCATTGCTCCAAGAATTGAATGCTACTCTTCCTTACCCCTTTCCCAGAAAATCAACTAAATCGTACCTTCAAAAGCTATATCTCTGTCGAAGAATTGATTTTTCCCCAAGATAGGGTGAAATAGCCTAGTCGAGGCAGCAACGGGCGACCTTGTAGCTAGGCTTGATATTTGAGCAATTTTGCCCTTCAATTTTATCCTTATAACTATATTTTTTGTTATCGCCTCAAAAGGCGGTGACAAGGACTTTTTCCCTTCAAGAGAGGTAAAAACATTTGCTAATTTGTCATGGAGTGTTGTGCAATGACTTTCACCCGAAACCAAACCTTTAAACTTCATTCACCCATATAAAGGTGAAACTACATGGTGCCTCTCCATAGAAGCCACTTTAATTTACTACACTTCAAACTTACACCAAAAGCTATCTTTTGTTTTTACCCAGTTATGGACACAATTGTCAATGGGCCTTTACGACATCAACATTCTTTTTTGCCTTCAAAATCTTGGAAATACTCTTTTGCCCCGAGGGGTGATAATAAGCTTCGTCCCTCACTTGGTGTGAAATCTCTGCCTTGAATTACCCATGTTGGGCCCACCAAGTTTTAAAACCTTCTTCAGATATGTTTCCCCCAAGGAGGGGCGACAAAGAGTTTTTGCGTTCCTCTTATTTTTTGTGCTCATACTTTAGTGCCTAGCTCATGAATTTTCTTTTATGTTACATTTTCATCCCAAAGAGAGGTGACAAATATTTTCGTCCCTCACTTGGGGTGAAAGCACTTTTTGAAACTCCGCTTCGATTTGTGGGCATTCGGACCTCCTGGTGTTGTTTTATATATATTTTATAATACGTTTCCCCCCAAAGAGGGGCACCAAGGAGTGTCACCCCTCTGTTGGGGTGAAAGTGCATTCAACCTTTTTACATAGCGCCTTTTAATCTATCTTTGATGTGGCCAACACTTAAAACGACTTTCACCCCGAAGAGGGGTGACAAGAGGTTTCACCCCTCAATTGGGGTGAAAGTACCTTACTCCTTTATTTTGATCTTGACATCTTTGTTCCTTCCCATCAGGTGAATCTACTTCTTTAATATTTGTTTCACCTCCAAGAGGGGCGATAGAGAGATTCTCCAGTCAATTGGAGCAAAAATGCTTTTCCATTCTATTCTTGAAATTTGAACACGATCTTAATATTTTTTGAGGTGAAACTTCTTGGGGTGAAAGCACCCAACTTTGTTACCCTTCCTCCTTAAAGTGCTTCTCCCTTTAAAATCAATTCTTTGCCAGCGCCTTCATTCCTTAACAATTTTTAAATAGAATTCTTCCTTGCATTGATGATTACCAGGTTATTTACAGTAATGTGCTATTATATATATAAAAAAGAAGAAAATACAATTAAATATGCATCAAATTATATGCATTAGAACTGTAGTGCCTTTATTAACAAATGCATTAAAATTTTACAATCTATCATTCAACAAAATTGTAATGTGGTAAAGTTGCAACATTGCCAACAGTTAGATCAGTGAAATTTTAAAATTTAGGAAAACATCAATGAATTATTGGTCAAGTTGATGAATCTCTAGACTAGGGACTTAGCATTTAACAAAGATAGGGATGAATGACATCATTGTATGTCATCCCAATTTGATAAATTATTATTTTGGCCAATGAATCAAAGAAAAAATTATAGAAAAATAAAGGATGTCTTAGATAGGAAGTGGTGTAATGATGTCATAAGTTGATACAACGAATCATAGATCAAGTCATCAAATTTTTAGCTTGAGGACTTGAGTAAATTTTAGAAATGGAAATATTGACCAAAATTAATATAGGGAGCCAATGAATCATTAATCTATTGACGAAACGCTAGAGAACAAACATGAAATTTTTTTGGGTCTTTTTGAATTTCTTGAGAAACAAACTTGTAAATAGATAGATCTTCATAATGGAGGTATATTTCTAAGATCATTTAATAGTTTGAGATAGATTTCTATGTTTAAATGTCAATAGAGTCATCATTTGCACCCAAATTGGCAAATTTTGCAATCATCCAAGTCTCAAGACCAAAGATGTAATATAGTCAAATCTAAGCAAACTGTATGTAGATATGATGGAATTTTTTGTGGTTTTATTAGATTTATAGTCCTCAAAAAACACTTTTATAGATTTGATAAAATTAATAGTAAATTGGTGTAAATATAAAAATGAAATATACAAGAACTAATGACTTTGTCCCATCAAGTGTTCTAGAAAGAATTTTTGATCCATGGGACTGATTGATATAAAATTAGGCATGTGATCTTGCATCCATATCCCTAGAAAAAGGAAAGTTTAGTTTTCCTTGACCTTTAGATTCAGGTCCGATCCCCACTAACCTATGCTAATCTAAACAACTTTGAGTGTAGAAAATAAAATTAGGGAACATAAGGGTGCAAGGAATAATGCAGGAAAGTAAATACAACCAAAATCATAGCAAGGATAGTGTGTGATCAATTGGGCAATTAAAATGTAGTCAAAGAACAACAATACGATTAGCATATATTTAATGTGCAAATCATCAAAAAATATGACGAACAGGAGATGAAAATGCAACACCACAAATACTATTCGTTAATGCATCAAGAGTTCATGAAAAGAGACAGGTGAAACACAAATAACATGCATATTTTTCCATTAACATAAGATTCTAAATTACAACCATAGAACATAACTCTAGTCTTTTATGAAATTGCTAGTAAATATTACAAATGAGCCTATGGATCTTATTTACATAAAGAAAATAACTCTTCTTTTCACCTAGGTAAAAATATTTCATGTTCACATTTATAGCTAAAATACAAATCATCACTTTTAGACCATTATTCTCTATAGTTTTTGCTTGTTATCTTGTTGTCCATGAATCACTCCATAACTGATAAATCACATCAGTATCAATGAATCATTTTTTGGTTGACAAATCACTAGTCGACAAATCAAATTTTTTAAAACTTAACCAATTTTATGAAGAACACAAGCTTATACTGAGAGGGGGGTGAACAATATAAGACCACTTTTTACTTTTCTTTTCCAATCAATATTATGCAATGTAAAGATAGCAATATCAATAGCAGTAATCAAAGCAATGCACAAATCACCACACACAATAGAGACACCATAATTTACGTGGTTCACCCAATGTGGGCTACTCCATGGAGAAAATATTTCACTAAAATTTTCTCAATCAATCTCTTGGGAATCCTTTCCCTATTACAATGTTTATGGACCTCTATCCAAAGGAGATACCAATCCCCTAAATCAAGTTCATGGATCTCTATCCATAGGAGACACCAATCTCCTAATCTCTGCTCTGGTTGGTGATCTTCTAGAAGACCTCTGCCTCCACTACCCTTAGCAAATGGAACTCTATCCATAGAAGACACCTGTCTTCCCTGCCCTGGCTAATGGATCTCTATCCACTAGAGATTGTCGTCCTCTATACTCTGTCACCTCCAAAGCTTGCACTCAACTCTATCTCAAATCTGTACCAAACATAGTCCTTCGGTCTAGCACAAATATTCTCTCAATATCTATCTCTGATCTGGCATAAATCTATCCTCAAATCTACACCAAAATCTGTCCTCAAATATGTACTAAACACAATCCTTCGGTCTAGCACAAATCTATCCTCAATATCTGTCCTCAAGCCTTAACACAAAGCTTGACTTAATCTCAAATCAACTCGGTTGGATCTGCCCTAAACCTTAACTCAAGGTTTGAACAAATCAATCAATCAACTCTGCTCACAAGTCTTCTCAAAGACTTGTCTCAAATCTGCCTTGTAAGCTTCCACAAAAGCTCACACCAATCTATCCACAAGTCCTCTCTAGAACTTTGTCCACTCTGCTCAATAAGTCCTCTCAAGAACTTATCCAAATCTACTCAATAAGTCCTCTCAAGAACTTATCCAAATCTGCTCTCAATCTGTATTGTAAGCTTCCACAAAAGCTTACCCAAATCTGTCCACAAGTCTTCTCAAAGACTTACCTCAAATATGCTCAACAAGTCCACACTAGAACTTGTCCAATCTCATAGAAACATAAAGAGAATTGTTAGAGACTCAATATACCCTATACTCATCACAATGCTCAATCACTTTCAATCACTCTTTTAGAAACATACAGAGAATTGTTAGAGACTCAATATGCTTCAACTCAATCACTTTATCAATTCAATTCAGAATATAGAATAGTTTATTTTATGGAACTTGAACAATCACTTCACACATCCACTTGACTAGGCTCAACCAACTCTACTCAATCAATCACTCAATGAAATAATCCTTGCTTACAAACCCTAGTCCAAGCATATGAACACTCACTCAAAATATTTCCAACAATGCTTATCAACCAATCTTCACATAACAATGATACTCATGTTCTTTGCAAACCCTAGTTCAAGTTCTTTGCTCAACAACTCACTTCAACAACAATGCTTATAAAACAAGGTTTCAATAACAACTCCTTATTCCAGAAAACCTTGAAGCATTAACTCAAACACACTCAATAAGGAAGCCCTAATCAAATCCTTTTAACTCCAAACTTATTTTCAAGAAAACCAACCAATCAACTCAATTATGGAAGAATGTGCTCATACCTTTTTCTTGATGATGAAGGGATCTCATAAATCTACCATAACCACAAATACTTCTTTTCCAAGCTCAAAGAAGGTTAGGTGACAATACAAAACAAATAGCAACTCACAAATACACCTTATTACTCCATCTTGATTAAGCATCCATCAACACATAGAAATAAATGACCAATTACACCTTATAATCTCCCAGTTGAAATAATATCCACCACCAAAAAATAATTTCAAAATAATTACTTTCTCAACACTTCTTAATGGCAAGAAGACATCTTCAATAATAATCAACACTTAAAAGCATTTATCTCTCCAATAAGCTAAATATATTAAAAGGCTTTATAAAACAATTAACTCCTTATTCCTCCTAATTATTTTTAACCAAAAATAATTACCAAGCAAAAACACCTTTTATCTATCCCTTATAACTCCCACGTCACTTTATAAAACCATTTAATAAAGCCAAAAATTAAATTTAATTTTTCAACAACCTTCTCCAAAAAACCTGGTGCTCAAATAATGTGCATACCTTTTCGTTGATCCCTAAAAGGGATTCGACGAGAATCGAACCACCGTCTCCACAAGCCTAAGCGCCTTAGCGCTTGGGAGTCCACCGCGTGGGCTAGCAATGCCCACATGAAGGAAGTGGAGCTTCCTTCACCTTATGCTCTTCTTCGCACACGTTGACCTCCTTCGAACACCACATGCCGTCCACTAGCCACAACTCTTTAATCGCATGAATATCGGAGATACCTTTCACAGGGGATTCGAGAGCATTAAATCAAAAATAAGCTTGGTACTTTCTAAGGTGAAATGATCCACCTTTTATACACGAATGGAGGAAATTTCTCACACGTCGATGCATTAGAAATTCAAATTTTGAATATTCGAATTAACTTTAATTATTATTTATTTATAATAATTTAAATTCTCTTTGGAATTTAAATATTATAAATTAAATAAATAATTAATCTTTGGGATTTTTAACCAAACGAAAAGCCACCTTGGTTTTTAATAAAAACCTTTTATTTTTGCTCATCATGGATAATTAATATTTGGGCCTTTTTAACCAAATGAAAAGCCACCTTGGTTTTTAATAAAAACCTTTTATTTTTTCCCATCATGGATAATTAATCTTTGATTTTTGCCCACCATGGTTTTCATAAAAACCTTTGATCATGCTTCCCATGAAGCTCTTTTGGAACCAATCAAAATGCAATTCTTCTTAGAACCTTTTGACATCAATGACAACTAACATTCCTCAAAATGTCCAACAATCTCCCCCTTTGTCATTGATGGCAACCCAAATTATTTTTACCAAAAACTTAACCTTTTCTAGGTTCTTCTCCCCCTGGGACATTGCTCCCCTTGGCTCAATGCTCTTGTCAAATCTCTCCTCTTTGCTCAAATACCAAATCTCTCCCCCTTACTCAAATCTCTCCCCCTTTGACATCAATGGCAAAGGGTCACCTTTGGGGCTCGGGGCTAAGAATGAGCCTCTTAGCTTAGCCCCTCCCCCACCTCCTCTTGAGGTGGTTAATTCTGGGGTGGGAGTATTTCTACTCCCAGAAAGCATTGTTCTTTACCTTTATCCTCTTTTCTTCTTATCTGATCCTTTTGATTCCTTTGACTATTTCTTTCCATGTCCATGTTCCTATCCATGTCCATTTTCTTGTTCCTGTTCCTATTCTTATCCATGTTCATATTCCTGTTCTTGTTTCTATTCCTGTTCATACTTGATTCTGGAATGTCTGCTCTACACCACTTTGTTGTGTGACCATCATTATTGCACTTATAACACTTAATGTTATTATTCCTTGGAGGTGCAAATGTCTTAGGATTTCTCCTAGTGAAGCCATATCCTCTTCTGTCATGAACCCTGTAATTCATTGCCTTGTGACCAAACTGATTACATGAGTAGCAATACCCATTGAAACATTGTTTGTTCCCATATTCCTATCTTTCATGTGTCCTACACTGTGAAGCCATGTGCCCAAACCTGTGACATGAAAAACATCTTCCATTGAAGTTTCCTTGTCTTGACCTCATTGGTCTCTTAGTCTCTCTTGACCTATTTTGATTGTTGTTCCATATGTATCTTCTTTGTGCATTGTTCCTATTCTTGTTGAACTTTCTGTTGTCCAACTCATCCTCAGATGTCTCACTTTATTTTACACTGTCTTCTTATGAAGTGTCTTCATCTGAATTTTCTTCTCCTCCAGAACTTGAGGTTGACTTTCCTTCCCATTTCTTTTGTTCCTGTTCAAATCCAAGACCTATTTTTCTTGATGTAGGCCTTTGTATCTTGATGAACTTATCTAAATTCTTTGAGCTATTTTTGAATCCTTTTAGCTTGACTTTGGAGTCTTCTAAATCTTCCCTTAGTAGGGCTACTTCTTGTACTAACCTTTCACATTCTAAGACCTTTGCTTCTAACTTATCCTTGAACTTCTTTGTCTTAGCCTTTGATTTTTCTAGATCCTCTATAAGCATCCTTCTCTCTTCATCACATTCTTGAAACTGAATTTCAAGTTTAGAGTTTTGCTTTCTTACCTTCTTCACTGTGTCAAGGGCATAGATAAGTTCTCCCTTGAGATCATATCCATATTTATCTGAATATTCCTCTATTTTTTTACCTTTGTCCACATCTTCATTTCCTTTTGACTTGTCTTCTATAGGATCACCTTCTCCTTCTTCTAGTGCCATTAGAATATTCTCTTCTGGTCCTTCAAGTGTATCTTCATATTCATCATCACTAAAACTGAAACCATTTCTTGTACAACTATCTTCAAGATGTCCAAAGTTACCACATCTAAAACACTTGAGAATTTTTGGAGTCCTTTTCTTAACTTGTTCTTTTTCTTCAATCATAAATAGGACTTCATCTCTATCATTGTCTGAAAAACTAGCATCACTATCACTTGAATACTTACTTGCCTTATCCGCATAGTAGCTCCTCTTTTGTCTTTGAAAGAACTTATTTCCTTGTCTGCTTTGTCCATCCTTGCTTTTCTTTTGGTGCCTGTATCTTTTGATTCCCTATTTCTGTGATCTTATTTCTCTTCACCATTATTATTCTTAGCTTCTTGAAAATATATTGCATAATGACCATACTTTCCACAATTGAAACATTTAATAGATTTTAGATCTCTAGATCTTCTAGAATCCTTATCCCTTCTACCATAATTAGCTTCTTCATCACTGGATGACTCATTGCTTGATTATGACTTCTTACCCTTTGTCTTCTTGATTGCTTTGAAGGTTGCTTCCTTCTGAGGAATAGGTTCTTTTGTTCTTAACTCAAAAGTTGTAAGAATACTAAGCAACATATCTCTTGTCAAAGAATCACCATCCTTTGACTCTTCTATAGAAGAAATATTTTCACTGAATCTTTTTGGAAGAGATCTTAAGACCTTATCACAAACATCTGATTCATCAACTTTCATTCCAAGTCCTTGCATGGCATTAACAACCTCATCAATTCAAAGTAGATAAGTACTAATGTTTTCCTCATCCTTCATTCTTAACTCTTCAAATTGTCCTTTGAGATTTCATATCTTTGCTTTCTTGACACCTTTATCTCCTTCATATATATTTTATAATTTATCCCACATTTCTTTTGCATTTTCACAATGCATAACTTTTATGGACTCTGTTCTATGCAAACCTCTCAAAAGTGTATTCATTGCTTTTGAATTGTAATGTTGTAGAAGCTTACCTTCCTTATCTGTAGGTGGATCAACTGAGGGGTCGTATCCATTTTCAATTGCTTCCCAAATCTCATTGCCAAGTGCCTTCAGGTAGATCTTCATTCTCAAACTCCAATATACATAATCACTTCCATCAAATACTGGTGCTGAATTGTCTGATGATCCATTCTTAGAATCCATTGTGTTCTTGTAAGCTTTTCCTTCAAGTTGTTAAACTCTTTCGAAGGAACCAGCTCTGATACCAATTGAAGAACACAAGCTTATACTGAGAGGGGGGTGAACAATATAAGACCACTTTTTACTTTTCTTTCCCAATCAATATTATGCAATGTAAAGATAGCAATATCAATAGCAATAATCAAAGCAATGCATAAATCACCACACACAATAGAGACACCACAATTTACATGGTTCACCCAATGTGGGCTACTCCATGGAGAAAATATTTCACTAAAATTTTCTCAATCAATCTCTTGGGAATCCTTTCCCTATTACAATATTTATGGACCTCTATCCAAAGGAGATACCAATCCCCTAAATCAAGTTCGTGGATCTCTATCCATAGGAGACACCAATCTCCTAATCTCTACTCTGGATGGTGATCTTCTAGAAGACCTCTACCTCCACTACCCTTAGCAAATGGAACTCTATCCACAGAAGACACATGTCTTCCCTACCCTAGCTAATGGATCTCTATCCACTAGAGACTATCATCCTCTATACTCTATCACCTCCAAATCTTACACTCAGATCTATCTCAAATCTATACCAAACATAGTCCTTCGGTCTAGCACAAATCTGCTCTCAATATCTATCTCTGATCTGGCACAAATCTGTCCTCAAATCTGCACCAAACTCTATCCTCAAATATGTACTAAACATAGTCCTTCGGTCTAGCACAAATCTATCCTCAATATCTATCCTCAAGCCTTAACACAAAGCTTGACTTAATCTCAAATCAACTCGGTTGGATCTGCCCTAAACCTTAACTCAAGGTTTGAACAAATCAATCAATCAACTCTGCTCACAAGTCTTCTCAAAGACTTATCTCAAATCTACCTTGTAAGCTTCCACAAAAGCTCACACCAATCTATCCACAAGTCCTCTCTAGAACTTTGTCCACTCTGCTCAATAAGTCCTCTCAAGAACTTAATCCAATAAGTCCTCTCAAGAACTTATCCAAATCTACTCTCAATCTATATTGTAAGCTTCCACAAAAGCTTACCCAAATCTATCCACAAGTCTTCTCAAAGACTTACCTCAAATATGCTCAACAAGTCCACACTAGAACTTGTCCAATCTCATAGAAACATAAAGAGAATTGTTAGAGACTCAATATGCCCTATACTCATCACAATGCTCAATCACTCTTTTAGAAACATACAGAGAATTGTTAGAGACTCAATATGCTTCAACTCAATCACTTTCTCAATTCAATTCAGAATATAGAATAGTTTGTTTTATGGAACTTGAACAATCACTTCACACATCCACTTGACTAGGCTCAACCAACTCTACTCAATCAATCACTCAATGAAATAATCCTTGCTTACAAACCCTAGTCCAAGCATATGAACACTCACTCAAAATATTTCCAACAATACTTAACAACCAATCTCACATAACAATGATACTCATGTTCTTTTCAAACCCTAGTTCAAGTTCTTTGCTCAACAACTCACTTCAACAACAATGCTTATAAAACAAGGTTTCAATAACAACTCCTTATTCCAGAAAACCTTGAAGCATTAACTCAAACACACTCAATAAGGAAGCCCTAATCAAATCCTTTTAACTCCAAACTTATTTTCCAGAAAACCAACCAATCAACTCAATTATGGAAGAATGTGCTCATACCTTTTTCTTGATGATGAAGGGATCTCATAAATCTGCCATAACCACAAATACTTCTTTGCCAAGCTCAAAGAAGGTTAGGTGACAATACAAAACAAATAGCAACTCACAAATACACCTTATTACTCCATCTTGATTAAGCATCCATCAACACATAGAAATAAATGACCAATTACACCTTATAATCTCCCAGTTGAAATAATATCCACCACCAAAAAATAATTTCAAAATAATTACTTTCTCAACACTTCTTAATGGCAAGAAGACATCTTCAATAATAATCAACACTTAAAAGCATTTATCTCTCCAATAAGCTAAATATATTAAAAGGCTTTATAAAACAATTAACTCCTTATTCCTCCTAATTATTTTTAACCAAAAATAATTACCAAGCAAAAACACCTTTTATCTATCCCTTATAACTCCCACGTCACTTTATAAAACCATTTAATAAAGCCAAAAATTAAATTTAATTTTTCAACAACCTTCTCCGAAAAACCCGACGCTCAAATAATGTGCATACCTTTTCATTGATCCCTAAAAGGGATTCGACGAGAATCGAACCACCGTCTCCACAAGCCTAAGCACCTTAGTGCTTGGGAGTCCACCGCATGGGCTAGCAATGCCCACGTGAAGGAAGTGGAGCTTCCTTCACCTTATGCTCTTCTTCGCACACGTTGACCTCCTTCGAACACCACACGTCGTCCACTAGCCGCAACTCTTTAATCACACGAATATCGAAGATACCTTTCATAGGGGATTTGGGAGCATTAAATCGAAAATAAGCTTGGTACTTTCTAAGGTGAAATGATCCACCTTTTATACACGAATGGAGGAAATTTCTCACACGTCGACGCATTAGAAATTCAAATTTCAAATATTCAAATTAACTTTAATTATTATTTATTTATAATAATTTAAATTCTCTTTGGAATTTAAATATTATAAATTAAATAAATAATTAATCTTTGGGCATTTTTTAACCAAACGAAAAGCCACCTTGGTTTTTAATAAAAACCTTTTATTTTTGCCCATCATGGATAATTAATCTTTGGGCTTTTTAACCAAATGAAAAGCCACCTTGGTTTTTAATAAAAACCTTTTATTTTTGCCCATCATGGATAATTAATCTTTGATTTTTGCCCACCATGGTTTTCATAAAAACCTTTGATCATGCTTCCCATGAAGCTCTTTTGGAACCAATCAAAATGCAATTCTTCTTAGAACCTTTTGACATCAATGACAACTAACATTCCTCAAAATGTCCAACATTTTAAATACCCTTGCTAAGATTATTCATCTTTCTTCTAATACATTTTGTTTAACCATAAATTTAAAAGATTTAAACCAAAAATATACCTTATACTACAATTATTTATAAGATTAAACTCTTACTAATAAAAAAATTTACATTTATAAAAATCTCACCAAACTTTAATTTTCATTGAGTAAAATTAACTACAAATTTAATTTATATATTATTTTGATAAAACTTATCCTCAAAACTTAGCCTAAAATTAAAAACACGAAGATTCAACAAACACTAGAAAAAGGTTGTTTGTTTGCTTTATGTCAAAGATTATACAACCATAATAATGCAAACAAATTACCTATATTGTCATGTCCTCATATTCTCCTATTTATATGGATTTAAAATGTTTCGTACCATAAAGGGCAAGCATAATGTTTATATGTCGGAAGATTTGTCAAGTGAATAAATGAAATGTATTTAAATTAATATTAAAACTAAATAAAAAAATATCTTGATAGCATGCTTTCCTCTATCGTTGGAGGCTTGACATTTCTAAAGGACGGAAAGAAAATAAGTTCTGTAAACCACCAATTATCATGGTGGGCCACGCAGTGACCATTCTCCATAAATATGAGATGTGACTCTACTCACGCCTCGTATCTGCTTGGCTATCTGTACGTCCACGCCACACCCACCGCACTTATATTCACGTGCTTATTTATGGTTGTAGGGCTCAGTTTTGACGTTCAAACTGGTGAGATAGATTGCTAAATATAGGTGTGATTGAACATTTATTAAAAAGAGATTTAAGTTCAATTTTTGGGGGAAAGCCAACCTTTTGCAAAGGTTGTAATCTGATTTGAATTTTTTGAGTACCGATAATTAAGGTACTAATCCTCAGCACCTGGTGGTCCTTGTCACGCGAGGCTAAAATAAAACGACTAATCCTGAGCACCTGGTGGTCCTTTTCACGCGAGGCAAAAATAAAACAACTAATCCTGAGCACCTGGTGGTCCTTTTCACCGCGAGGCTAAAATAAAACGAGATGGAATAAGGGGTATAAGGGATTAGCGCAAGGATTTAATCCTAGCATCTGGTGGTCCATTTCACGCCAGGTTAAAATAGGGATTATAGAGAATCAGTCCCAAGATTTGAATCAAATTGTAACTGTAACGAATTCTCCTTTGTATCTAAAAAACAATTGTAACTACAATTAATAAAATTTGCTGATAACTGGCGTTTGAAAGAATAACTTTCAAAAGACTAAAACAATTAATAAAATATTTTATTTATATAATTTTAAATTCTTTAAAATTAAAATTCTTATATATGTTTTTTTACGCATCTCAGTGTTGTTAAATAAAATATTTAAATTGAAATTAAAGATATATAATTTTTTTTTTTTGAAAAAATGAAAAACTTGTATTAAAACAAGAACCAGATACAAGCGGGAGAGAACACATCCCGAGCCCACAAGCAAAACAACAAGGAAGGCGCACCAAGGCAAGGCTAAGAACCGCAAGGCACAGAGAACGGAAGGCACGAAACGACGAATGGTCGCGAAACCGCGACATGTCGCGAAATCGCGACAGAAAAACCCAACACGGCCACTAAGGCACCAACAGGCGCGATAACGCGACATGTCGCGAAATCGCGACAGGAAAGGCCCTCGACAGCCTCCCGCAGAAAGCGTCGCGACATCGCGACAGAAAAAGAAAGCAACAAACAAGCCTCAATAAGGTCGCGAAATCGCGACGGAAAACCACCCAGTCGCAAAGGAGCCAAACATGCCGCGAAATCGCGCAAGAAAAACGCCAGAGACCGGAGGGCACAACCTGTCGCGAAATCGCGACAAAAACCGAGCACAAAGAAGCGACATCACAACGAGTCGCGAAATCGCGACAGTTAACCACCCAGACGCCAGGAAGGCGGGACCTGTCGCGATATCGCAACATGTCGAGGAATCGCGAGGCGCGAAACGCGACATGTCGCGATATCGCGACATGTCGCGATATCGCAACAAGACGCGGGATCGCGTCACGCGATAACGCGACATGTCGCGATAGCGCAACATGTCGCGGAATCGCGACCCGCGATAACGCGACATGTCGCGATATCGCGACAGAAACCAGCCGGAGACTACAAAGACTCAACCTGTCGCGATATCGCGACAGTAACCAGCCAACAGCCGCGACAGGGCAACAAGTCGCGAAATCGCGACAGAAAGGACCCTTAGCAAAAAAAACTTTGCACATTATTTCAGGAATTGATCAAGGCCTTGTACGATCTCGACATTCTCCACAGGCAAATTGCTATGCAGATGAATCCCAACCTCTCTCTCGGCACCCAACTTAGCAAGGAAATCGGCCGCTTTATTAAGAGATCTACTAGCATAAACGGGAATCACATCCTCAATTTCTTTCCAAAGCTCTAAAATTTGGGCAACCAAAATCCGGAGCCTCCAAGCTTTTAAGGCAAAGTTCCGCATGCAATCAAGAGCACCAACCAAGATTTGAGAATCAGACTCAATGATTATCTTTCTATGGCCATGCTTGACGGCCCAGATGGAAGCGGATTTAATAGCAAAGGCCTCAGCTTCATTGTTAGTGGCATATCCCAGACCTTGCAATTCCCAATATAGCACAGTCCCGGCATGATCACGGCAAATAACACCACTGCCAGCATTGCCCGGATTACCTTTAGCGGCTCCATCGGTATTGATTTTGACCCGACCTTACGGGGGAGGTTTCCAACAACTTCTTACCTGTCTCTCCAGATCAGCACCTCTCCCACTCAAAGGCCTAGAAGCAGGCTGGTTTTCCTTCTCAGCATAGATGGCAACGGTTTCCACAACTTTGCTCCAAATGATCTACCAAATCCCCTCCACCGAAGAGAAGGTTTCACGAAAAATACGAGCATTTCTTTCCAACCAAACCTGCCACCAAATAAAAAGGAAACCGATCTCCCAGCCAGTACGAAGAGCTTTAGAAATAAATCTACCTCTCTTCCAACTTTCCCATAAATTGGTCGGGACGAGATCTCCAAGCTCCACGAAGTTTAAAGTGGGAGAACCAACGTTGCCAAATCTGCTTGTGTGAAAGAGCAATCAAACGAGAAGATGGTTCACGGTTTCCTCATTCCTATAACATAAAACGCATTGGGAAGGACCAATGATGCCTCTAATTCTAAGGTTGTCAAAGGTCAAGATACCATTATGCATCGGTTGCCAAGCAAAGAAGTTCACTTTCGGCCGGCCCTTGGGATGCCAAATCTTCCTCCATTCATGAACAGGGAAAAGAGTGTGGGGGGGGCTCAGGTAGGATCGAAGCATAGCCCTCCTTCACAGAATAAACCCCAAGGTTCCCGAAGCCCCAAGCAAGCTCATCCTCCTCATCACTCCCAGATAGAAACCTTTCAGCCAAAAGTTTTTCCAGAGTTGGGGCCTGCTCCGGAGGGATTGGAATAGGCCATTCACCCAGCCGCTTAAATTTTTTAACCTTATACTCCCCCAGAGGGCTGGTAGTGAAGTAGGTCTGAATATGAATCCAACCTTTGTCTTCAAGAGCTGTTTTTAGCGGAAACGGATCGGGAAACTCTGCAAGAATAGGAGGATGCTGATCCCAAGAGTCAGTCCAGAACCGGACCTTCTCCCCTCTCCCAACTTTCCAGAACAATTGATCTTTGATAATGCAAGAACCAAGCTTGAGCGCCTGCCACACAAGAGAACCATTACCTTCCAGAGGATAGCGGCCCAAGTCATTGGGAGGAACAGTACCCAAGTATTTACTAGAAAGGATTCTGCTGCAGAGAGACGAAGGCTGAGAAATCCACCTCCAGTACAATTTCCCGGCCAGGGCCCGATTGTTAAACTTGGAGCTTCTCAAGCCCAACCCACCTTTTTCCTTGGGGTGGGTGACTTTATCCCAACCAACCAAGGCCCATTTCCTCTCTCCATTGGCACCTTCCCAAAGAAAACTTCTAGCCGCTTTGTCCAACTCTTTCCAGTTGAGGGAGGGGCGGCGAGTTGAGAATTTGTAAATAGGCATAGCCTGAATAACAGACTTTAGAAAAGTTAATCGGCCCCCATAGCTTAACCATCTATGAGACCAATGATTCATTCTCTCTTTGATGCCATCAAGCAGGTCCTTCCAGAAATCAGTTGTCAGTTTTTTAAAGTGCGGAGGAACCCCCAAATAAACAACCGGAAGGGAGGTCCGAGTGAAACCCAGAATCTCCATAACTCTCTCTTGCGACCTTTGATCAAGGTTGAAGAAGACCACTTTTGATTTTGAATCATTGATGGCTTGATTAGAAGCCCGAAGGTAGACGTTAAGAGTATCTTTGATTCCTCTTGCTTCTCTGAGGCTGGCAACTCCCACCAAGCCCGTATCATCCACAAACTGTAAATGAGTCAAAACTTCGGCTCCGATTTTAATTCATGTAATCTGTCCTTGACGTCTTCTTCTCAGGAAGAGTCTGCCAAGACCTTCGACCAAGATAAGAAAGAGATAAGGAGAACATGGATCTCCTTGACGGAGACCCCGAGAGGCTCCAAAAGGTGGCGAGGGAAGCCCCTTAATTAAAGCAGAGTATGAAGGCGTAGAGATACGGCTCATGACCCGGGCAATCCCAGTCCTGAGAAAAACCAAAGGCTGCCAACATCTTGACCAAGAAACCCCACTCTACTCTGTCATAAGCCTTAGACATATCCAATTTGATGAACATTCCTTTGTTACTGAATTATGCATAGAATGGATAGCCTCCTGAGCCAAGATCACTCCATCCAAGATCTGTCTTCCTTCAACAAAACCCCCTTGCTCAGGGGAAATTAAATTTTGAAGGAGGGGTTTTAGTCTTTCAGCCATAAGTTTAGAAATAATTTTGTAGATCACATTACATAGAGCAATAGGTCTGAAATCAGAAATGAGAGCCCCCCCCTCTCCTTTCGGAATTAAAGAGATAAAGGTATGATTTAGAGCCTTGAGCATTCTTTTGTTAATTCGGGATTCCTCAATGACGACCAACACGTCCTCCTCCGGGGATGTCCCGGAAGGCCTGAAAGAACTCAATAGGGAAACCGTCCGGGCCGAGCGACTTTCTGTGCACATCCCAAAGACCACCTTCTTGAGTTCATCGCGATCTATGGGCTTAAGAAGGGACTGATTCTCTTCATGAGAAATAATAGAGGGAATTCCGTCAATGACTTCATTTTGAGCTTCCACATCATGCTGCAAACTTTCCTTGAAGAGGTTTGAGAAGTACTCCATAGATATGGAGTGCATGTCAGGAAGAGTGTCAAAAGAATTTCCAAACTCATCTTGGAGGAACTCCATGTTATTCAATTGCCTTCTAGCACAGAGCGAACGATGAAAAAATTTAGTATTTCTGTCTCCTTCTAATAGCCAAGTATTTATGGCTCTCTGTCTCCAGTAGATCTCTTCTTGATTATCAATGTCCTCAACTGCTTTGCGTAAGGCGTCATCCTCAAATTTAAGATGCTCGGAAATAATTCCTTCTCTGAATTGTTTTTGCACCTCATTCCATCTGTCCAGCAAGGGGGCCCGTTGGAGCTGGAAATCAGATTTGTTAGTTTGCTTCCACTGTTTCAGTTTACTCTTAACATAGAGGAGCTGTTTGTGAATTTTGAACATAGCTGTTCCAAAAGGGGGACGGCCTTCTTTCCACCACTGTGGAATTTTCCTTCGTAGGTCCTCTTTTTGCAACCAAAAATTTTCAAATTTAAAAGGTTTGTAATACTTTCCTGACATAGTCCCTCCCTCCAGCAAAATGGGAGAGTGATCAGAAACTGGGCCCTCCAAGATCTGGAATTTGATATTCCATCTAACATAAGCTTCCTCCGAGACCAAAAACCTGTCAAGCTTAACCCTCCTATTGTATGGCTCTCTTCTCTTATTAGTCCATGTAAAGTTTGTACCAGGACCTTTGATGTCAACAAGGTTAAAGGCATGAACGTGGGCAATAAACAGCCTATCCCTTGTATCCAGAACAGGGATGCCACCTTCACGGTCTCTAGCGGATAATTTAGCATTGAAATCCCCAGCTAAAATCCAATCAAGATCTTCCCGGGAGGACCTCATGTTTTGAACAGCTTTCCATTGAGACCGCTGACCTTCGGAATTCTGCACCCCATAAAAATTTGTAATTAAGACTTGTTCAGCTGTAACTATATTCTTGAAAAGAGATGTTAGGACCCCTCTCCAGGCTATATGATCTACTGCTATCCATGCCAAAGGATTCCAAAGAGTAGCAATCCCTCCCGAGGCACCAAGAGCAGCCACTGCCATATGGCCAGCACCCCTCCAGATTCGGCCGACAGTTTTACTCATGAGGTCTAATGACATTTTTGTTTCTTGAATGAGAAAAAAGTCTGTTTTACTTCTTTCTAAAAGTCTTTGAACAGCAGATTGATGGGTTCTGTTGTTTAAACCCCTCACATTCCAAGATTGTATAATCATTGGAAACCTTGGGAGCAATACGAATCAATTGTTCTTGCCAGTCCTCCATTGATTAGCTTATCCCCTTGCACTGCGATTAGATCCTTATTGGATTTCCTGCCCACCCCTTGGGAATTACTATTTTTCGATCTCTTCTCCACCTGGGAAATTCCAAGAGCTGGTCTTTCTCTGAGCTTTTCCGCAATTCCCATAGAAACATCTTTAATAACGGGCTGGGCTGGGGCGTGGATAACCAGAGTCCCAAGGTTTTCATGGTGCAAAGTCTCAGAGGAATCAAAAGCTCTGTTCAAGGACGGGGGGTTGAGGAAGGAGGAGCATGAGTAGGGATAATATTGTCCTCAAGGATCCCATCTGCTCCTTCCATAGGTTGGTCTTCTTGATCCACAAGAGATTTGAAGATTTCATACCGATTTGTTGGCTTGGGGAGAGCTTGCTCCTTACCATTTCTCTTTTTGTTTCTTCTCCTCTTCTGCTGTTCAAAGCCATCATTCTGGCCCTCAGACCCAGTGGGAATGACAGATGGTTCCTTGGCCGAAGTGGACTTACCTCCTCGGGAGCGATTTGACATTCCCTGTGTAGCATCCGCATTGGTGCTCAAGATATTTGGACAGAACCTTGCCAAATGGCCATGCAAATGACAGACTCTACAACGGAAAGGTAGGGCTTCATAGTCTAGCTGTTGTACCCAAGAATGTCCTGCTAGCTCCAATTCCATCTCAGCTGGTAGCGATTGACTAATATCCAATTCTACACAAATTCTTGCATAAACGGCAGTATTTCCTTCGATGGTATCCTTAGAAACTCCCAAAAATCTACCTAGAGAGTTGCCTATCAATTCAAGAATCCGCTCACCCCAAAACTCCATCGGGAGCGCGTACGACCGGATCCAAACCGGGACAGCCGTGGGTTCAATGCGAGGGTCGAAACCCGCTCTCCACGGCTGGACAAATAACCTTGCCGGGCCATGGCTCCTCTTCTCTGATTCAAATGCTCTGTTTCTATCCATTAGGGAAGAAAAACTAATAATGAAATACCCATTGCTAATGGGCCATAAGGAGTACTCACCGATTGGCTCCCGGTTTTGTCTCACCCGGGGAATGCAAAAAGTGCGAGGGTGGGTCGAATGCCCATGAACTTGCAAATCAGATCATGCGTGGTCCGGTAGTTTATCGTGTCTTCAACCAGCTCTGGTTCGATGACAATTTTCGGTCTTGATGTAGATTGCGGGAGACAACCATTAATTTTGTGCCCAGGAGAGCCCTTGCCCGCATTCTTGGCTAGCAGATGGAAGGCACTTGCGTTGAGCTTCGAGCGAGAGGAAGACGCGAGGATTCTCTCGAAGAATCTCCGCATAAGAGGTCTTTTTTCCTTCGCGAGAACCGGGGAAGAGACCCCATTGGGCCCTCCCGGGAAACCGAAAGATCCTTGTCCGGAGGCACCGCAGACGGACCCCAAACACGCTGAAGGAGGTTTCCGAACTGAAACCCTAGAGCCACGGCCGTCGACAGTGCAGAGGGATTCCCGCAAAAACGCCAGAGCTCCCAAGTCTCCGAATTTCATCAAAGATATATAATTTTAAACATAATTTATTCAATTTAAATTAAAAATAATTATTTTATAAAACTAATTACTTGTTAGGTGTAATAATCTTATATCAATTTAAGATGGACTATGGGACTGTCAAACATTTCTAAAATCTTGATCCAACAAACAGGATACTTAACATACGGAGTATCTTGTTTTTATTTAGTTAGTGAAAAACTTTTACAAACCAACTGGTAGGTTTTGTACAGTTATGATTTTTTTTAGATTCTAAAGCTATGCTTATTAATAAGGAATTTCACACATAACCACCACACGTCCACCCCTTCACATACTCACCCCTGCACCCGCTCCCTCACACACTCGCCCATGCCGTATTTAGAACCTCCTGAAGAAAAATCAAAGTCCTACCATTAAGCTGTCCTCCTAAAACTATAAAATATTATTTATACATTGTACTATGCTTGAAAATATTTATTTTATGATTTTCATTAAACATTATTACTTAATATATAATTAAGTAAAAATTATTTATTTAAAAAATATAAATATGTATATAATTTGTTATATAAAGATTAATAAAATATATAAATAAAATTATTATTTTATAATTTTAATAAATATATAATAATATGTATTTGTTAAAAAATAAATGAAACAAATATATCTATTTAAACTTTAGGCATTAAATATATAATAATATGTGTTTGTTAAAGTGATTGATGGAGGACTGTAAATGAAGTTTCACATCAAGTTATTAACTTATGTTGTTTTATATAATACATGTGTTAACCAGTATATAATATATTATATTATATATAATATTTTTATAGGTGTTTGTTAGTAATTTAGATTTTTGTTGTTATTATATATTATATTATTTGGTATATGTTAATGTATTTTCATGGGTACATCTATAGATTAGGAAAAAGTATCATAGGTTAGCATGAAAGTATTTACTTTATGCAATGTAATAATTGTAGGCGTGCAAAGTATTTTGGCAATGTAAATGTGCATAGTTGTCTTTATGTATGTGTCCATAGAATAGGAAGATGAAGAGTCATAGGAAGAGTGAAGGCTAAGAGTTCTCTATATGAAGAGTCACATTCCATTTTATATATGGGTATATGGATGTAAAGGAAAGATATCAAGTGATATAGATTGTCATATACAATAGCAATGGACAGTGATGAAGTATGATGTATTTGAGGTCTTTATTCAATAGATTTCAATGTTTCTTGAGCATTTGGTATTAATATTATTTGAGTTATTTTTTGAAGTAGTTTATAAGATTTGTATGCTTTATAGTTTAACATTATCATATATTTCATATTGCAACTTTATTATTGATCTTGGAGCTAAATTATTTCAAGTATTAAGTCATCAAAAGCTAATAGTGGTATTAGAGCTACAACAAGGTTTTGTCTTGAACATGTTTTATATGCAGAGGAGATCTCTACTGGTTAAGGAGAGACCAGTAATGTTGAAGGGATTACCTCTAGAAAGGGAAACCAGAGAAGATAGCATTTCTCATTATGTTGAAGGAAAACCAGTGATAGTTAAGGATTTACAGGTCTTGAAGATAGACCTTAATATTGAAGAGATTAAGAGACCCTAAAGTTGGAATATAAGGAGATTTACAGGTCTTGAAGATAGACCTTAATATTGAAGAGATTAAGAGACCCCTGAAGAAGGTCCTATTGATAAGCTTGATAGAGAGAGAAGATTCGATATTAGTATTTGGCTAGAGTCTTTCCACAAAGTTGAAGGAAAACTCGTGAAGACTAAGATTCAACATAGATTTGCTTCCACTAGTTTTAAAGATAGCTAGTGAAGATTATTGAATTTAGGATTCTAGAACTTTGGATATATTTTATTACAATTGTCTAAGTTTTTTTGCAAAATATTAGTTCCTAGAAGTTGAGAAGCTTCTTATAGTGGATAGAGAAGAATTTCATCTTCGATCGCATGGAATTCTATGTATTTTTCTAATGTAGGGATTAACTTTTTGTTGTAGAAAAGTAGACATTGAAAGAGATCCAAGAAAGAAGACCTCATTGAAGATTGAGAAGAACCAAGGAGAAGCTTCTCATTGAAGATTGCAAATTGAAGAGACCCAAGAAGACGTCATCTTAAAAATATTCTAGATTTAGAAGATTGAAGATAGAGAAGGACTACGAAAGGTTCTATTGCAGACTAAAGCAATAGATTTTGGAGATCCAAGAAAGAGATCTCATTACAAAATTTTCATTCAAGAAACCAAGGTAAAGTTTCATTAAAGTCTTGATTAAGAGAGTTGAAGGTTGTAGGATTAGAAGACCCAAGAGTAGAGGTCTCAAGAAAAATCTATTAAAGAGGAAAATAAGGCTAGAGAAAGCCTTACTATAGAAGCTGAATTAGTGACCATTGGAGGAGATTTGAGGAAACGTTCGTGTCAAAATATTGCAAGCAAGAGGAGCACCTGATAAGAAAAAATTGGGACAATTATCACCATCCAACAACAAGCCCAAAAGAAAAAAGGATTTGGCAAGAAGTTTGCCAAATTTTACAAAGATTTTGAAGATCTCAAGACATTAGATTCTTAAGAGAGAATACAATGAACAAAGTCATATTTGAAGTTAAAATTCAGCAAGAAGCTTGAAGAAAGAAATAGGATTGTAGAGGTCATAGATATGAGAGATTTTGAGGACAACCACAAAGATTTTGTAGATTTATTTGTAAAAGAATAAGTTGCTGGTTTTCGAAGGAAAAGTCGAAAGGTCACATGACAACAAATTGAAGAAAGCAAAAAGCTACGATTTGGAGAAGCTTTGGAAAGCTTTTAGAATATTTTTAGTAATCAAATTAAAGGAAGGTTTGACAGAAAAAAAGAGAGCAATAGATTTGAAGATTCATGGACATCAACAAATTAGGTTTTGTGAGCAACTATTCGAGAGGTTTGAGTTGCGAATTTGGGCAGCATTGAAAGAGTAAAGCAAGTTGCATTTTAAAGATGTTTTAGGACAGATTTAGAAAATCTTCGAACAACAAAGCACAAGAGGATCTAACATCACATAAGGAGGATATTTACTACAAATTTAGATAGAAAAAGGGTAGCATTTGCAGTTGTAAAATTTAAAGATCAATAACACACATTTGAAGATAAGAAAGTAGATTTTGGGTAGCAACTATAGTTGCAATATAAAGAGTCTACAAGTAGCAAAAGAAAAGAAGTATTATTGCAAATTCAAGACAAAAAGCTATCAAGAAGGAGAGCTAAAAAAGAGTTCATAAAAGGTGTGTTAAGTTGATGCCATACAAAGTATTATTATAGAAGCTTTGAAAGTCCTTATTGTAAGTTTTTTTAGAGCATTAGTTTTAGAGCTATTAAGAGCTAGCAAAACAAAGTTTTAGTAAAGTGTTTTTAAGCTAATAAAGAGACACCATTGTCATTATATTTGCACACCATTATTATTTTAGAATCTGCAAATTATCACAGCTCGAAGTTAAGTTTGTAAAGTGCTAAAGAGAAGTGATAAGGAAACTAGTTTATGTTGCTTATATAATAAAAAAACAAATTTATTCTATGCTATAGTGAGGCTGAATAGTCCTAAAAACCTAGGCATATTTAAGGTGTTAAAAAACACCAAAATGAGTAACAAGGTTGTAGAATACGTTGATGAAGGAAACCACTAAAAAGAAGTGGTATATCTACCATTGAAATCACCATCGAGTTGCACAAGTTGAGCATCATAGAAAATTGCAAAGGTGATAACAAAATATAGGGGAACAAGCACCCTGACATAGTCTAGACGAGCAACCACCGTAAACATACCACTAAAAGAGTCCCCATGCCAAGAAGGATCACCGTGAAAAAGTCACCAAAAGGATCACCCAAGTCAAGAAGGAAAGCCATCGTGGAAGAGCCACCAAAGAAGAGCTCCTAGAACTGTCATTGGTGAAGTTGAAGAGACATCTGCAAGATCAAAATGCAGACATCAAAGAGGAGATAATATTTTGTTATTGGAAACACAATCCAAAGATTCAAGTTCATGCAACTACCAAGAAGGAAGACATTCATAATGCAACACCAATTTGTTGAGTATATTTCATGCATAGCCAAATGTCCAAAAGGAGAATGTAACACAACTAGGGAATATTATAAACTCAAGCACTACAAATTCATCAAAGAAAATGTTATAAATTCTTCCATAAGGTTTGGGAACATTATAACATTGCATGAGATACTTGTCACAAGAAATAGGATGTGTTGGACATCATCTAAGAGGCACATGAGCATTAATATTGGATACACCATTTGTCACAAGAGAGGATAAGCACCACAAAGCTACAAGTTACGTTAACAAGATCCAAGGAAGCATTCTAGTGACACTTGTCACTCATCTTGCAAAGAATCCAAATTTTACTAAGGAAGGTGAAAGGTTTTGAGTGCTCATTTATTGCATGAGATAGAATAACCTCATTAACTACAAGCAAGGAGTCATTTATGTAGAAGAGAAGCACCTTGACCAAGTTTGAAGAAGAGTTAACCAGAGAAGTAAGAGTGCCCAATTTTTTGAGCAAGTTCAAGTCAAGCATTAAGGAGGGAACACCTGGAATAGTAAATGTAATATTTATTATATTTTTGAAGTTAAATTTTATGCTAAGTAGGAGTTATAAGGTGTAAAGGGATATATTATCTAAGGTTAAATTTTAAAAGTATTTTTGGAGAGATAAGCATTATATAAGACCTTATAAATATGAATATTGCAATTATATAACTCTTACAAATTATTGAAGTTTGATTTGAGAATTGAAGCTAATTTTAAGCTTTGTAAAATTGCATTTTTGAGTTTAGAAAACAAATTAAATATTTGTAAAATTGATAAGTTTGGAGAAATAATGCATTCTACATAAAACTAGGAATCCAAAACTTGCAAATATTATTCTTATAAATTTCTAAATTTATAGAGTTGGAGCCATAAGGAATTCTACATCAACATAGTTTATGAAATTTAGAATTAAATATTATATTCATAAATTTGGGAGATAAAAGGAATTCTACATAGAAGCTTTGATAAAATTGCATTTGATAGTTTAATCTCTAAATTCAAAATTATTAGAGATATAAATTTGAATATTTGTAAAGATTGAAATTGCATTCAAATCACTCATTGATTGATAAAAATAGAAGTTAATATTTTGAAGGATAGAAGTTGAAAATTGCATTATCTTTCAAACATTAGGGAGACACAAGGTATTCTACAAAATATTTAAAGAACTATAACTAGGGAGTCATATGGTAGTCTACTCATGACAACATCAAACAAATTATTTCTTTCAGAGTCTCAATTGCTCAAAGGTCCTAACTATACTTCATGGAAAAATAAAGTAAGATCAATCTTGATAGTAGAGAAGCTATGGGAGATAGTTAAGGGAGCAAAAACTAAACCTACTGAAGATGTTAGGGAAATACAAAAATATGAGGAAGATGAAGCAAAAGCCCTTATGATAATAACTTTTACAATTACATATGATATACAACCATACATAAATTCAGCAAGAACTTCTACAGATGCATGGAATATTTTAGCTAAGATATTTGAAGGGAAAATAAAGCCACTAGTTTGAACCTACAAACACAATTGCATTCTCTTAAATTCAAGAGTGGTGAAACTATTGAACTATTTATAATAAGAGTAGCTAATATAAAAGGAAATTTATTAAATTTAGGAGAGACAGTAGAAGATAAATTTCTTGTTCAAGTCATCTTGAGGGTACTTCCAAAAAGCTACAAACATCTAGTTACATCCTTACAAATTCTAAGGATATATCTTTTGATGAGTTAGTCAATATACTACAGGAATATGAATTGGAAAATTTAGTTAAAGATGAAATTACTAACAATGCATTAGTATCAAAAAATAACTCACAAGGGAATATTGCTTCATATCCAAGAAGCAAAACAAAATGGAATGATAGGTATTGTCAAGTTTGCAAGAAAAGAGGACATAGTACCAACTACTGTAGATTCAATCCAAGGAATCAATATCAAGGAAAGTAGACAAACTCAGGAGGTCACCCAAATAGGTTGTCTCAACCTAGATAATATCAAAAATAATATAGACCACAACAACAATAATTCTATCACCAACCACAATACAGAGAAGGAAATCAAAAGGGGCACCTAGCCCAAGAGATACAGGATATACAAGAACTAGAAGATGTTATAGAAGAACATGAAGCTAAAGCTCTTTCAACAAATATAGTATTTTATAAAAATACTAATCATTTATTTTAAAAGGATACAAACATGAAGCAGGACAAAGAAAGCGATAAATAAGAACACAGGTCTGAGGAAGTAGATGCTGATCCATATTGAAGACTAAAGTCTCCAATAACCAAATAATGTAATATATGGGGGTGTTGGAATATATTACAATATTCGTTAAATGCCAATTTACCACCATGGGTACATCTATATATTAGGAAATAGTATCCTAGATTAGGATGAAAGTATTTACTTTATTCAATGTAATAAATGCACAATTGTGCAAGGTATTTTGGCAATGTAAATGTGCATAGTTATCCCTATGTACATGTGTCCATAGAATAGGAAGATGAAGAGTCATAGGAAGAGTGAAGGCCAAGAGTCCTCCATATGAAGAGTCACATTCCATTCTATATATGGGTATATGGATGTAAAGGAAATATATCAAGTGAGATAGACTGTCATATACAATAGCGATGGCGAGTGATGAAGTATGATGTATATGAGGTATTTATTCAATAGATTTCAAAGTTTGTTGAGTATTTGATATTATAATTTTTTGGGTTATTTTCTAAATTAGTTTATGAGATTTATATGCTTTATAGTTAAGCATTATCATATATTTCATATTGCAACTTTATTCAAGTATTCAATCATCAAAAGATAACATTGGGAACATATAATAATATCAAAACATATAACTATAGACATAGCAGGAGCCAACTATTATTTTTTGAAAAAAATTGAAAATTGGAGCGAGACTCCTCCCAACCTTAGCTGACGAGACCACCTGTTTATAACAATAAAAGGATATTTCCATTGGAGCAAAATATCCTAAACCATATGTTTACAATGGCTATCAAAATTAGCTAAACACTTGATTTGCTCACCAACCTACCTAATCCTCTTATCTTCAATAGCCATGCCATTGTGCCACTAAACCCCTACCTCCCAAATATCCATCTTAGATAGGAATTCACATTATTTATTCATAGCTCTACCCACATAAATAAGAATCACATCATCTAATTCCCTCTACAATTTTTTAATTTGGGTGAAAAGAATCCTCAACCTCTATGTCTCTAAAGAAAATATCCTCATGCAATCCATAACTCCTACCAAAATTTAAGAATTTGATTCTATGAATATAATCCTATAACCTTGTCTTAATGCCTAGATAGAAGTAGATTTGATAGCTAAGGATTATACTTCATTGTTTGTGGATCTACCCAGGCCCTACAGTTCCCAATAGAGCACTGTACCAACATGATTCTTATAGACCACTCCAATTCCAACTCTACCCAGATTATCTTTTACAACTCCATAAATATTAATTTTAATCTAACCTTATGGGTGTGGTTTCCAACTAGCTCTGTCTTGCCCCCCTTGCACTTTGAATTACTTCTCCAACATCCTTATATCAACCAGAGTTTCCTGTTTAGCATACATTGCCATAATTTTTACGAATTTGCTCCAAATGACCTACCATACACCATTCCAACATGAAAAGGTTTCTCTAAATTTTTATTTATTTATGTCCAACCACACTTTCCACCAAATAAAGTTTAATTATACCCCTCTCATATTTTATAAATATTAATCCAATTCAAATCACCATTGGCTTAGATTTTATAAGCTAAAAATCATTTCTCCCAGATCTAGTGCATGAACGAGCACTCAAAAATCAAGTGGTCAAATGTTTCCTCACTTTTGTATCATAAAATACATTGGATGGACCAATAATTCCCCTATGTATTAGATTATCAAAATTAAGAATTTCATTGTGCCTGAACTATAGAGCAAAGAAGTTTATTTTTGGTCAACCCTTTGAGTGCCAAATATTTCTCCAATTCTCAACCCATTATGCATAAGGATGAGGTTTTGAAATGATATTATCATATCCATCCTTCATTGAGTAGACTCTAGGGCTCCCATAGCCCCAAGCTAATTCATACTCCTTATCTCTACCTATGAGAAATATTTCTACCAAGATTTTAGTCATGATGGGTGTTAATTTCAAAGGGATTGGAATTGGGCACTAATAACTTCTTAAAATACCGAAACCTATAATACCCTAGCTGACTAGTATTGAAATAACTTTCAATCTAGATCCAAACCTTGCTTTCCATGGTTGTTTTTACTAGTTGTAGTTATGGAAATTCAATAATGATAGATAGATATTTGATCCAATGAATCTATCCAAATTGTGTCTTCTCCCCTCTTCCCATTTTCCAAGATAATCCATATTTCATGGCATGATAACCTAACTTTAGATTTTGCAATACTAAGGACCCATTACCATCCAAAAGGAAATGACTCACCTCATTTGGGTTCACCTACCCCAAATATTTACTAGTTAAAACTCTACTAAATAAAAATGTTGGTTGGGAGATCCACCTCTAGTAAATATTTCTAGGAAAAATATATTATTTTAACTCTGATATCCTCAGTCCCAAACCTCCCTTTACCTTAGGCCAGCTTACTTTCTCCCAACCTACTAAGGCCCATTTACCCTCTCCTTTTATTCCTCCCCATAAAAATTTTCTAGCCATCTTGTCCAACTCATTCCATATGGTATGTAGGGAAGAAAGGATAGAAAAATTATAAATTGGTATGGCTTGAATGATTGACTACAAAAATTTAATCTATCCCCAAAGGTTAACCATTTGTGAGACCAATGGTTAATTTTGTATTTGATACAATCCAAAAGATTCCCCCAGATAGGTATATTTAGTTTTTTTAAAATACAAAGGGAACCCCAACTATACCATTGGGAGAGAAGTCCTCATGAATCCCAAGATCTCTAAAATTCTATCATGAAGCCTTCGATCAAGAATGAAGAAGACCACTTTGGATTTTTTATTATTGATGAGTTTTGTTTGTGCCCAAGGTAAATACAAAGAGTATCTTTGATCATTCTTGCTTCCCTAAATTTGGCCACTCCCATCAATCTTGTGTCATCCATAAATTGTAGGTGAGTCAAAACCTCCTCACCCACCTTGATACCTATTAGCAAACCATGTTGTCTTCTCCTCAAGATGAGTCTACCCAATCCTTTAGCCAATATGAGAAAAAGATAAGGATAATGAGGGTCTCCTTAATAAAGGCTTCAAGTGGTTCCAAATGGTTGGGATGGAAGGTCTTTTATTAACATTGAATATGTCAAGTAGAAACACAACTCATGAACCATTCCATCCTATTTTTGAGAGAAACCAAAGACCTCCATCATCCTTGACAAGAAGCTCCACTCCAATCTATCATAAGCCTTTGACATAACCAATTTTATGAACATTCTTGTATTTCTAGACTTTTGCATTGATTGGATTGCCTTCTAAGCTATAACCACACCATCCAAGATCTACTTGCACTCTACAAAACCCCCTTGCTCTAAGGATATAATGTTATATAGAAGATGCTTTAGTTTCTCAACCATTACCTTTGTTATTATACATGACATTACATAAGGCGATAGGTCTATAATCTAAAATATGCACCCCTCCTCCCTTTTTGGAATTAAGGTAATGAATGTATGATTTAATGCTTTAAGCATTCTTTTACTATCTATGGACTCCTCAATAACAACCTTTACATCCTCATCCAAGTTGTACCAAAAGGTCTAAAAAACTCAATTGGGCAGCCATCTGGACTTGATGTTTTTTTATACTAATTCCAAAGACTACCTTATTTAGTTCATCTTTATTAATGGGTTTAAGCAAGGGTTGATTTTCTTCTTTAGATATAATAGAGGGTATGACAACAAGAAAGTATTTTTGAGCTTCTTTTTCTTGCACCATACTTCAATAATTTAGCAAACTTATCCATTCAATAGAAATGCATACCTAGGATTGTATTAGAGGAGTGTCTATTCTCATCCTAAAGAGCTTCCATATTATTCGTATGTCTCCTAACACAAGTGGACTGATGGAAAAATTGGTGCTTCTATCACCTTCCAATAACCAAGTGGTTCTCGCACTCTATTTCTAATAAATCTCCTCTTGGTTATCAATGTCCTCAACTGCTTTACTCAATGCATCATCCTCTTCTTTGAGATACTCTATAATTATTCCTTTCATGAATTATTTTTGCACCTCATCCCATATGGCCACAAATGGAGCTCTTTGAACCTGGAAGTCTACTTGTTAGCTTACCTCCATTATTTCAATTGATATTTGACATAATAAAGCTACGTGTGGAATCTAACATTGATGTCCCATTTTTTGGGCATCCCTCTTCCCATCACTATGGGATTTTCTTTCAAAGTTCCTCGTTTTGTAACCAAAAAATTTCAAATATAAATGGTTTGTAATGCTTTCCTATCTTGATCCCCCCTTCTAGTAGAATAGGAAAGTGATCCAAAACTGGACCCTCAAAATATGAAGTTTTAGATTCCTTTTACAAGTGCCTCCTCTAAAATCAAAAAATGGTCTAATTTCACCTTTTTTCTATGTGGCTCCCTCCTCTTATTAGTTCAAATTTAGTTAATTCCAGGATATTTAATATCCACCAAGTGTAATTCATGGACCTAGGCAATCATAAGCCAATACCCTAGGTCCAAAATTAGGGTTCCCCCTTCCTGATCTCTAGATGATAATTTAGCATTAAAATCCCCAACAACAATCCAGTCTAACTCCTCCCTCAAGACTCTCATATTATGCACCACTTTCTATTGATGAATTTAACCATATAGGCTTTGAGCACCATAAAAAATTATGATTAAAATATGCTCAATTGTCACATTGTTCCTAAAATATGATGTCAGGACACCCCTACAAGATATATGTTCTATTGTTGTTCATTCAAGAGAGCTCCAAAGGGTAACTATCCCACTTGAAACCCCTTGGACAACCACTTCCATATGACCAACATCCCTCCAAATTATATATACTATTTTTTTTATTTTACATGGTGGAATTGGTAGCCGCCACAAATTCGAGCAGGCTGTCTAACTTTTATGGCTACCACAGTATTCTGCATTGTCCACCCTAGAAGTCGCCACATAGATCTCTGCACAGTCTGCCCCTATAACCACCATACATGATCAATTTAAAACTTTTATGCCACCGAAAGAACCTAGAAATGGATAAGCGTTCAGTCGGGTGAGGCCCAAGATTTGAACCTTGGACCTCTGCTCAGCTTACAGGGTTTGGGGGAACCAATTGGTCTACACCTTGGACATAGTCTATATACTATTTTACACATAAGATCCAGTGACATTTTTGTCTCCTAGTTAAGCAAAAAATATGTTTTACTTTTTTCTAAGGGTCTTCGAACAACAAATTGATGGGTTCTACTACTTAAATTCCTAATATTGTATGATTTTATTATCATTTTTTACTTGGAGACTAGTAAGAGTCTATCGGCCTCATCAATTACCCAATGATTAGTTTGAATCCTTGAGCTGCTATCAATTCCTTATTTTATTTTCTACCTACTCCTTGAGAGTTGATATTCCTTGATCCCTTCTCCACCTGGATTATCCCTAAATTTAGCTTTTATTTTTTCTTTTCTACCACACCCATGATGACATCCTTTATTATCGGGTGCTCTTGGTTATGCACTATCAATATCCCTACAATCTCTGATTTTTGTAACTCACTGCACTCTATTACCTACTCTAGGATAGGAACTAAAAGAGGGGCTTGAACATGGTTGTTATTGTTTTAATTATTCCCATGCACTCCTTCCTTGAATCATTCTTCTTCCCACTCCACTAGTGTCTTGAAGATATTATACCTATTTGAGGGCTTGAGTTGGTTTTGTGTTGGGAATGAAAGATATGAGATGTATTGACACAAGAATGATTACAATATATAAGCATGAGGTATATATGAGAACATGACAAGTGTCAAGGACACATGTCATAACATGCATAGATAAAGTACACAAAGTACACATTAATATTCTAACATCCCCCCTTAATGTGTACTTTTCTAAAAATAGAACCCTAACATCCTCTTTTATTACATGATTTTGGTCTAGGCTCATGCTCTTTGTGTTTGGCTCTCCAATTGTGAATAATGCTAGATCAACGACATATAAATATCGGTCTGTTGCCTTAGGGTCAGCCACTTCCTTGATTTTTTTGCCTCTGGGTTAGCCATCTAAGTGTCGCAGGTCATCCTGGGTGCCTCGAGGTTAGCCTTTTACTCTGGGTCTAACAATTTGATCTTTACCATATTTTTTATTTTACCTTCTCCTTCTTTTGGGTTATTCAAAGACATCTCCATGTGCTTCTCTACCTTGATAAATGTTGGTTTCTTCATTATTAACTATTAACTTACCCTCCTTAGGAAGTTTCAACATTCCTAGAAGAGACTCCATTTTTGTGTTCATATTATTCGGGTAAGATTGGGCCAAATGCTTATATTTGTGGTAAAATATACACCTGAAGTAAAATACCTCATAATCTAATTGCTAAATCTAATACAGTCCTACAATTTCGAATTCCACCTCTATTGGAAAAGGTTTGCTGAGATCCATTTCGACACATAATCTAGCATAAATAACTATGTTGTATTCTATTATGTATCTAAAAATACCCAAATAACTTCCAAAGGAATTATCAATAATTTCTAGTACCTGATCACTCATGAACTTCATTGGGAGTGTATACAAATGGATCCAAACTAGGACAGTAGTGGGTTCAATTCGGGGATCAAATCCCACTTTTCAATGTTGAACAAACAATCTTGCTAAACAATGATTCCTCTTTTCTTATTCGAAAGCCCAATTTCTATTGATAAGTGAGGAAAACTAATAATAAAACATCCATTACTAATAAACCACAAAGAATACTCACCAAGAGGCTCCTAGTTTCACTGAACCCACGAATGCAAAAATTTAGGGTAGGGAATACCCATGGATTTACAAATGATCTATATAAGACTATTTATTTTATTATCCCCCACTCAATGACAATATTTGGCCTTGATTTTGACTATGGCAAGCATCCATTGACTCTTTGATATGTTGATTTTTTTCCAATAGCCATAAATAGCATTTTTAGTGCTATTTAGTGTTCTTCTTCAGTCTCTGTTGGAGACAAATCTACAAATGAAACTTATCTATTTAAAAGAGGATCTAGAAGCATCCCCATTGGGCCCTCTTGGGGCAATAATGTTGTCTTTGATTTTTCAACAATCAAAAAGTGCTTTATCTACCTACTTGATGCCCTAGTTTTCCCTTCTAGAGCTTCGTATTATTCAATAATCAACAATGTTTGTTGAAAAATAAATAAAATATATTTTTAAAGATAAAATACATCTATCTAGATTTTAGGCATCAAATTTCAAGCCTACCTTAAAGTGTTTGATGGAGGCCTTCAAATGAAGTTTCAAAATAGTTATTAACCTATGTTGTTTTATTATTATACATTTGTTAACCAATTTATATCCACACACACACATCTAATATTTTTATAGGTGTTTATTAGTAATTTAGATTTTTCTAATTTTTGGGGTTGTTATTGGCACATACAATAACACTCGAAACATAAAGGGGGGCTTAATAGGGGCCATCCTCCTCGTGATTTGAACTTGAGTCTTAGAAAGGAGAACCCAATGCCTTTTACCATTGCAGTGTCCCGATAGGGATAATTTTTTAATGTTATTAGCAAAGATTTAAATTTTTATAAGTTTAAGAAAATTTTTAATTTATAAAAAATATTTTTATTAGAAATAAGAGGTATGGTTTCATAAATATAAATAATAATATATTTTTGAAACCTTTTCTTTGTAATATTTTTTTGAGAATAATATTATTGTCTATTAAAAATATTGTCAACTCATAAAAAATTAGTTTTATAGTTATTCGTGCACTTAGTATTTAGTGAATATTTTTTCAAATACATTGCATATAAGAGGTAGTAGATACCATAGATTTTTTTAAAATTTCATTTAAGGACAATATGCAGAGATGATTGGAGATGACATGTAGAGACAAATAATCTCAAAGATAACTGGTAGACTTAACACTTCTTGTATGAATAATCTTGAAGAGAACTCTATATCATGTGAGGTCGCAAGATGGAACTTGATGTAAATGTGAGAGCTTTAGCATATTGTCCACTTAGGTAAAAATTGCTAGACTTTAAAACTATAATTTATGACAAATATTAAGAAATTATACATATATTAAGCACATTTTATATTAAAAAATCAGCAAAACATGCACAATGAGTTTTATATGATTTTCAATGAAATCAACATTACAATGGACATTTAAGGAGTCACGGGCATTCAAGTGGCCTTGCAAAGCAAAAATAAATCCCTAAGAACAATAATGGCATATTGTATTTGGAAGATAATGTTGGTTTTTAAAGCCTTACTACCATAAAAGATCACAAGTCCCAATATAAAGAAGCCACAATATTAAAGATCAAAATATCAATAATAAAGAGTAGAATAATATATTAGTAATCTAATATGTATATCAAGGCCAATATAATAATGAAAATAACATTCATTTATAAAATCAAATATGAATGTAAATGGCCTAAGTCATTCATGAACTATGCATGAAGAAAACTTACAATATTAATTGCTCAAAATATGTATACAAGCTTTATTATTTTTTGTAACTTTCTCTTACAATCAGATAACTGGATATTGTTACGAATTGAAGTAGTAGTTTGATATTGAAATGAGATGGAATTAAATACAATGCAATTGCGGTTCCAAGGTGGTTAATGAACCACCAAATTAGTTGTGGAACCACCCAAAATTGGAGAGTGCCTAGATGTGCTATTTTACTAACCTAATAATGTAATATAACATGCTAAATGCTAACATCCCCCCTTATTACATTATTGGAAAATACATAGAGTATTGCAAAACAATTCAAACTTGACACGTGCAAGTGCTTTGGTGAAAATATCTGCAACTTGTTGATCAATGGGAATGTACTGGAGTTGTATGTGATGCTTTGGAACTTCATCGTGAATGAAATGACATTGAGTGTCGATGTGTTTGGTACGATCATGAAAGATTGGATTCTTGACAAGATTCAAAACACCTTGATTATCGCAAAATAAATGAAGTGGAAGGTTCTTTGGAAGACCCATGTTTGTAAGAATATGACTTAACCATATTATATCGTAGACTGCTCCACTAGCTGTGCGATATTCTGCCTCTGTAGAAGATATAACAACCACATGCTACTTCTTACTATGCCAAGAGACAAGACCAGATCCAATATGAAAAATGTATCCAGAAGTCGAATTTCGATCATCAATGGATCTGACATAGTCTGAGTCCATGTATCCCTATAGATAGAACTTGCTATTATTTTTGTACTCCAAGCCAAAATTTGTAGTACCACGGACATAATGAAGAACTCTCTTTGCTACTTTCCAATGACTCACCTTTGGTTCCTGCATGAACCTTGAAAGATAACCTACAACAAAACTGATATCTGGCTTGGTATTTGTCAGATATATGAGACTCCCAATCAGTTGACGATAGAGAGTGCCATCTACCTGTGGTGATTGATCATATCGATATAGCTTGAGTCCAAGATCCATTGGAGTTGCCTTAGACTTACAATCAATCATGCGATATTTATCAATCAATGTCTTGGCATACTTATTTTGTGTTACTCTGATATGATGCTTTTTTTGAGTCACTTCCAAACCAAGACAATAGTGAAGAAGTCCTAGATATATCATTTCAAAATATTGTTTCAAATCATCTTTTACTGCATCAATCATACTCTCTGAGCTCCCTGTTATGATCAGATCATCTACATATAGCACCAAAATCACTATGTCAGAACCATTGTTCTTGATATAGATATTTGCATCGAAAGGACTTCTTTTGAAACCATGTTGCACTAGGTGACTATCTATTTTGATGTACCAAGCTCGAGGAGCTTGTTTCAGCCCATACAAGGATTTGATCAACTTACAAACTTTTTGTTCTTGCCCTTCAACAACAAATCCTTCTAGTTGGGTCATGTACACTTCTTGTAGGTCACCATTCAAGAAAGCACTTTTTACATCCATCTAATGTAACTTCCACCCAAACTAAGCTGCCATGGCACAAAGTACTCGAATGGTAGTCATTTTTGTAGTAGGGGCAAAAGTCTCTTCATAATATATGCCTTCTTTCTGAGCATAGCCCTTTGCAACAAGATGGGCTTTATGCTTATCAATAGTACCATCTGCCTTATACTTCACTTTGAACACCCATTTGCAGCCAATGGGCTTCTTTCCTGAAGGCAGATTTACTAACTTCCATGTATGATTTTTCATGAGAGATGTATGTTCTGCTTCCATAGCAACCTTCCACTAAGGCTCACTAAGTGCATCCTGAACTATTGTGGGTTCATTTTCATCCAATGTTGTCATATAAACCCTCTCATCCTCCATATCTGTTTCCCTATCTTCCTCTGCATCTACAGATAATTCATAAAATTGTTGGTAAAGCTCGTCAACATCTAAAGTTGATGCCTCTACTCTCATATTTTGAGTCATACTACGAGTACAAGGTCGATCTAGAGTTAGATCTAGAAGTGATGTCAACTTGGAATATCTCAATGTACTGGTATACCATTTTGGAATCTTGTTCTATGGGGGAGGAGCCTCTTTCTTAGGCTCATCATCCTCAAGGTATACAATTGTAGAAGTGTTATTTGATGTGAAAGATTCATCAAATACCACATCTCGACTTATATGTGTCTTCTTGGTCATAGGATCTATCAATCGATATCCCTTTGAATGCTCATCATAACCAAGAAATATACATTGCAAGGTTTTCTCATCTAACTTCTTTCTTTTCTATTTTGGTATGTGCATGAATGCCTTACATCCAAAAACCCTTAGATGAGAAATGGAGGGTTTCTTACCACTCCATGCTTCTTGTGGAGTTTTACCCTATAGAGCTCTTGTGGATGCTCTATTCAGGAGGTATGATGTTGTGTTTACTACTTCTGCCCAATACTCATGCTCAAGGTGTGCTCCTATAAGCATACATCGAACCATTTCCACAATGGAATGATTCCTCCTTTCAACAACTCCATTTTGCTGTGGAGTATAGGTTGTAGTCAATTGTCTCTTAATCCCATGTTCATTCAAAAATGATGAAAATTCCTTGGAGGTATATTCCCCCTCGATCTGAGTGGAGGGTTTTGATGGAACATCCTGACTCCTTCTCAACAAGCTTCTTGAACTATTGAAAGTACAAAAATACCTCTGACTTCAATTAAAGAAAGAAAACCCACATCTTCCATGAGTGATCATCCACAAATAATTGAAAATACCTCTTTCCACCATAGTTGGTTGGCATAGGACCGCACAGATTGGTGTGTACCAACTCCAAAGGTTTCTTAGCTCGTGAAGAGCTAACTTCAAACGGTACCCGATGTTGCTTCCCTTCTAAGAAATCCGAGCAAACTAGCAATGTGGATGAAATGTTGGGAAGTCCTCTCACCATCTCATATTTTCTCAACTCAAGCAAATATCCTGAACTTAGATGCCCATATCTCTTGTGCCATAGAGAAGTAGCCTCCTTGGTAGTTGCTACCAGGGCAACATGAGGCATTGAAATGACATCTAAAATGAACAAGCCATGCTTGTATGATCCTGTTGCTACATGTTTTCCTTTTTTGGTTATAAAACATCGCTTCTTACCTTTCTCAACACTGAACATAACATCTATGTCTCGATCCAAGATCTGAGGGACTGACAAAAGATTGTTAGCCAATCCAAGAACATAGAGTACCTTCTCAATCTAAAATTTGCCATCTAGAAGAGTGACAAAAACATCACCTTCACCCTTCACTTGGTAGGTTTGATTGTCTGTAATTGTTACTGGCTTACCTTCCTTTTCCTCAAATATCTCAAACCACGATCGATCACCAGTCATGTGCTTACTGGCACCTGAATCAATATACCACACTACATATTTCTGCTGAGATGAAGTATGAGTCATGAGCACCTTGTGTGCTCGCTCAGAATCTGAGTTCGAGTCTGATTCGACAGAATCTGAGTCTAAGTTTGATTCGACATAAGAAACATTCCCCTTGGGTGGATTATTTTTCTTTTGTGGTTTGTATTTTCCTTTGCCCTTCTTCTTATGATCTTGGTCATTCTATTGTTTGTTCTTAAACCAACACCTGTTGGTGTCATGGTTATTCATATCACAAATCTTGCAATATTGTTTGTCTTTCTGCTGATGTTGTTTCCCTTTTCCCTTTGATGAAGATCCTCCTTTTTGAAACTTACCATGTTTCTTACCCCCTTGTTTGGTGTAGAGGGCATTATCTGGCACTTCATCCTTTTGAAACTGATTTGCCTCTTTAGTTTGCAGCAAATTCACTAATTCCACAAAAGATACTTGTCTACCAGATACATGAAGTGAGGTTATCAACATCTTATAGGACTCTGGTAATGCTCTCAAGATGACAGAGGTCAAGAGAGCATCATCCACTGGCTATCCCATAGCATTCAGTTTGGCTTTCAATTCTGCCACTCTGCATAGGAATAGGTCCATTGTCTCACCAGATTTCATACTGAGTGTATGTAGTTGAGTTTGAAGGTGTAGAATAGTGGATTGATTCTTACCTTCATAAATAGTAATCAAAGCATCCCAAGCTTCCTTACTAGTTTTGGCATCACAGATATGAGGCTGGACCTCATATGTAGTAGCAAGTAGAATAAACATGAGACATATTTTGTCCTTCTTATCAAAAGCATCTTGATATGCTCCTGATATTCCAGGGTATTTTGTAGTGCCAATCACTACATCCCATAAATCTTCCACTTGAATAATAGCACACATCTTATTCTTCCATGGTGTGAAGTTAGAACCTTTCAAAAAATGTGAATCTGATAGATATTTGTGAACAGAGGCCATTGTGAAGGTTCCTTATAACACCAAATGGTCCCCCTTTCTTTATACTTCTAGGCCTTTATACCAAAATTCTCTATATATACCCGCCCTTACATGAGGGAGACTATAAGTATATACGAGCATAATGATACGTGGAACTTAGGTGATATTGAAAGGGAATCATTTTGTTTATGACACCTACCATAGAAGGTCTTTCCTCATGCATGGGGTGTAACTTCCCCTAAACACTTCGAAAATCACTTCATCAGGATTTACGTCTAACAACAATAACGATTAGGGTATAAATGGAGTGAATATCAGAACTGGTTTACCTTATTTCTCCCTAATAATTGATAGAGAACAAGCTCATACATCATTGTTGCAGCTATATTAGGTGTTAGATATAGTATTCCAAGCATGACAACATCACCTGTAAGTGTGGACCAGAGGTATCGTAGATATCGAACGTTGTTGTGCAATAAATTGCACAAATAGGTGTAAAAAATTTGGGGTCTTTTTTTTGTTGCTTTGTATATTTTAATTTATGATTGAAAATGCAAGAAAACAAAAAATTTAAATGCAAAAAACAATCACAAATGCCCATAAATTTAAACACTCTAGGTGTCGGTTTCCACCGAAAATGCACCTATTACAATGCCAGTTTTACAATGAAAAATATTCACTTCCACAAAACAACAATTTTTATCTCCCCCCTTTGTCTTAGAATTTTACAAAAAAAATGCTTGTGATCCCCCTTTGTGTTGCAAAATAAACAAGGATGAAAAAAATTGTATGTGGATCCTTTCTAATTTAAAAAAAAAAATTCTTATCCCTCCAAAAATGCTTTGAAAGGAAAAAAATTGAAGTACAGAAAAATACCTCAAAATAGCCCCTCCTTGTGCTTTGGCATAAAAAAATTGGTCCTGCTGGCCCTCCGTATAAAAAAAAATGCCCTTTTGCGATAAAATAATGAGTGAAAGAAATGTTGACAACTTTTCATGTGCATATAGAAAGTAGGTTAGACTTTGTCTATGTTTAGAGTAAGCTAAGCAAAGCAGATTTGATTTAGGAGAATAATTGATCTCCAACTACATTGTGTTATTTTCTGTTCTGATCAAGCACTATATAATGTAACCGAGGACAAGCTTATAATATAATGAGTTTTCTGTCTCAATTTCTATCAATATCCATTATGTTTTTCTTCATGTTTGAGTCAATTTATCTTCATAACTATGGGGTTTGACCAAGGTAGGCCCCCAAATGCACTAACAACCTTTTGCAAGCCCAGAGCAGGTACAAAAGAAAACATACAAGCAGACTACTAGTGGTACACACATATAAGTCCTCCTTCATTGAGGAGCACCAAAAAGCACTATCAAATGTTTCAAATTTATGATGAAAATAGGGAATAAAGATCTTCATTGAAAGAGAAACTCATTTTGTAACCCTACTTCTAATGAATAAAGTAGCACTTTGAATATTTTCTATTAGTTTTAGAAATGGTCGTGTTTTTCGTTCGCTTCAATGTCCACTTGTCATCTAAGCTTAGCCTAAGGTTGAAAACATTAAGGTTCAACAATCAATGGAAAGAGATCAAATGACATTATCTCAATCAATTAAATTCCTCAACTTTAAGGAGACCTAGGTTCAAATCTTACCAAGCAATATTTGCATAATTACCAGGTTGTTATAATATCAATATGTGATCACAATATAATGGGATCCATTTCAATTCAATATAACCAATTAATATAGCCCATTGGAAGATTTATGAAATCACGAGTATATTTTATAATATTTCTTTTAGTGTCTTCATGGATTAAGGTATTGTTTCATGCATTGTGGTTAAAGTTTATTAGATAGAAGAACACAAGTTCAAAATAAAAAGAGAAAGAAGAGTAGGTCCTTCCTACCAATAATATTCATTAGAAAGAAGAACAACATAGATGGTAGAACAAAATATATTTATGATTTACATTCATTCACTTTTAATAAAGGCATGCTAATAACAAATTTTATAAAATAAATCAAATAATTAATTTATTATAATTTTTTTTTTAATATTTTTATTTATGTTAAAGCAATGCTAAAATTAAAAATAAAAAATTAAACATCTTAAATTTATTTCATGTACAAAATTAATCATCAAGAAAAGAATATAAATGTCATAAAAGGAATAAAGTTAATTGAAGCAATGTAAATCTCTAACATTCAAATTAACAATGGCGTCACATTTTTTCAAAATATTTATGAAATTTTAAGTATAATAATACTAAAAAATATTACAACAAAATCTTTTAAAGTCGTTTGAAAGACATTAACTAAAATAATAATTATAAATAAAATGTCTTAAGTGACATTGCAATGGTATGGGTTTTGTTTTTTTTTTTTTTTTGGAAGATTCAAGGTTCAAACCACGGCATGGATAGTGTGTGAGAGGGAGGATGTGTGGTAGCTATGTGTTAAATTCTCTATTGATAAGCATAGCGGGGTCATGGTTGGGAGGAGACTGTGTGGACAAAGTGTGTGAGAGGATGGGTGTATGGTGGTTATGTGTTAAATTCCCTATTGATAAGCATAGCTCTGAGCTTTACGTGGTTAGGAGAAAACTGCTCAATCTTGATCATAAAGATTTCTCACACTAATTAAATCTTAAAAAAATAAAAAATAAAATATATAAAATTATTTAAATATAATAAATTATAAAAAATAATAATTAAAATAAAACATTCGAAAGGATCTTTTAAAAAATTAAACAACAAATATAAGTCAATGATTTATTATAAATCATAAAAAATTATAAATAAAATATATAAAATTATTTAAATATAAAAAATAATAATTAAAACAAAAAATTCGAAAGATCTTTAAAAAAATTAAACAACAAATGTAAGTCAACGATTTATTATAATTCATAAAGCTTTGTTGGGCTATCAATGAAACGGCAGGTTGATTGCGTCAAAACGAAAATATCAAACAATCCAATGTAGAAAAAGTGAACGAGAGAATACGCGTTTGAAAAGTACGTGAGCGACAAGTAACGACAAATTCCAAACCAAATAAGAAAAATCATTCATAGTTAAGGGGGTCTTGACTAACAAAGTAAGAGTCAAACTAACTACATGGGATGTTAAGAAATTTGTTAAATTTTTGACAGTTTAAAAGCTTTATAATAAATTATATTAAAAATTGACGGTATGAGAGGGTTTGATTTTCACCATGGTAGAGAGGGTCTGAGAGGGTTTGAGCTTGTATTTTTAGAAACATAACTTTGCAATCTAGTGGATGTCCTTTTGGGCAAAGAATGACTTTGGTAGATGGTCTTGCTTTCACTTATCAGTCTGCAACCTAGAGGAAAGTTGGGTTAACTAGAACCCTAGTTGGGAAGCTGGGGGATGGCTGGGCAGCTGATGGATCTGCTTCGACTCATCGTGAATATGGGAGATTGGATGATTTTATTCATTATGGGTTGCAAAGTTCTCTGGTTTGGCTAGTTTTTTGCCCTCTTGAGTCCTTGTTGATTGCTAGTGATGGACAATCAGGTTTCTCTCTACGAAATTCTTTGGTCTTGCCCCTTCTCTGATTTATTTATAGGGGGAGACCTTATGCCTTCAATGTTAGTGGAGACATGCTTGTGTTGTCTGGTCACTCCGACTGGTGGGTGTGTGGTATTTTAATCTGATGGATTTTTGGGAGCTATTACTGGATGTGGGTGTCGATCATAGGGTTCCTTCTTTGCAGTTCTTTTTGGTCTTACCCCTTCCTTGACCAGATTCCAAGGGGAGACCTTGTGCTCGATGGATGTTGAGGAAGGAGTTTGCTATTGGCCCCTCTGTCTGGTAGGGTCTCCTAGTTTCGTTGGGTTGTTGGGGGTGGGCCAGCTGATAGATCCAACTTCTTTGGTTGTGATGGACCCCAAGGTTTCAAAGCTCCATTTTTTGATGGGTTTTTTGGAAGGCCCTTGTTCTTCATGGACTGTTGTAAATATGGGGTTGTGTTCAGGCGGGATCTTCTTTTTCCATGGGATTTTTGGTGGTTTCAATTGTTGGTTGGGTTGCATGTCTCTAGAAGGTTGGGTTCCATGGTTGGTTTCTCCCACTGGGCGGGATTGTATTTTTTTCTAAGTGCTCCTAGGGTTTTACAATTTTTTCTTCTTTGAGTGCTCAATTTTCTTTCATTTGAATTTTGGGTGTGATTCAAGGGCTTCATAGCAAGCCAAATTTTTTATTTAATTCCTTTTGCAAAAGAAGAGCAAAACTAAACGGTGGTGTAGGAGATTAGGGTTTAAAACTCATTACATAGTGATATGGCTACCATGTGGGCACTGTTGTAAAAGGAGGTGGCCATGGTAGAGAGTTCATACAACCTACCACTAAGTTAAAATAGTAATTGTTGAAGACCCCATTACTATTGATGGCATAGTAGCACCATTAGGGCTTGCTAACATGGTTTTTGAGAACCACTATTAGCCTTGCTACCTCTACCACCACCACCATGCACTTGTATACATCTAGTATAGTGAGTGCTATGAGCCCCTAATTGTAGGCATAGATCTTGGAAGTGGCACAATAGAAATTGAGGGATGCAAAGGACTCTTTCATCATGAGGTTATGGATTTTGGAACTTATGAACATAGTGATGGCCTAAGTGAGGCATGGTAGATTCAATGATGATTCATTGTGTTGTGTGCACATGACAAGGCAGAAGAAGACAATATATATTTATAGATGGGTCACATCCTAAAAACCATAGAAAATAAACCATGGTCAAAGAAACCACTAATCTAAAACCATCTACATGTATTCAATACATGTATATCTTATGATATTTTTTCCTTCACACCTCATCTCAACACAAATAATAGCAAATCTCGGTGAGGGATTTCTGTTCTGTTAGGGAAAGGGAGGATAAAACCCTAGATTTTGAGATGGAGATAAGAATGAAATAATATGTGCGTGAGATGAGAGGTCGATACATAGGGATTTATGCAGGCGCTGGACAATGATCTCGATTGGGATCCAATGTTGTGCTTGATCCAGGAGGTGAAGGAGCATATTTTCATCGACAAGTTTGGTGATAAATATTTCTTGTATGATTTCAAGCTAAATAAAATCGAGGAGATTGAATCATTGAGAGGAAGGGTTTTACACGAAAGGTTGCACGAGGATTTACTGTCATTAAATCATGAACAATCTGCATTAAGGATTGTTAATCCCTTATTCGAAGATTTGAAAGATAGCCTCAAACATGACTCTAATATTGAGTCGAAGTTGCATGACGTTGGAAATGATAACGACTTGATTGGTGGCGTATCTTCACAAGGTGAGAAAGACAAAGAAAATGGTGTCGAGGTGTTTGAAAATATGCAAATATGATTGGATACCAGACAAGTGGGAGTTCAACAGGTGAAAATATTTTAGAGGGTATTTTTCAGTCTCCAATGTAGCAGCAATGTGGGGTACTAAATGGGTCGATAGCAGGAGTAAAGAGGTTGTTAATCATCCTAAAGGAACACGGGTTAGCGCAGATTCCCAAAGATTTTTCAATAATGATTCAGCCATGCAAGGGCTGGCAAAAAATTTCGAAGAAGTAACAAAAAATAGAGGACTAAGCAAAGAATTGCATGCAAATGTGGATTTATAAAGCAAATATTTGTTGGAGGATGAGGCTATTAGATTAGACAGAATGGACTCCATGTTGGCAGATTTAGGTGAGGATGAGTTTACTTTTATGGCAAATGAACATGAAGAGTATTTGGCAGCAAGGAATAACCTCTTGAGAAATGGAGTTATTCTATTTTTCTTTGTAAAATACCCTCGAAAGCTGATTTTAAAAAATAGGTGTAATTGAATTGGGAGGCTAAAGGATTTCATGTGCAATCCTACTGGGGTTTGGGAGGATGCTATATTTCTATTATTTTTTATTCTTTGGAAGTTGTCAAATTTGTGTTGCAATTAGAGACATGGTCTATTGTGGGTTCGGTTGCATTTGCTCAATCATGGCGATCGAATTTTAACCCTAAAGATGTTTCGTAGGCTATATATCCTCTCTGGATCGAATTTGTTGCCATGAGATCAGAATTTCGAGGTATGATATGTTCCATGGCTTAAAGATTTGGACGGATTCTTATTGAACCCTCTTCAGGTATGTATTTTCGATTTAGCCCAAGGGTGTGTGTTGAAGTTGACCTACAAAGGAAGTTATTGAAATATTTGAAAATTGTCACACAAGAAGGGGTAATATCGTAGGAGGTTCATTATTTAAATTTAGCTAATGCCTATTTTTTTTTCAATCTCAGGATCACTTAATCCGTGACTATCCTTTGAGAAAACTTTGAAAGTTATAAAATGAGAAGGGTGTGACGAGACCTGACTCTTCTATAGCCAGTGGGAAGGTTCAATCCAGCAAGGATACTAATGAAGAGATTCAAGAAATGGAGATGGATGCAGGAAACTAGGAAACGGGAAACAAAGAAGACACTGGTTGGAAGTTGGTTCAGAAGAGGCGAGAGGTAGAGGATTCACCAGATAGGCCCTCTAAATTTAAGAAGGGCTCCTCTTCCTCTAGGGGGAGATCCAAAGAGGTTAATGTTGGCTCCAAGGATACTCCTCGGGCTAACAAAATATCATAGATTGGTAGGAACCTCAATGAAGACTTGGAGGCTATGGAGGGTAGAAAGAATAGCAGAAGCTCAGATTTATAAAGAAGTAGATCTCCAAATGGTAGGTCTACGTAGGTTAGCAATCGATTTGAAGTCCTTAATACTGATGTTTCTCAATGAAAGTGGACTTCAGTTCATGGAATGTCAGGGGAATATCTATTTCCACTAGGAGAAGTTTGGATAGTAATTTTTTGCATTCTGTTAGTGTTGATGTAGTTTATCTTCAAGTGGTTAAGGTGGATCACTTTTCTCTCCACAACTGTATGGATAACAGTTGGTCGTAGGGCTGGTGGGCTTCTTCTCATGACAGAGGTTTTGGAAGGGTGGTCCTTATTGTCAGGTCTTGGCTAGATGCATTGTTGATTGATCAGGAGAGGAACCATTTGGTAGGATTTGTTGGGCTACTTTTGTGATTGTTGGCCATGTAATTGGCATTTATTTTGTTTATGCTCCTCATTCTTCTAGTGAGAGGACTACCTTATGGGATTGGATGCAGATAAATTTACCCGATGCTAATTGGATCATAGGGTGAGATCTTAATATGGTGGAATGGGATGGAGATCATGCAGGGGAGCACAATGGTTGTATTACAGGTGCTAAGAAGGACTCTTGGTGCAAGTTTAAGGCTTCTTTACAAATATTTGATGCTAATTTTAGGCAAGAGTCTCTAGAATCTGGATTATGGTTCTCTTGGTCTAATAAGAGAAGAGGGGGAGATAGAATCATGGCTCGTTTGGATAGGATTTATGTGGATAGAAATGTGTTTACATGTATTGGTCGAGGGAGCAGAGCTATTTTTGTGGATCTTTCGACCTCCGATTTTGATCATTTCCCTATTAGCTCTTCCATTTTCTTTGGTGGAGTTGTTGTGGTGGATAAGAAACTTCTCTTCAAACTTAATGTTTCTCATTTGGATTCTAAAGCCTACAAGGACCTGATTCATTATGTTTAAAATTTTGAGCCACGTCATGCTGACTCTAGATGGATTGGTTGGTGGGAAGCAGCTATCAAGCGCACTATCAAATTTTTGAGGGGCTAGGGCAGAATGGTTGCTAGGAGAAGTAAGGGAATATTAAAACAACTCAGGAAGGACTTGGAGGTAGCCATAAGAGACCTTGAAGGTGATTCTTTTAATGTTCAGCTTCAGGAGAAAGTAGCTAAGTGTGAGCATGAAATCAGGTGCTATGAGGATTACGTTAGCAGAGGTACCCATATTAAAAGCGAGATTTATTGGCTTCAGCTAGGATATGCCCCTATCAGTTTTTCTTTAGTCACATTAAAAATAAAATTATTGCTGAGAGAATCACTGCTCTTCACACTGCTTATGATAGATTGGTAGAATATGATGATAGTATTTGAGCTATTTTTGAATATCATTTTGTAATATCTTTTTCGTTTACCCTTTGAATCCTGAGGTTTTGGAGGCTAAAGAAGATTTTAAGAAGTGTGTTCCTAAGAAGGTATATAGTTATGAAAATTATTGTCTAGCTGGTTTCTTTTCAAAAGATGAATTATTTGAAGCACTTAAGAAAATCAATGATGGCAAATCTTCGGGCCCTGATGGCATTCCTATTGAATTCTAAAAAGTTTGTTGGGATACTGTGGGAAATGACTATACTAAGATGATTTAGGAAGTGTTTGAGAAAGGATCCTTTTTTGATATGCTTAATTAAGGTCTGATTAAGATTATCCCAAAGGCTAATAGGAAAGATACTATAGGGGGATGGAGACCTATCACTCTTTAAAATATTTCCTATAAGATTGTGGCTAAGGTGTTGGCTCTTTGCTTCAGAGATGTCACTACTAGAATTGTGAGACGGGAGCAAACAGGTTTTATTAGGGGTAAGTTCATTCTTGATATAGTCCTGAATGCTTTGGAGACTTTAGAATGGGTACAAGAAAGTGGTCAGAAAGCCATTATGTTTAAGATTGACTTTAAAAAAGCCTATGATCGGGTGTATTGGTCGTTTATTTTTAGTATGATGGAATGGCTTGGCTTCAACAAACAGATATTGGATAAAATCAAGGTCTTATTCACCTGTGTCTCTGCTCAAGTTGTAGTTAATGATAAGCTCACTAATCAAATAAGTATTTTCAAGTCCATTAGACAAGGGTTTCGTCTTATTCCCCTTCTATTTGTTATCACTATTGATGCTTTGGGTTATATGTTGGAATCAAATAGAGGTGCGGGTTTAATCAAAGGGATTGATACTCCTGGATATCCTATTTTGAATAATCATTTTGTGTATGTTTCCCTTCTTTCTTTTCATTTGGATGCCTTATCACTACAGAATGTCAAAGGTTGCTTAGAGCAGTTTTGCAAAGCCTCTGGAGCCATCATTAGTGAAGCAAAATCAGACTATTGGTTGATTGGCAATGACACTCTTCCAGATAATTTCTCTCCTGGTTGGCAGAGGGTGAAGGATGGCAAAATTGTTAGATACCTTGGAATCTCGTTTGGCAAGGCCATTTATTTAAAGGGCATGTGGGATTGGTATCTTGAGAGATTTGCAAATAAAAATTGGTTCTTGAAAAATAAACTCATATCCTTTGCTGGTAGAATAATTATTGTTGTAAAAATATTACAAGCTTATCGTATTTATTATTCTTTGTGTTGGCTACCCAATGCTTCTCAGTTTGGAAGATTGGAAAGGCTTAGTAGAGGATTTCTCTAGTCTAATTTCGATGGCTCCAAGAGAATTCCCTATATCTCTTGGAACTATTGCATTATTCCTAAGGAGGAAGGTGGTCTAGGTATTTTGGAAATTCAGATGTAGGGTAAAGTGTTGACAGCCCCAAATGGGTGGTTAGAGCATTGGAAGGGGATGATCCTTGGCAAAGGCTCTTGAGATATAAAATTCAAAATTGTCTTCATGTTGATGGTGTTAAGGGAGATTTTCATATTAAGGATATTGTGGGTCATCCTGTTAAATTTAAAATGCAGGGTTGTCTCCTTATTAAGAGGATCTGGGATGTATGGAATATGGTTGGCTCTACGGTTTATTGGGCCTATATGGAAGCGCGTAGAGGCTAGGTGTTTCCATATAGGTCTTGTTGAGTGGATATTTTGCACTACAGCAAAATGATCACCACAACTAGAGTCTCAAACAGGAAACTCTCTCTTGCAAAGAAACTAAGTAGCATTACTCATTTCTCCAAGTTTCTTGTGAACAAACATTCATGTGCATGTAATCAATCAAGACTAAGGCAAATAAATGAATGTATGCTAGAATAACCTAAACCCTGCAAGTAACAGTTAACAAGGGGCCTTTAATGATTCGAATGAATACTTTGCAACCTGTTGAGTGGTGTTTTCACCCAGTTGTGAAAGCACACTCTCCGGTAGGATCTGAGTCCCAAAATCCTCTGCTTGCAAAGAAAATAACTTTCTCCAAGGTTCCTGTTATGTTTAAATGATGCTGTTCAAATGAAATGCCAGGAATGTCTTAGGGTTTGCAAGTGGATGTTAACAAGGGGCACTGATGGTTTATTTAATTTGAATTTCTAGTGGACTCAAAGTGAACAAACCTATTCTAATCTTCAGTTTTGATGGATTTTCAGTTGCTTATTCAAATACAGTAATTAAACTGCATGAAATAAAGTAAGGGTTTGAAAAATAAAACAAAGTAAATGGAAATAAAACTAACTACAGTCAGAATGCTGTCATCAACTCGATGAAACCGAAGATATTGAGGTTTTATGCATGCAACCTAACCTAATGAACCTGCAAATTCGCACAATCCAAATAAATTAGGTGCTGGTTTCTAGGGTTTCTACTGTAATTCCAGATTTAGGCATTCGCATGAAGCAACCAAGCACACTTGCATTAAACTTCACCTAAAAGCCTTAGAAATCTGGAATGAATGATAAAACATTAAATCATGCATGCACAAAATGACTCCTTCTTTCTCATCAATGAGATGCCAATACTCGGTATTTCTGTATTAAATGATGTATCAATTACATTTACAGATTGTTCCAGGCATAAATGTTCCGAACAAAAAGAAGGAAATTGCCCAAGTGCAGCCCGGAATGGCATAAAGCCTTTGTCTCTGCAACTCTGCAAGCAGCAATTTCCAACCCCCTTCTTTCAATCTGCGCTTTTGATTTTATACTAACTGAAATGGCTCTTCGATTCCCTTTGTCGCTTCGTTTCACCTTCCTGCAAGTGACCTTTCAAATTCCCGCTTTTTCCTTACTTTCAATTCATGCTGGATGCCCAAACGTGCGAAATCTTCCATTGCATGTAACGTTCCTGCAATTTCGACACCTGTACGCCACGTGTCCTACATTTTCTGCGCCTTCTGTAACGTTTTCCTGTGCAAATCATGACAAAAACTGCAAGCGGCCTGTTCACCTTCTTAGCCGCGAAAACGCGACATGTCACGAAATCGCGACATGTCGCGATATCGCGACGCCTTCCTCGCCCGTGCGCCCTCGGTAGCTACTTGTAGCGATATCGCTACCGCTTCTATTCTGAGCCTTCCTTCCACAAACTGTAGCGAAATCGCTACCACTTTCACCTTCGGGCTCTCTCTCCGCAAACTGTCGCGATATCGCTACCGCTTTTGCCTTCGGACCTTTATGTCGCTTTCTGTCGCGATATCGCTACCGCTTCCCCTTCGGACCTCTTTGGCAACTTTACGTCGCGAAATCGCGACCATTTCTTCGTCCGTACACTTTGTCGCAACTCGTCACAAATCGCGATCCCTTTTCCTTCGACCCTTCTCTTTCTCGTCGCGATATCGCGACCATTTTTCCTTCCGTACACTTTGCAAAACACGTCGTGAAATCGCGACACTTTTCATCATCCGTACATTCCAAAACACGTCGCGAAATCGCGACACTTTTCATCATTCGTACACTTCAACACACTCGCAAATCGCGACACCTTTCATCATCCGTATGCTTCCCCAAAACACGTCGTGAAATCGTGACCATTTTCATTCTTTTCCATGTCTATTTTTCCCATTCCATTTCCACACCTTTCTTTTCTTCTCACGACATGTCACGATTTCGCTACACCCTTTCACTCTCTTCCAACGATATGTCGCGATTTCGTGACAACTTTCAATTTTTCTTTTCTTTCTCCTTTTCGGCAGCGATGGAGCTACATGTCGCGATTTCGCGACACTTTCCTTTCACGATGGCGCGACAAGTCGCGATTTCGCGACACTTTCAACACTTATGCATTTTTTCTCTTTTCTTCAATTTTAGCATCTGGGTCACCGAGATTCTTCTCTGCAAGCCTGCAAAAAGGTGGGTCCCCAATTTTGGGGTGTGTTGTGGATCAACCACAACAAATGGCGACTCTGCTATCAAATGCTCTTGAGCATTTTAGTAAGAACCCAACCTGAAACATATCACAAACTCGCAAACATATGTTAGCACATAAGCAATATAACAAATGCCCAAAGATCAAGAAGGCATGAATTATCAGAATCATCAAGTATTAGCTCAGTGTGTGCAATGAATTTCATTCCCTATCATTTGAAATTGATCAACACTCCATTATTAGCTTTGCATGAATGCATATGTGGGATGGTGAATGATTTGTGTACCCTAATGAATGTGCTAGGAGATTTTTGCTTTCATAAAAGGCATGGTCATTCTTCTATTATTATGTACAAGCATTCAAGATTGCCAAACCCTCTTAGGATCCACTAATTCATTACCTTATTGTATCCCAAAGTTGGTTATGAGTCTCTACTATCTAGAACCCATGTGCAAGTGAATGTGAAATCGGAACTTTGGGGAATCAGACTCCCAACCAACCGAGATGAGAGTTTAACCCTATCCTTACTATTCTGATTTAGAGTTCATTACCTCACTTTAAGCAAAATAATTAAACCAGTTATGGAAGAAATGGTCATGCTAGTCTAACCCTCTAGACAATCAATGGTCTTGTTTTTTAGGCAAGACATGATGCCATGCATGGGCATATCTAACCCCACAATCCAAAACTTATCTCCATTTCTTTGGACCTTGGGGATGACTACCCATCCCTTGCAGAGGACAAGTAGTACAATCCTTACAATCCAATATAAAGATGAGATGGGAAAAATTTATTTTTTTACTTCTTGGACCTTGGGGATGACTACCCATCCTGGCTAGGGACACGTAGTACGATCCTTGCAATCCAAACTTTAGATGAAAACATTAATTTTGTTGCTTAGACCTTGGGGATGACTACCCATCCTTTGCTAGAGGACAAGTAGTACGATCCTTACAATCCAAGATTTATTATGAAATGAGACATAAGAGCTTTGGGGAATCAGATTCTCAACCTAAGCGAGATGAGAATTTATGCCCTATCCTTACTACTCCATGTAGGTCAAATCAAAGTTTTGGGGAATTGGATCCTCAACCTAAGTTCGATGAGGATTTAACCCTATCCTTACTACTCTAATTTTAGGGTTTAAGTTCTATGGAAGTGGTCAAAACCACTTGCTTTAAGGATCATGTTGCATAATAGGATAGACATGAATAACTTCTTTCGCCCAACCTTTTCCTCCAAGTTAGGTTTTGATCATTTTGCTCAAGATCCTTTTTAATATATGAGACGTGCTTGGTTCTAGATATCTCAAGACTCAGTTTCCAACCTTAGGATTTACTTACATATATGTTATAACACAACCCTAAGAGGATTTGACATACTTTAATGGCTTGTACCTAAGATGCATATGTAACTAAGATGAGATGTATGTAAGGTGAGATGGAACATGAATGCATTATTTCTTGAATTGCAAATGAAATGATTTGTCATGCAAAACCGACTCTTTCATGTATCACAAAATCAAACAATATAACTTAAAATGTTTTATGTTACTTGTGGAGCTTTTACAAGATAATTCCAATATTTCATATTCTCCTAACCTTAAGCATAAGTTGACACCTCAATTTTTTATTTATTTATATATATATATATATATATATATATATATATATATATATTTCAAACAAAACATGTCAATTGAAATCAAATCCATAATCAAAATCCTAACTAGACTAACAATCCTAAACAATAAAAACAAAATCTGAAAATCCCCACCAAAACCAAAAGAATAATATCAAAATCTCACAACCTAAGGGCTAAAATAATGCTTTAAAATCTGCCCATTAACCGGTAGCATGAAATCTCTCCCTTCTAAGGTTTTTAGCCTGAAGGTATTCTTCCCAAGAATCTCTGAAATCTGATATGGGCCTAACCAAAGACAATCAAACTTTTGATGATTCCCTTTTTCCTCATGTCTTTTGTCCCATAGTAATACCAAATCTGAAATTCTGAATGATTTAACTTTGGCCCTTCTGTCAAACCATCTCTTGATAACTTCCCGGTGTTTATTCATGTGATTCATGGCCTCTTCTCTCTTTTCATCAAGGTGCAACAACTGGCTCAACCTCGGCTTCAACTTGATCATCTCGTCCCCAAGTACTCTTGTATGAAATGTAAGGTCTCGCAACTTCAAATTTGCTGGAAATATCGGGTCTTGCCCATAGACCAAATGATAGGGAGTATTCCCTATGGACTCTTTCACTCGGTCCTATCTCGCCCAAAGGGCAAACTTTAGTTGGTCGTGCCAATCCCGAGGGTTCTTTTCCAAGCAACTTCTTAATAGTATTCAACAAATTCTTATTTGAAGACTCGGCCAACCCATTTCCTTGAGGATAGTAATTGGATGCAAACTTTAAGCTCACTTTGTTATCATATGCCCAATCTGCAAATTGTGTAGAAATAAAAGCTTTACCATTGTCACTGACAATAGAGTCGGGCATTCCAAATCTTGTTATAATTTGATCCTCAAGAAATTTAATCACAACATCTGTGGTGGCATGTTTAGTAGGAATCGCTTCTGTCCACCTTGTACAGTAGTCTGTAGCTGTCAAAATGAATTTATGAGAATCGGAAGAATTTGGGTTAATAACCCCAATGAAATCTAGTCCCCACTGTGCAAATGGTTTCATTTCAACTACAAGTTGCAACGGCATGGCTGCATTTCTCTCTCTATTTGCAGCCACTTGACAGATATGACAAGATCGTACATGGGTATGCGCATCCTTGAAAATATGTGGCCGTAGTATCCTGCTCTCAGGATTTGATGTGCTGTAGCATTGGCTGCACCATGACCAGCTCCATGTTTCCCGTGAAATTCCCGCAACACCCCGGCAGCCTTCTTCTTTGTTCAAGCACCTCGGGTAGATACCTTCATGATTCTTCCCGTAAAGCACACCAGATTTTATCGGATAATTGATAGACTTAAGCCTTAAGGCTCTTCTCTCGTGTTGAATTCAGATTAGAAGGACACTTACCTATCAATAAAAATTGCACAATATCAACATACCAGCTCATCCTTAGCCATGTATTCCCGTATTTGAGCATTGACCCGTTATTTGCGGATTATTTTCTTGCGATCGCCTTCGCCAGTCCCTGTCCTCGAACTAGTTTCATTGGTTGGATTTCGAGATCAAATTCTTGGATGGTTGAAATCCATTTTCCTCTCTTCTCACCTAGTTCATTCTGTAAAAACATGGTCTTGACAACAGAATCGGGCACGATGGCAATAACTCTGCTATGTACGATGTAGTGCCTAAATTTTTTCACAGCTTTTGAAAAGTGCGTACATTTGCTTATCAAGGATTGAATACCTTAATTGAGCATCTTTCAAGGGGGCACTTAAAAATGCTATGGGTTTTTCGGCACTATCCTCGCCTTTTTGGGTTAATACACTCGCAAAGGAGTGTTCTGATGCAAAAGCATAAATATAAAAAGGCTTGGAGTAGTCTGGACTTATAAGGACAGGGGCTCGGAAATGGCATCTTTGATGTTCCGGAAGGCCGCTCCGCTTTCCTCGTTCCATTTTACATCCACATCTTTCTTTAGCATCTTGTTCGTAGGCTTGGCTATCTCAGCAAAGCTAGAGATAAACTTCCTCACAAAATTAACTCCGCCCAAAGAAAGATCTCAATTCTTTCTTACTACTCGGGAGAGGTAGGTTTTGGATGGCTTGTATCCTTTCCGGGTCGATGGATATGCCCTCTTTCGAAATAATGTGACCCAACAATTTTCCTTCTGTCACTCCGAAAATGCACTTTTTGGGATTTAAGGAAATTCCATGTTCTCTCCATCTTTGAAGCACTTTCTTTAAATCTTTGACATGATCCTCTCTCTTCTTCGAGAAAACTGGGATATCATCCACATACACGATGATGCATTTGCCTATGAGCCCTTTGAATGCGTAATCCATGGCGCGTTGAAAAGTTGCACCAAAATTTAACAGTCTGAATGGCATTCTCTTAGATGCAAATGTCCCCCGCTTGGTAGTGAAGGCTGTTTTCATCCCGTCATCCGGATGTATAAGAATTTGGTTGTACCTGTAATATCCATCGAGAAAGGACATCATTTCAGATCCATTTACCATTTGTAGAATTTCATCGATTAATGGCAGTGGATAATTATATTTTTGAGAGGCTTTATTAAGATTTCGAAAATCTATGCACAACCTAATCTCTCCACTCTTTTTCTCACTGGAACGAGGTTAGCCACCCAGGTTGAGTGCCTAACAGGAAAAATGATTTTCGCTTCCAATAATATTTTAACCTCCTTTTCGATCAACGGCTCCAATAGCGGGTTAACAACTCGCTGTCTTTGCCTAAAAGGCTTGGAGTCTGGCTTCAAAGGGATGGTATGTGTGATAATGTTTTGGTTGTAAGTCTTCAGCTCATTGTAGTTCCAAGCAATACAATCTATGTAATGCTTCAATGCCCGTATTATATTGCTCCTTTCTTCCTCTCGTACATGCCTTTGCTATGTACACCTCCTTTGGATTGTCTCCACTCCCTAGATTAATTGAATCACACGCATCTTTGGGGAGTGGGACTCTTTTTCTTTTCTTGTTCTTGCATTCCATGTCGAACATCTTCTCCAATGAAACCACGTCTTTAGGAATTTTGTTGGATTGATACGTAGTTTCACTTTCATCTTCTCGTTCCATCCTCGCCACCTTTGCTCCTCATCAATCACCTGATTTTCAAAAATACCCGAGTTCGTGACAAATTTGAAAATATGTCTGTCACTTTCAAAAACTTGGAAATTCTTTACATTATCGGGTATTGATGGACAAGGAACCAGTTCAATGGAAAATTTTTTACATCTTCTTATATCAACCGGATTCAACATGCCCGCGGCGACTGCAAGAGAGTCTGCTATTCGATTTCCTTTCCTAGAAATAAGGGCTATGTTGAATGCATCGAACTCTTCCATGAGGTCCATAACCCTAGTTCTATAAAGGCTCAGTCTTCTGTCATGGCATGTATACTGTCCTTTGATTTGCTTGACTACCAACTCAAAATCTCCCAAAACCTTCAAGCATTTAACATGTTTGCTCAATGCTAGACGTAAACCATAGATCAATGCTTCGTACTCTGCCACATTGTTTGTGCAAGGAAATTGCAGTCTGTAAGCAGCTAGCAATGGTTTGCCTCCTGGACCAATGAGCTCGACTCCAGCCTCCCGCTCCCTGTCTAGACTTTGATCCATCGAACTTGAGCAACCACGTGTAATCATTTTCTTCGAAGAATCACCATGACACATTTCTTCTTTAAACTCTTCAACAGCCTCCTCAACATCAAGTGCATAGACTCCTAGGTCTGGCTCAAAAAACTGAACTTCATTCGGCTTGTTAAAATCTGTTATAATCTCTTTAAGCCTCGGTTCGTTTTCCACTCTTATTTGATTTGCAATTCCCTTCCATGGTAGCCACATATGCGAGCAGTCTGTTGCAAAATAGCCATTCAGAGTTTTCATCCAATCCCTAGCAAGTAACATTCCATACCTGCTTGGGATATTAACCACCAAAATGTCCACAACCTGCTGAACCCCCGGGTTCAGAATTCAATTGGATCTTGACATCATATAGAGTTCCTATCACATTTACCTCCGATCTGTCCAGTTGCAGGATTGTACATTTGGATGAAACAGGCTATAGACCTAGCATTTTACATATTTCTGTAGGCATGAGGTTGCTCGTGGCACCTGTGTCCACCAAACAGTTATGCAAATTCTTACCCGCAATTCTCGAAGTCAGTAAGAATGGCGGGACATCCCTTCTCTCCTTTCGCAAAATAAGATGGGATTCAACTCTTTTTTCCTTCCACATCGGATCAGGTGAGTTCAAAGCTCTTATCAACGCCTCCTTTTGACCAGGCAATCTAGTCGCGTCCAAGAATGAAAGGCTATATTTGGACTTCTTCATATCCTCCACTACGTCATAATTTGGTTTTTTGAATTTGACTGTCTTCTGGACGTCCTTAGACATTTCTCTTCTGAGTGGATGGGGAGGGTTGTTACTTGCCTTTGTATCTCAGAGGAAGAATAGAATTGTTTGGAGGTGTTGATGAGGTTTTAGGGCTTTAGACTTACTTCTCAAATGGTATCCATGGTTCCCCTTTCTGAAATCTCGAAAAGCTTGCACCTCCTGTTCCAGAATTTCGTCTTCTTCTTCCTCACTCTCACCTTCTTGATGATATACAGTTTCCATCACCATAACATTATCATCTTGGTGTTGTGATGGACTCTCATTTGATACCAATTCCAAATCATCAACTTGTGCTTGAAGACAATGAGTGTATCTAGCAATCTCAGGACAATTCCTCTCATTGTGTTCTTTTGTGTTATGTAACCTGCACCCCCTTTCCCATGCCAAATCTGAAAGATTCAAAAGAGAATTGGATTGGCTAGGGCCTGCAGAAGCATCTAATTGATTAGCAATGGGAGCAGGAACTCCCCCATTGTTTGGCTTGGTGTTCCAGTGCCTCCCTCTATTGTTAAAATTCCGATTTGGGTGAGGGGCATGGGACTCATACTTCTGTTGTTGAACCCTGTCATTGCTCAAATTTAAGCACTAGTTTCTTGAGCTCCTCGACTTCTGAATAAATATATTTTGGTGGAATCATTTTGTTGTTAACCCCCGTTGGATTCGCATAATTAATGGGGTTTTGATTCAACACTGGGGTCGGGTTCTGAGGAATTGGATTCCCGTATGGGTTGACACTTTGAATCGGGGTTGGATTTGGAAATGGAACTATGGCCTGAGGATTGGCTTGACTAGTTCCTTGCATCGTCGGTTGACTGCTCTGCAAAAATGCAGGGACAGGTGGAATGGCTGTGAGTGGTTGGATTGGAATGGGTGCATATGCGGGTGCTGGTGGATACGGCTGCTGATATGGAAAGGCGTTCATGCTTGGCATTTGTGGTGCCAAGAGTTGATTTGCCTGGGGAGCTTGGCCATATGGAGCATACTGTCCCACCATAGGCATCTGGGTAAACCCGTAGCCTTGTGGCGTCATTTGCTGCTCGATAATCATGGCTTCATTATAGGCCAAAGCCAACGTGGTAACTTGAGGATTGCGCCTTGCAAACATGGCTGTCATGGGGTCCAATGCCCCAAAATATATCTGCAAAGCCACTGCGGGATCAATAGCAAAGTGCCCGATTGCTCTATTATAGCACTTTTGGAATCTCTGATTAAACATTCTGATTGGTTCCCCTTGGTTCCTTTTGCATGTAATAAACTCGATTGTAAATAGTTGCGGGATCTAAGGGTGACCTAAATTGATTGACAAAGGCATTTTCCATTTGTGTCCAAGAGGTGATTGAACCAGTTGGCAAGCATATATACCATTCATATGCTATTGGATCTAAACTCATAGGGAAAAGTCTGCAGGCCACATCTTCATATTGAACTTGCAGCCTAATTAAAACATCCCTATAGGCTTGGATATGTTCTTCTACTGTTCTTAGGCCATCTGGCTTGTATTTAGGCAGAAATATTTCAATGTTCTTGGGGATTTCATGGATATCCCCAACAATATTCAAAGGAGTATTATTAGCTCCATACCAAGGAGCTGCTGGAGCTTGAGCCATTTGACTCAAAATTGATGAAGACAGACCTACAATAGCAATAGAAATATTACTAACTATAGGCACACTAGGGGCAACAGATATTACCGGCATAGGTCCACTCGACGTTCCCGGAGAAAACAGGTCTTTTGCGATTGGTGTGCTTACGACTTGCTTGGCTTTACTCTTGGGAGTACCAATAAGGTCGTGAAAAATGGTTTCTCCGGTTGTTTGAGACCCGGTCGCAATACGGCGTGGTGGGTCCAACTCGCCCGAGGAAACCCTCGGCTATTTCGAAGAAAACCTGCAACAAAAACAAAAATAGTGTTGCAGTTTAGCCGTAAATGATTTCAAAATTAAGTCAAAAACAAAATATTCAGATATGAAAATCAAAATCAAATAAACCAGTTCGGGCCCTCCTTCTAGCGCCAATCTGTTGAGTGGTGTTTTCACCCAGTTGTGAAAGCACACTCTCCGGTAGGATCTGAGTCCCAAAATCCTCTGCTTGCAAAGAAAATAACTTTCTCCAAGGTTCCTGTTATGTTTAAATGATGCTATTCAAATGAAATGCCAGGAATATCTTAGGGTTTGCAAGTGGATGTTAACAAGGGGCACTGATGGTTTATTTAATTTGAATTTCTAGTGGACTCAAAGTGAATAAACCTATTCTAATCTTCGATTCTGATGGATTTTCAGTTGCTTATTCAAATACAGTAATTAAACTGCATGAAATAAAGTAAGGGTTTGAAAAATAAAACAAAGTAAATGGAAATAAAACTAAACTACAGTTAATGCTGTCATCAATTCGATGAAACCGAAGATAATGAGGTTTTATGCATGCAACCTAACCTAATGAACCCGCAAATTCGCACAATCCAAATAAATTAGGTGCTGGTTTCTAGGGTTTCTACTCGTAATTCCAGATTTAGGCATTCGCATGAAGCAACCAAGCACACTTGCATTAAACTTCACCTAAAAGCCTTAGAAATCTGGAATGAATGATAAAACATTAAATCATGCATGCACAAAATGACTCCTTCTTTCTCATCAATGAGATGCCAATACTCGGTATTTCTGTATTAAATGATGTATCAATTACATTTACAGATTGTTCTAGGCATAAATGTTCCAGAACAAAAAGAAGGAAATTGCCCAAGTGCAGGCCCGTAATGGCATAAAGCCTTTGTCTCGCAACTCGCAAGAAGCAATTTCCAACCTCCATTTTTCTTTCAATCTGCGCTTTTGACTTTATACTAACTGAAATGGCTCTTCGATTCCCTTTGTCGCTTCGTTTCACCTTCCTGCAAGTGACCTTTCAAATTCCCGCTTTTTCCTTACTTTCAATTCATGCTGGATGCCCAAACGTGCGAAATCTTCCATTGCATGTAACGTTCCTGCAATTTCGACACCTGTACGCCACGTGTCCTACATTTTCTGCGCCTTCTGTAACGTTTTCCTGTGCAAATCATGACAAAAACTGCAAGCGGCCTGTTCACCTTCTTAGCCGCGAAAACGCGACATGTCACGAAATCGTGACATGTCGCGATATCGCGACGCCTTCCTCGCCCGTGCGCCATCGGCAGCTACTTGTAGCGATATCGCTACCGCTTCTATTCTGAGCCTTCCTTCCACAAACTGTAGCGAAATCGCTACCACTTTCACCTTCGGGCTCTCTCTCCGCAAACTGTCGCGATATCGCTACCGCTTTTGCCTTCGGACCTTTATGTCGCTTTCTGTCGCGATATCGCTACCGCTTCCCCTTCGGACCTCTTTGGCAACTTTACGTCGCGAAATCGCGACCATTATCTCTCTCCTCACTTTACGCAATCGTCGCGAAATCGCTACCGCCTTTCCCTTCGATCCCTTCAACTTTTACGTCGCGATATCGCGACCATTTCTCTCCTTCGTACACTTTAGCCAAAACTGTCACGAAATCGTGACACTTTTCATCATCCGTACGCTTCGGCAAAACACGTCGCGAAATCGCGACACTTTTCATCTTCCGTACGCTTTGCAAAACACGTCGTGAAATCGTGACACTTTTCATCATCCGTACGCTTCGGCAAAACACGTCGTGAAATCGCGACCATTTTCATTCTTTTCCAGCGGCATGTCGCGATTTCGTGACACCTTCTCTTTTCTTCTCAGCGGCATGTTGCGATTTCGCGACACCTTTTCTTTTCTTCTCAGCGACATGTCGCGATTTCGCTACACCCTTTCACTCTTTTCCAACGATATGTCGCGATTTCGCGACAACTTTCAATTTTTCTTTTCTTTCTCCTTTTCGGCAGCGATGGAGCTACATGTCGCGATTTCGTGACACTTTCCTATTTTCGACAGCGATGGCGCGACAAGTCGCGATTTCGTGACATGTCGCGATTTCGCGACACTTTCAACACTTAGGCATTTTTTCTCTTTTCTTCAATTTTAGCATCTGGGTCACCGAGATTCTTCTCTGCAAGCCTGCAAAAAGGTGGGTCCCCAATTTTGGGGTGTGTTGTGGATCAACCACAACACAACCATAATCCATTAAATCGACCAAAAGTGATGATAGCTTCTTTTAATGTTCCTAAGATTAAAATGATCTACCCGAAACCCAGTTAGTAACCTCTTTTATCTTCAGCTTAAAAAAGGGTTCTAAATGAGAAAGTGCGTGGTTTAAACCACTTCATTTTAAACTCCGTGCCTTTAACATGAGGTTCATTTTTTTAGAATTAGCGGATTCGTTTTATCTTCGTTTAAAAGTGTTCCACTATACCTATGTTAGCATTTGGTGTTAGTAAGGTTAGTAAGTTAGAAAATTAGGATTCATTCACTTAATCTGATTTAATGTGCATTTGGAATTAGTAGCCCTCCTAAACCCATATCTTATCTAAAAATTAGATGAAGGCGTTTGGAGATGCAAGAAATTCTGGAACGGACCAGAATCAGAAAAAGCAGATTTTAAGACGAGGTTAATCCCAATATCAAAAAAAATAAAACATAAACATTATCTACAACAGCTAGCTGGAAAAACAAAACAGGACATTAATTTGGTTAGCAACCTCCTCCCTGCAAAACCCCAAGTTATGAGATGAAATTCTAAGACTACCTGACCTAACAGACCTGTAACATAAACACAGTCAGATTAGATCAGATGCAAGACTCTAAGGAAACAAATAATTGCATCATTCCATCATTCACCTATCGTAACCCACTTTATGGCATCAACGAATAGATACAAGAAGCAATAATGCAAAGGAAATATTTACAGAAATAACAACAGTCTTAGTTTCAATCTCCTTTTGGTTTCACACACAAGAGTTGCTCTTGCCAAAAAACTCCTTTATTTCGAAAGATAGTCTTTGTTTTTCTCTACAATTTCCAGCCCCTTCTGGCCTCTTTGAATGGCGTATTTAAAATTTTCAAAAAAGCTTTTCGTTTCATTTTCCAATGGTCATCCGCTTCACCTTCTCTGACTGTTCGTGTGCTTTGGTTTCCATTTTGTGGCCCCTTGTTGCATTTTCTCCACATGGGCTTGCGTCCAATTCCCTCCGTGTGTAACGGCCATCTTAAATGATTTCAAATCATTAAATATTCCTTATGTAACGCTTTGTCTGGTTCACTAGATTTTGTCCTTATGTCCACGTCACTATGCAGATCCGTTACATTGGCGAAAATGAAACATGTCGCGATATCGCGACACTTCTGCCTCCTTGCTCTCCTTTGTTGCTTGTAGCCGTGAAAATGTAACATGTCACGATATCGCGACACATTTTCCTGTTTGGCCGTGAAAACGCAACATGTCGCGATATCGCGACACTTTTTCTTTCGAGCTCTTTCTCTTTGCTTTGAATCATGAAAATGCAACATGTCGCGATATCGCGACACTTTTTCTTTCTAGCTCTTTCTCTTTGCTTTGAATCGCGAAAATGCAACATGTCGCGATATCGCGACACTTTTTCTTTATAGCTCTTTCTCTTTGCTTTGAATCGCAAAAATGCAACATGTCGCGATATCGCGACACTTTTTCTCCTCTGACCATGACCATGCAACATGTCGCGATATCGCGACACCTTTTCTTCTTTGGCCGTGAAAATGCAACATGTCACGATATCGCGACACCTTTCCTCTTTGGTCGTGAAAACGCAACATGTCGTGATATCGCGACACTTTTCTTTCTTGTTCTTTCTTTTCTTGTTTGGTCGCGAAAATGCAACATGTCGTGATATCGCGACACTTTTTCTTTCGAGCTCTTTCTCTTTGCTTTGAATCGCAAAAATGCAACATGTCGCGATATCGTGACACTTTTTCTTTATAGCTCTTTCTCTTTGCTTTGAATCGCGAAAATGCAACATGTCGCGATATCGCGACACTTTTTCTCCTTTGACAGCAACCATGCAACATGTCGCGATATCGCGACACTTTTACTGTTTGGTCGTGAAAATGCAACATGTCGCGATATCGCGACACCTTTTCTTTCTCTTTCTCTTTGCTTTGATCAAAAATGCAACATGTCGCGATATCGCGACACTTTTCTTCTCTTGATCGCGAAATGCAACATGTCGCGATATCGCGACACTTTTTCTCTTTTGGCCGTGATGGTGCAACATGTCGCGATATCGCGACACTTTTTCTCTTTTGGCCGTGATGGTGCAACATGTCGTGATATCGTGACACTTTTTCTCTTTTGGCCGTGATGGTGCAACATGTCGCGATATCGTGACACTTTTTCTCTTTTGGCCGCGATGGTGCAACATGTCGTGATATCGCGACACTTTTTCTCTTTTGGCCACGATGGTGCAACATGTCGCGATATCGCGACACTTTTTCTCCTTGTGGTGTTTTGCTTTTTTCTTGATCTTTAGCCTATGGGCCACTTCAGTCTTCTTGGAACACATGCAAAAAAGGTGGGTCCCCAATTTTGGGGTACGTTGTGGAGTAGCCACAACAAATGGCGACTCTGCTGGGAAATGCTCCTGAGCATTTTGGTGAGAACTCAACCTGAAAATACACAAATTCAAATACAAGCATCAACAAATATCCAAATAATGCAAACAGATCAGAAATACATGAAGCATCAGAATCGTTAAGCATCAGCTCGGTGTGTGCAATGTGCTTCATTCTTTATCGTTTGAAATAGTTCAACATTCCATTGTCAGTTTCACTTATGATTCGTATGCAAGGCTATGAATGATTTGTGTAGGATTTGATGTATGATGAAGATGCTAGAGATATAACAACCTGCTTTGCAAAGGCTCAACCCTTCTAGTATCATGAACAAACATATTAAAACTGTCAAACCCTCTTAGGACCAAAAATATGTATACTTAATTAATTTACTAGATCCCAAAGTTGGTTATGTGTCACTACCATCTTGAACCCATGTGCAAGTGTAAGTGAGATCAGAGCTTTGGGGAATAGGATTCCCAACCTAAGCGAGATGGGAATTTAACCCTATCCTTACTACTCTGATCTGGAGTTCATTACCTCATCTTGAACAAAATGATTTAACCTATTATGGATGAAACTATCAGGCTAGCCTATCCGTTTGAGCAGTCAGTGGTCTTGCTTTTAGACAAGACATGTTGCCACGCATGAGCATACTCCACTTGCCCGACCAGACGTCTATAGCCCCGGTGGAGATTAACCACATAATC